>CM044441.1:57441413-57464470 GCA_024363595.1 Xenopus borealis | reverse complement strand
TATATATAATTATACATTCTCTAATGGAAAACCTTCTATTTGCGGATAAACGGTACTCTCCTTTCTCCAACAGATACCAGCTGCAGCGCTACCTTGTTGTTTGATGATATTGAGAAGGTACAAGATAAGCCTTATAATTAAAATAATAAGATACCTGACTGATGGGGGTATTTCTGGTTGACAAGTTAAACTGCAGATGTCGGTTCACACTTCAATAAAATTTACTTTAAATTTTGGGTTGTGTTCTGTACATGCCAGTGCTATATAATGGATAATACTAAAGTACTAGCAAGGCTTTTAATAAGCAAAACAAAGTCCTGCTAACAACACAAGGATCTACTATAGCTTTAAGCTGCAATCGCTAAGAGTTACAGGCAGTGTTGAAAATTGTAGACTACATGCATATAAGCAAGATTTAGCATGCTTCTGTTTTATAGTATTTATAAATGTGATATTCACCTATGCTAATGCTGTCAGTGCCACCCACAATACCTAAACACCCCCTGATATTGCAGAAATGTCCTTTAGATGGCAGCAAAGCCTGTTCTGTCCTGGACATTTTACAGAACCTTAGGATAAAGGTTTGATTTGTAAATTTATATGACCTTCCCCTACTATGTTTTTATGTGTTGTGAATTGGACCGTTCCAAAATGTGTTTCACTGAAACATGTCTTGTTTTGGCTGTTTTGTTTATGCTCACGTTTGGGCCTTGCAGTTACCTATTTACTCAAACTGTAAGCTGACAGGGACCTACTTCTTGTGTCTGTTAGCAATTGATACTTTCATTGTAACTCTATAGTTACTGTAGCTCTGGAGTTACTAGTAGCAGCTACTTGTTATGACTACAAAATACCCTGCCATAGACAATACTGGTCATTGCCTCTGCTAAGATATAGTACCTTTTATTACATATGAGGGTATAAGTTTGCCCAGTAGCAGTAACCCACAGCAACCTATAAGATGTGTACTTTAAAACAGGTGACCAGTAAATCATACCTGCTGATTGGTTGTTATGGTTTACTACTTCTGGGCAAAATAAGTGTCTTGTATTACATAACCCTGTAGTATCTTAGAAAAGCCAATTATCACTACAGTTTATTTTGTAATTTTGACAAGCAGCTGCTGTTTTTTTAAATAAGAAGGTTCTGGATAATGGGTTTCTCTACACTGTGTATACCTGTAATAAAATTTACCACCGGGGCATTATTCTCCTTTAAATATCTGATTAACAAAATACAAGGACAACATTCTTACAGACTACGTACTGGTATGAATGTTCTTAAACTATAAACAAATGAAAAAGAAATCAACAATGTATTTTAGTTTATTCAGATGAAATTTAGCTAAAAAAGAGTCGCGCGTCGTTTTTGATGTGACACTGTGAAAACGACGCGTTGCGCAATGAAAACGATGCAACGAAAATGATCGACGTTGACGTGCTGCGTCTCGTTTCGCAAATTTTTTCGCAAATTTGGTATTTCTAAGGCCTGTTTGGGTCTCAAGTTTCTGTTTAATTTTCAGCCTTGTGAAACCCAAACAATAATCTGGCCAATAAATGAATTATCAAGTGAGGTTAAGAGTAAGTTACAAAAAACAAGAACAAACCAATTAAAAATAAGAAATTGGTTTTCTCAATTAGCATTGCTGTATTTCAGAACTTTCTGGATAAATGATTTCTGTATTATAGATCCCAAACCTGTAATTGAAGGATGGGGCTTACTCATCAGGCAGATAAGTTAATGGTTGCCACCAGTGTGGTTTTGAACTGGCCATCAAAAACTCTCTGTATGGTGTTAACATTGATAAAACTGGATGGAAATAGTTGGTTGTGTCTTAGTGATGTGATATCCCAGCCCTGACACTCCACCTACTTTATTGTGCCTGCCTCTTGTGTCATCACTGCTCCACCCCCATTATCTGTCATAACCTATTTGTTCGGGTTTTAGCCACCGGCAAAGGTGGAAATCCTATTTTACGTCACATTTTAACTTTGGTATAAGAAACAGAATGAAAAAGCACTGGATTTTTCCTTTGGTTTTGTCATTACCACAATATAAAATGAACAGCATATTGTTTTGCTTTTACCCAACACTAAGGGGTTATTTACTAAATATCAAATTTATCTGTTTTTTTGGGGGCAAAAACTTAAAATTTTTCAAGATTTACTATAACCCATTGCTCAAAACCCAAATCTGAAAATCTCCGATGGAGAGTTCACCATTCTCAATTTGAAGTTATTGTGGTTTGTGCTGTGTTTAGCCTGAAAGTCCAAAAAATTGAGCGACTGGGGGAAAAATTCGGAAATAAATCAGATTGCTCAATTTTTATCTGGTTATTTCCTGATCGATTCATTTTAGTGTTGGGCATGGGAGTTTGGTAATGGTTTTTTTTTTTTTTTTTTTAAATAAGATGAGATAAATGTAAATAACACCACAGCTCAGTAGTGTCAAATTTGTGACTTAGTGAACCTAATCACCTTTTAAAATGTCAATTAATGTATGATTGGCCATCTAACACTTTGCCCTTGTATTAGTTTCCCACCTTAATATTATGTTTTAACCGAAGGCAATGATCCCCTTTAACACAGGAAGCATCTGTAATTCTGTCACTCACTTCAATAACATGGAAAATTACAAATTGGATGTACAGGTATGGGAACAGTTATCCAATGGCTCCAAATTACAGAATGGTTGTCTCCCATAGACTATTTTATTCTTATAATCCAAATTTTTAAGTGATTTCCTTTTTCTCTGTAATAACAGTACCTTGTACTTGATCCAAACAAAGATATAATTAATCCTTATTGGAAGCAAAACCAGCTTATTGGGGTTTTCAATGTTTACATAATTTTCTAGTAGATATTCGGGGCAGGAAGATCCGCATTACGAAAAAAATCTGTTATCCGGAAAGCTCCAGGTCCTGAGCATTCCGGATAACAGGTCCCATACCTTTATATTGAAATTTGAGGCAATATGATTAATCCCCAAAGTCTTAACTGTTTGTGCTTTCAAAAAATTTACATAATTTTCTTAAGTAGAGGGAAAACATATCTCCCACATGCTATTTTCCAGAACTTATCAAGTGTGGTCAGTTCAGCTATATGTATCTAAATGAACTAGGTGATTGTAAGGAGATAGTGAGGAGGAAAGTCACGTTAGCCATGATGGTACATAGCACATTATTAGAATGCTGGTAGAGATAACGTGGAGAGCAGAATGTATGTTTCATCAAATAAAGTATAAGCAAAGAGCCAAGTTAAAAGAGGAAAAGGTCAAAACTTCTTTTTCATACATACTCTTTGGTTGAACAGGATTCAGCAAAAATGAATGCCCATATAATTATAATGTAGCTTAAGGCCAACAACAAAAAAAACCCTCAAGGCAACATCTGTCCATCTTTATGTAGTCACATCTAATTTTCTATAAGGATTGATATTGATTATATTTTGTAGGATACTATCAATAGCTTCTCATTGGAGTAAACAGAAAAAAATTCTGTAAAAAAAATCTTGTTTTGCTATTCACTGTCTGTAAAACATTTTGATATATATTTAACTTCCATTAGCAATTTGTTGTACCATTCTATTCACAGCGTCATGATTTTTCTTTTTATCGGTAGTATCATTTAGTTTAGATATATTGTTTGATGTCATTTTCATGCTACAGTTCTTGCAAATAAACATAATTTTGACATATGTTAACAATAATGTTGAAAGAACAGTGACAATACACTGCCTTAACTCCTTAGTGCCTCTAAATCTAAAGGTAAACAATCCAAACAATATAACAGGCTATGAAAGTCAATGCAGGAGTGCATGAAAAAAGGATCTGGGTATTGTATCTGAACTGCACATTGTTCCAAATATAAGCTTCTATAGCTTTAAATTCACAAGTATACAAGTTAAGTGACTTATGTAAATGTGTCATCTCTCTGCCTATGCTGTCACACAGAGGCAGAAACACTTATCCATATCTATAAGAATATTGGACAGGGGATATAGCCCACCCATCTGATATAACCAAGCCCACCCATCTGATATAAGCAAGTCCATCTTATGCCAGACCTAATCCCCACCCCCATTTACTGTTTATTAGAATAAAAAACAATTTCCTACAAATAATTGGTTGTTCCTGCATTGTGTCCAGCAAGAAAGCAATTATGCCTATACTAGAACAGGGGTGCCCAAAAGGTAGATCGGGATCTACTAGTAGACCTTTAGCTAGTGATCAGTAGATCTCAAGACACTGTCAACAAACAACTTGTCTATATCACCCTTCTATTTCATGTTTTTTCATTCAGATATTTGTTAAGGTTGCATAAAAAATAGTTTTTTGTTAAATGCTAACAATGCTTTTATGGATGTACTGTAGATCATAATGGGACAACATCACTAAAAGTAGACTTCACATTAGTAAAGTATGGGCACACCTACACTAGAATAATCTTGCCCCACTGAGCCTAGAGAGTTCGTTTAAAGCTGTTACAGGCATGGATGGCCTAGAGAAGCTTATTAAAAAAAAAAATCAGTGCATGAAAATGCAGGCGGTACGGGCAGGCATGGATGGGAAATGCAACTATCCTAGGCAACACTGAAACTTTCCAATTTTCCATTTAGGGCTATGCATATTAATGTAACAATAAGAGGGTGATTTTGCAACATTTTAATTCAACAATTTTTCTCCAAATTATTTTTTCTAAAACCAAAGTGTCTGGTAATTATTATATGAAACAATTATCCAAAAAACTTCAGTATCTAAAAGCTTATGTTATGAGTCAATGGGAGTTGGCAAAATTAAATTTCTTTAATTTGGGTTTTTCATATTTTTCTGAGTTTGTAGACCCATTGAAAATTTTTTTTTCTTATGGTTTAATTTGGTAGCGTTTCTTGCATTTGAATACATTACAACTACATTGGAAGGCATTATAGACAGATAGCGGGAGACAGTGGTGTAACTACTCCCTGGTGGGCCCCAGTACAGGATAGGCACCTGGGCCCACCTGTCGGGCCCTTACCTCTATAAATTGCATGCTGGAGTGTTGATCGTATCTGTGCTTTAAAATCTCCCAATAGATAACCGCCTGCCATAACTATTTTCCTGGCTCTGATGGGCCCAAAGTGGGTGGGGGTCCTGGTGCAATTGCACCCCCTGCACCCCTGGTAGTTACGCCACTGGTGGGAGAACTTTTTTCCACCAAAAAAGGAAAAACTTTCATTTGAAAAAACCTAGATGGTTCCTTAAAGTAAGGGTAGAGAGATTGTAGAATGCACTGCCAGATGCTGTTGTGATGGCTGATTCTGTTACTGATTTTAAGAGTGAATTTAATTGGATCTGAATAATTAGCTATTGTGGTACTAATATCTACTATTAGTAAAGATATCAGTGCATGTGAGTGTATGGAAGGGTTGGGGTGAGTGTGTGATATATAATCGAGCAAAAACCTGAATGGTATGATTTGTTTGGAGTTTCTTCCCAATCATATGATTTTTTTGGGGGGGGCTTTTTCACAAATTTTTCGTATGTTTGCCCTGGCTTATTGCAGCGCAGACCACATAAACTTCCAAATAGGAAAGAGACCTCTGCCATTGACTTATATAAAACCTCAGCAGGTCTGAGATGGCAGATTTTGGGATTTGGACATTTAGCATCCATAGGGTATAAAAAAAAAATCTCAAAGTTTGAGTTCTTTTATAATCGAGAAAAATAGATTTTTTCAAATTTTTATCATTCAGATTCTAATAAACACCCCCCTTGAATTCACAAATTCAACATACTGCTTGAATGTGTACCAATTTCACTGCCTTTGTAAATTGCAGTCTTTCCACCAAAAACGTTTTCTGGGCCAAAACAAACATGACTGACATTAGTATTTTGCCCCAGACTTGTTTTCTTTGTGGATACTTGATTGTAGATTGTTATAAGACATTAGTCAGCTACAAGCAGTTTTAAAATACTGTAGTAGTATGCATGTACATTAAGAAAAAACAGACCAAATAAATCTATATTCCTTTTATTTTCCCCTTTTAAATATGACTTTGAGTTTCCTCATGCAAAATAATTACGTGTTTGGCATTTATTATACAATAAATTATTTTGCATCTCATGAATCTGAATCCTATATTTTAGGAAGTGACTATTATGTTAACAGATAACCACAGTAAATGTGCAATTGTTTCTGCAATGAGATGCAAGAAAGAATACAAAACATGCAGAGGGCATGTTTTAAGTACGGTTTGTGCTCAATAAAATGGGACCAGAAAATGCTGAAGCTCTGTTTTGTTGTAAACGTTTGGCCTGTTTTTGTGGCCAAGAAAACTGAAGGTGTGAATGCAAAACTACTCTTTCACACCTGCGGGTGGTCTTTTCTTGTTCAAACCTCTTTCCTGCTGGCAAGTATGTGTGGGAATAGGTTTGTTGCACTTTGTCATATCTTTGCAGAATTGACAGCTGAGCCATTGAATTTCTGCTGTAAAATGTTGGCAAATCTTTCATTCACATGCCATAAAATTACACACACCTTGATAAATTTGCCATTAACAGATTGCACAGATTTTAAGTTTTTTTTGGTGATTTTCATTTTATACATCATATTAAATATGGCTGTATTAGAACTGCCTCACTACTAAGCTCACTGCAGGATTATTTTATATTTCTCTGTACTGTTGCTTCTCCATTTCCATGTTGAAATCCATACAGTCTGGATTTAACCAATCTACTGCCAGATCTAGCAGCTGCATTAATTTGCATGCATCCAGTGCCTATTGCTGCCATTAAGGTTGTATTAACTTTAATATGTTTTACCTCCTGTATCAGATACTATGCACTTGGCTATCTAACTACTACCTACTAAATAAACATCATATATTGACAACCTATCTTTCCGTCATTCAGACTGATCATGTATCAAAACTGCCAACACCAGAGCACAAAATTACCTATATGCAAACCTTGTTGTGATTTTCTTTTTTAGTTTGATAAAGGCAGTTTAAGCCTTAATTGTCTTATAAAGGTAAACATGTCATCCTGAATGTTCAAAAAAGACACAGTAGTGAACTGGTCCAAAAGTTAAGCACCTTATTAATTTAATCCTTTTTATATATCATGAACTTAGGGATGTACCTGCAAAGACTCATATCATTATGTCCTCTTGTTTTTGGCCTCTTGTGGCTGCTCGCACAGTGGTGGCTGAGCATACTTTTCTCCTGTACTGCCGGTGATAGGATTCCTCCTGTCAGGGCCTAGTGGCTCTAATACTGTATATTGAACTTGGGACCAAGGAGAAAGCTGGAGTGCAGACTGACAGGAAAAGTCTAATACAAGGTACTCAAGTTTAAGCAGATCAAAGTCAAAGTCCAAACAAGAATAAACCAGATGGTTCCGAACCAAGGATCAGCTTATTTAATAATTATAGTGCACCCAGGAACTCCCTGAACTCACCTATATTCTGCATTAAACTCAGTTCTTCTGTGTCCTTTTATTCTGAATTTGGCATCATTACACTGTGCTGTGACACACACAAATCATGGGTGCCACCATCTTGGCTGTGGCACAGAACAGGAGTACCACTGAGCTCTCCTCACACCTCCACTCAGAATGCATCATACCACTCTGAAAATCCCTTAGTAGTGATGGAGCGACGCGACGCACGTCAGAGATGACGCAACGCGCGAAAGTTGACACGACGCGCGTCAAAAGCGTCCCGCGACTCTTTTCGCGAATTTTTTGCCAATTCACGAATCTCAGGAGATTCGCCCATCACTATCCCTTAGTTCATATATCTTACCGACACCAATCCGTTTTAATTAATGTATAAGGCTTAAACTACACTGCACACTTACATTGGATCCATCACCATCTCATGACACACATTCAACATGTCAGATGTCCAAAACATAAAGGAAGTGAATGAGAAATAACACGTAAAAACTACATGTATCCAACTGTCGGATGAAAACGCTGCTGCATCTTCAGCCGACATTCAAATACATTTAGTTTTTACCTTCGATTTCTCATTAACTTCCTTTATCTTCTGGACATCCAACACGTAGCATGCATGTCATTGCATGGTGACATTGAATAGTTTAAGCCTTAATCATTATAATATGAAATTAAACAGCTGAACGGCTGCTAAGTAAATAATTCAGGGTTTTTTTTTCCCTGTAGCATGATGGATTGATATGTTAAATGGATTGCACATTTGAAGGGATTCAATGTTTATCCCTAAACTATGTCAGTGCATGTTTTATCTTTAGCCCCATAATTCCAGCTGTAAAACCTTGCCAGCCTTGAAGAGAAAGGAAACTGCCAATGGGAGTTTAATTTAACTTAGAAATCAACATATTGTTATTCTTTCTTGGGTGATCACAAATTGTATCTTCACATTGTCTTTTTCTATTCTATTACTATAATATTGCTAAGGACTCTTTCTTCGTTTAAGCTGTTTTATAACCCAGCCATCAATGCTGCAAGTTTGGAATTGTTGCCTGCATTCTTTCCTTCATTTGGTATGAACCCATAACGAAAGCAGGATGTATTGTATATTCTCTGGTATGCGCTGTTTGGTTTAAGCCTAAATCTGAAAACCTGTAAACCACGAGTTGATTTATGAAGCAATCATTAAAAAAAAAAAAAAAAAAAAGTAATACGATGGCCAAGTGATTGCAGACTGACAAATTCAATATTCAGATAGATATATTTCAAAAAGTGTCTGTGCAAGATAACAATGCACTATATTTAGCTGGAGGAACACATTTAAAGACCTTGTAGGGATTGCTACTGAAATGGCAAGGAATGCACAGTATTAACGAGTGTGGTTTTATCATTTTAGCTTACAAAAAGTGGTGAAAACATTCATTCACAGAGAAGCTGAGAGGGTTGTATATTATAAACATTAGCAGGGAGGTATCGGTTCCTAATCCTTCCTAATTTAGATTTCCACCTCACAGTGTGTTGATCATAAGCTTCCAGCAGCATTTTGTCTGTATTACA
Organism: Xenopus borealis; assembly: GCA_024363595.1. Taxonomy (NCBI): domain Eukaryota; kingdom Metazoa; phylum Chordata; class Amphibia; order Anura; family Pipidae; genus Xenopus; species Xenopus borealis. The sequence continues at coordinate 57,455,482 of CM044441.1, read as the reverse complement.
GCTGCAGTATCTAAGGACTTGTGTAGTTCCCGAGAACTGGAAAAAAATCTTTGAGTTCTTGGGCTGATACACTGTACCATCTTTTATGCAGCTGTAATTTTAACAGGGACAGCCAACTTAAAAACTTCTGTAATCCTCAGCCCCAGACACCTCCAGCGCCTGCTGTTATATATTTTTTTTTTCCAAAGGCTTTTCAGCTGTGCAGCTGAGAAACATTTTAGGTCCAAAAAAAAAGGAAAGAATGGGAGAGAGAAAAACACACCCATTAGAATGCATCCAGAAAATTCTTTAAGCTTTAAAATTTATAAAGGGAAAAAAATATTAGACTCACGACTTTCATTTAGTAGGATAGGCCTGATTTCCTGCTCATCTTGATTTTTACCACATAGTAAACACAGTCTGGACAAGAGGAAGCTAAAGAATCAATGAACTTAATGCTTGAATTGCGCAACAATTTAAAAATTTCCCAAGCTCTATATTTTGGGAGGAGATCGTTTTATGAATGGATGTGGAGCTGACACATGAAACGCGTGGGATCTGTCTGAGAACTTTGTCTGGGTCAGCTGTGACATCTGGCTCATATGAATCTGGCATACTGTGACTCATAAGAATACAAATAGTAATACTAAACAGGATCTTCCTATGATTTTCCCTTGTCCTAAATGATGGCAAATGCCAGTGAACTGCTACTACTCTTTGTAAATTCTTGGCCCGTGTGCACAGAAATAGGAAATACTTTGTCTTCAAAGACTGATCGATGTTGTGTCACAGCCAGACTTTACACAACCCGCATGATGCTTTTGCTGTATTTCTGTATACAAAGTGATTGTCTGACTTCCATTAGAGTGTCACTACTGAAGTCTGAGTGTGTTTTTTAGGGATAACCATCTGAAGTGGTTAAAGGATATTTTCATTTCATCCTCAAATATGTGTGTGTGTGTGTGTGGGCAGAATGAGCAGTTTTATATATGACCCTTCTCTCTGTGAGGCAGCATCTAGAGCTCAGCTGAATCCCTCAGACATCACAAAGTCTGATGAAAGGTCAAAAAAAGCCTCCACTGGTGTTAGAGCAATGTCCATAACTGTTGGAAGCTAAAATAACTGCATAAATGATTCATTCAAATATGAAAAGATTTATGGAATCACAAATTGTTTTCATAAGGGAGAAGACATGCCTTTACCATGAAAGGAATTCTTTCTATGTAATGTGTTAATGTGAACGTCACAGCTTAAAAAAAAAAAAAAAACTGAACATTTTGCTATAGTGCATATGGACTCTTTTTCAGAATTGCTAATAAATTACTTCTTCTTTACTTGTTAATATACTTTTACATTTAAGCCCTATGCACATAGTACTCTTTTCCACGTAAAGCAAGTTAATACAATGTGAGGTATGTACCAAACCAAATTTCCACTTCCCACCTTCTGGCTTTGGGCTGCTGGCATATCCTCAGAAATACACAATTACTAGTCAACAACTTAAAGCTAATCACAAAAGTCAACTACACAGGTAATTCCTGCAGTATGCAGTGAAAGAAATAACCAAACAATAAGCTTCATGATGCTCCTGTGCCTAGAAAGCAACAACAAAGTCCTGTATAAAAGAATATAAACTTTTTTAGATACTTCCCTTTTTCAGAATTTGTCTGTCTACATATCAAAATAACAACCTCCCTGATGTTGATCTCATGGTTTGGTATATCCTGACCCTGGGGTCAAAATGACTGGATTTGGCCCTCTTCTTGGATTGTTAAATATAGCAAAGATCTGCTTCCTTTGGAAGTTTACCAAACAATTAGATCTTCCTTTGTATGGCTAATTTCAGTGGTATAACTAGGGGACCAAGAAATAGATTTGGGCCTCCCACAGTTTGACCCCTGCTGGAAGATGTGGCACTCTCTTGTGCTTACCTTCATTACGCACGTTGACCTACTGGGGTGCAGTCCCATGAGCTGCTACTCTGAAAGTTAGTCCACTTACTAGTGGTTCTGGTATTGACATCTGGCTGAGGGTGGTGCCATTGCTTCTTTTAATTTCTTTTATTCTACTGTATGTGCTCAATGTGAATAATAAAGAGGTGTGGCTCAGAATAAGTACTAAATGATGTTCTCACCCAAGGTTTTGTGCCCACAACGATTTTTGGAAGTACTGACCCCCAAATCAATGTTTGTGTACATAAGGAAATGGTTTACTGAGAACATTTATCTGTAAAGTTTTTACATATGTACTCCATTATAAGGAAGGATTGTCTCACTCCAGGAGCCAACTTCAGGTACTAATCACTGCAGAGTGACTGTCACTTGGGAGAACTTAATCTGAAAATACAGTCCTTGGGAGGAAAAGCACCATGGCTTTTATGTTGGGTATTGGGGATGTTTAAAGGATTCTGGAAACATTAATTTGTGCTGGGTTGTAGACCTAGTCATCCTATCTGATGTTTCTGGCTATTCTAGTAACTGTATTGGTCTTCTATTATTGACGAACCATAGCCCTGAATTTCTCTTGCTTGCTTCAAAACCCTCCTGTTGTTAACTTTGCTTGATCTCTGCATTTGCCACATTGGCCTATTATCTGGGTTTGTCGCTCCATTACCACTTTGAAGGAGTTTTCCACAATCCTTTCTGTTTATTTAGCAGATTAATTCTGCAGGAAAGAAGGCCAACCTTCATTGCAATTATAGCACTCGTACAGCCATTCCTTTTTGGACCATACAGTAGGTGCTGCATATACAGATGGGTGAAACTTTTTGTGCTCAATTCACAGAGTGAGCAACAGAATCGGCTTGGTGTGGCAAGGTGCATTCTGGGCAGAAATGCCTTGTGGCTGTGTTTTGCACTTTGCGATTTGTGCCCCAGTTGTAAATCAGTCAGAATAAAGAATGAAGCCAAATGTATTTTTTTCCTACAGGTAATGCTGTACCTGTTCCCTAACATATTTGTCACATTTATTCTATAGCAGCTTCAGTATACCAAGAAGGAAAAGTTGTGTGTATTATGTCCACAGAGAGAGTATGTCAGTAGATGAGCCAACTGACAATTGTAATAATTGAGGTTAAAAAACTGATACTAAAAAATAAGATGCAATTAGCATATAATTACCAAACAAATAACTAGAAAACTCCTTTAGCATTCCACCTTTAAGGACAAATCCACCATTATTATTGGTCCTGTTTTCTAGATGGAAATTAAAATACATATAACACCCTTTTGAGACTGAAAAGGTACTCATGTTAGTACTAGTTTTTTCATAAATTCAAAAAGTTTTCTCAAGGTATAAAAAACCTCACAAACTTGACCTTTCAGAAATAACCCCCTTAATGTTTAAATGATTTTTAGCAGACTAAAGAGGTATCGGGATCCAAATTACAGAAAGATCACTAATACAGAAAATCCCAGGTCCCAATTATACAGGATAAAATCGCTTATACCTGTATCTATATTAACAAGAAATGGGATCAAAAAAACTAAAATCAATTCATATTTTCTTCTACTGATACAAAGTTCCCTTTGTGGTGCTGAGTAGCAGTCATCTAATTCTCTATTTAAAGCAATCTAAGCAAGGTATGTGGTGACTCTTTGTCTGTTAAACAAACATCCCTGGATGAGTTTAGAGGACTCTACCCACAGTAATGTTATCTCAAGGGAGTCATAAATCAGTTCCCTTTTATGATGAAATCCTTGTACAGTTTAGTATACTCAAGGAGCTTCACCGTTTTCTCTTTGATGTTTTGTCTGTCTAAGAATAGTTTACTATTTTCCTGAATCAGTTCAACAGGATGTCTTTTAATTAGTTTTTTTAAATGCCTTTTATTTAAAATAAACTCACAAATTTACAGAATTTGCATTTAAAAATTGTCATTAAAGAGAAAATATTATGACTGAATTTAGTTACATTTGTGATCATTTTCCTACTGTAAACAGTAAAAAAAGAAAACACCCAGAATATGTCACATATGTAAAGTAGTGTAATTCATAGCACTTTGTTTCAAAGCACAGAGACCTACTGTATGGCTGCCCCATAAATATTGCCTTGCTATTAATCTATTCCAGTTTGTTAGGACATAATAGCTGACTTAGATGCAGGTTAACAGGTAGAAGGGGTGGACTCTAAAATCACATTTAGCCTTGTGATATATTTTTGACCCGATTATGCTGGGCTCAACTCCTGCTCAATAGGGCATGTGTTACAGGTGACTCTTGGGTGGGCCCTCTCTATTGATCCCACAGTCACACTGAGCTTGGTTTTTCAAATAAACATGGGTGACTACGGTTCTTTAAAAACAGACGGAACACATATTCTATCTTTTGTGGGTGTAGGTTCAAGATCTTAATCCGTAAATAGATACTTTTTTGAACAGTTGTTACTCAGTATTAGATTTACTGAGGGTCAAAATGAATATTCGAATTAAATTAAAATTTCAAAGTAATTTTGGGCTACTTCGACTGTCGAATAGCCCAAAATTCAATTAGGCTAAAAAAAAAATCAAAAATTCTAATTTCAAAGTACGGTCTCTTTAAAATCACATCCTTCACCTTTTATTTTTCTGGCCCCATTAGCTTATAGCAAGGTTACAGATACAGTTACAGATGCTACGTTTAGTGGCAGTACCAGCATATCTTGGACATATGTTTTCACCCCAGAATTCGCCTTAACTGACCTTCAAGCACATCTTTCATAATGTTCTAGTAAAGCAAGAAGGCATTCTCCCCAAATCTCACCTCAACTGCCATTCAGATTGAGACTCCCACCACTATACCAATTCCCTCCCACTCCTCCAGGGTGTCCAGTGTCACATTATGCTTTAATGAAACAACCTTTGAACCTTGAAAGAGGTTCAGTTGTTCCTGCTACACAATATTACACCAACTAGAAATGAACTAGTATTCTATGTTCCAGATCAACTAAGTCCAATGTCTTGTGTTTTTCGACACGTTTGAAACATCTGTCATACTGATGAGACCCAGACATTCAATCTACTGTACTTTTTAGAGAAGATGAAGTGGCAGGGCTGCAGGTCTTCTTAAGGTGACTGAAGTGTACATCAGTCCAACTTATGTTTTGCAATATTTTTTTATTATTTAAATGTTTTATTTTTCTTTAAAACTCTTACAAGTAAATTGTTTACACATGTATGATTAGTCGAATAGTGATTTCAGTCACGTACTGTAGATACAGATTGGCGGTTAAAATTTGTAAGCATTTGTAGATGGATACCTATTCCCAACATATGCACTCTTACATCTTAATATAGTGCTTTCTTTATTGTCACTACTTTTGTTTGCTCACCATGTGTTGTGGGGTAGGTGTTGCCCAATCTGTTCACAATGCTTTTCTTGTAAACTGAAGGGGGGAAAAAGGCAAAAACCAACAAAAAAAGGCGCCAAATTCAAATATTTAAAGGGCCCGTTATAATGTCATGGTCGGCACCTGAACCAGAACAGATACCAAGCACCCTGGTCTCAGCTCGTGCTTCACCAGTAGTGGGTACAAAGTTACTGTGGGCACTCGCACACCCTAAATGTAAAACACGATACCTGGTGCTCTTTGGTAGAGGCACGGCCACCTCAATGCAGTGTACAAGTAGAGAAATCCAAGGCACTCAGGATATAGGCAAGCAAGGAACACCTTGCGCGTTTATTGCGGAAGTGAGCAACGTTTCGGGGTCACACCCCTTTGTCAAGCATGTTCCTTGCTTGCCTATATCCTGAGTGCCTTGGATTTCTCTACTTGTTCACCAGTAGTGGGACCACCTTCTAACCCCTCAGTGCCTCTGCTTCAGGAGGACCCCATGCAATTGGGTACTATACATCTAACACCTGAAGTAAAGGCTCGCAGGCGGTCTCTGTGTCTTTGCATTTATTGTGGGGAAAAGCGTAATTTTCTCAACCATTGTCCTAAGAGGCCAGGAATACATAGTTACATAGTTACATAGTTACATAGTTAAATTGGGTTGAAAAAAGACTGAGTCCATCAAGTTCAACCCCTCCAAATTAAAAACCCAGCATACATACACACACACACACACACACACACACACACAAACACATCTCCACTCTTTCAAACACAAACCATATACCTGTATGCCCATAGCTATACTAACTGTAGATTTTAGTATCAAAATAGCCTTTGATATTATGTCTGTCCAAAAAAACATCCAAACCCCTCTTAAAAGCATCAACAGAATGAGCCATCACAACATCACCCGGCAGTGCATTCCACAACCTCACCGTCCTGACTGTGAAGAACCACCTACGCTGCTTCAAATGAAAGTCCTTTTCTTCTAGTCTGAAGGGGTGGCCTCTGGTGCGGTGATCCTCTTTATGGGTAAAAAGGTCCCCTGATATACGTCAAAGCCTAAATGGAAATGGGGAGCTCCATTTGGGTCGAGAAGCTTCCTCTCCCCAAATGTCCTCTAGGATCATGGTACCTGTAAGGTTAACCTGGCCTACAGGCTCTGTTTTTGCTTTTGTGGATTCTGGGGCTGCGGGGAACTTTTAAGGCAGTCACACTACTGGTGAAGCACGAGCTGAGACCAGGGTGCTTGGCATCTGTTCTGGTTTGGGTGCCGAACATAACGGGCCCTTTAAACATTTGAATTTGGGGCCATTGTGATGACGTCAACGCGCCTGTGCCTTTAAATAAAACGAGGAAATGCGCCGCGCATGCCTAGAGAGGAGCCGGCGTCGGGAGGAGCGGGATGCAGCGGGCTTCCCCGACGAGGGGATGGCAGCCATCCCTGCCGTCCCCCCACTAGACACCAGGGTGAGTTCCTTACATTCAGTTGATAAATTAATCTGACTGTTGATAGCGTATGAAAGCAATTATGATTAATGCAATTATTCTGTTTTTATTATTGGCTCTGGGACTCTTAATGAATTCCAAAAAGTCAAAAATTTTTATTAAACTTAAGTTCAGCTCTCCCATAAGGAGCAAGATACTACACAATCCAATAAAAAGGTGAGTTGGAGGGGTCGGGGGGCAAGTGCAGAGGAGCCTAACCTATAAGTCAGTTTGATTTTGTTTGAGCTGTCTCAAATTCCCCCCATGGGAGCCATAGCAGTTCATTTTCATATCCTTTGCCCTGTAAATATGCTCTAATGATCTCCATGGTACTAATCCATGATCAGTAAGACCCAGTAAGAATGATAGGGGGTTGGACTCTATAAAATGTTTGCTTGTATTGAACATTTCAAGTTGGTATTTCAGCTATATACTGTACTTCTGTAGAATGTTATCAACATATTGGTATAGACTGCGTGAAATGCAGTTATTTTCCACATGTATTGTTTAGTTGAGTCATGTAAGATGATTGATCTGCATTGAAGTAATTCTGAAAGTTTCTTAATGGCTTCTTGATAATGAATTTTGTATGTACACATTGGTGATGTGTTATTGTCGTTTTTTTTTTTTTTACTGCTGATTGGAAGTAGAATAGAAAATTGGATTAAGCTAAATAAAACTTAGTTGTTCCTGGATTTTTATCTTTTTAATGAATTAAACCTATATTCTATTCTGTTACGCATATAGCTTTATTCTATAGATCTTTGAGGAGAACTAAAAGTTTGAAACATCTGTCATACTGATGAGACCCAGACATTAAATCTACTGTACTTACAGACCTTTTAAAGGAGATCAAGTGGCAGGGTGGCAGAGTATACTTGATCCTCTTAAGCAGCTGTCAGATTGATGACACTCAGAAATGTGAAACAGTTTTTTGGCTTAAAACAAATATTCAATGGAAAATTACATTTCATCTTTTGGCCATAGAAAATTTTTTGGAACCCATCTTTTCCTTATCTGAAGCCAGGTTTTTGAAGAAGATGTTCTGGGTGGTCCCAACCAGATGACAGTTATCTTTGTGGCCATGTGTGGCATCAGTTAGTTCATTTTTCTCACATATAGTAATATACAAACTTTTATATTTAGCTGGTTCTGAAAAACATAATAATACTGTAGCTGTTCCAGGAAATTCATTAACTCCAACCAAGGGATACAAGATTTGTAGATATAAATAACATTGTAACATTTTTCAAAATTCCACATTTCTGCATTTACTGTAAATGGGAAAAATTATGCAGCTAGCTCATTAAACAGAGGAAATGGATTTGGAAGTGAGAAGTGTACCATAATTAAGTCACAATTTAGATACTATAGGTGAGTAAAGTGCATGTCCCAGGTCTTCCACATATTTTTAGTTATTTAATTTGGAATTTTAACCTCACATAACCATTTTAACCTTCATAGAATATTTAATCAATAAATGTTGTAGGGTCGAATCTATCAAAACTTAAATAAAAACTCACCCACATTGTTTTCATTCTTATGGTTTTTTTAGAATTGTATTTATCAATGGGTGAAAATTAGAACTCACCATTTGATAAATATGATTCTAAAAAACCCATATGAATAGAACATGGGTGCATTTTTATTTAAATTCTAAACCCATATTGCCTGTTACTTCCTTTTATTGAAATTACCCGTACTCCAATCGCAATACCCCATAATCTTTGGCTGTCTGGATTTTTAGAAAGGCATTCTTTAAAATGTTTACAAACGCTACACCTTGAATTGTTTTGTTTCTTAATCTTATGTTCATTTTACCTATATGTTGGAGTCAACATGGACACTTAGGGGAAAATTTACAAAATTTGTGTGAAGAGATCGAAGTTCGATCGAATTCGATCAAATACTGATCTTACGATTTTTTTCAGATATTCGAATATGCAAATCTGGCCACTTCGATCATCGAATACCGAATATTCGAATTATCAAATATTATATATTATACCATTCAATGATCGAAGGATTTTATATTTCTTCGAAGTCTACTTCGCCAGATTAAACCTACTGAATACCAATAGAAGACTATGGGAACCCCCCTCCCATAGGCTTCTTTTGCAAAGACCTGCTCGAATACCATTCATATGATCGATTGCCTCGATCGTTCGAATCATATGAATTTTTTGGAGGCTCGAAGGCAAAAGTACGATTTTTTTCGTGAAATCAAACGATCGGTATTTGGTCGTACGATTTCATCAAGAAATCAAATATCGAGGAAAAAAATAGCCTAGAACTATTCGATAAGCATTCAATAGTCTAATGCTTATCGAATTTCAAAGAGATTCGATGGATTTTGGGTGAATTTTAGTAAATTTGCCCCTTAGGGGCAGATTTACCAAATTCACATGAATAAGTTCGATCAGATTTTAATTAAATTCGAATCTTCGAAAATGAAAATCAGGCAAATGCGACCATCGAATATTCGAATTCAAATAATTTGAATATTCAAATAAAATTTTATTCGAATATTCAATGGTCAAATAAATTTTCCTTTAAAATTTTTATTCGAACCACCTACTTCGCCAGAACCAAGCTACCGAATTGGGAATTATTCGGTAAGATAGTCAAATTCGAAGGATTTTACTTCCCTTTTATTCATATGGTCGAATTTAGAATTTTTTTTAATTCGAAATTTGACCAATGATAAATCTGCCCCTTAGTTGTAAACTTTTAGTTGTACATTTTATACATGAATCAATATTGTACTCTTTCTGAACAACATGTAATTCAATTGTCTTCTTTTTTTATACTCCATACTTGCACAACTTACATATTGCACAGGGATAAATAGTTTTCATTTCTCTTTTTCCTTTTTGGGCTCTAACAGTTTGGTGGAAATATAACTTTGGATTAATTGCTATTTTAAATGTATCTCTTTTTAAAAATAACCTCCGGTTTATCTGAAATGCTCTGTTTGAGTAGCTGATCTGATTCCAATGCTTCAAAAAATGTTTTTATTTCATGATGCCCAGGTATATACAGTAGGTAGTAAAAAGTATCTTATCTCAAAAGCTCTGAATTTCCCATTGATTCCATAATCATATAGTTCAAGTTTTATTTTTCTATGTAGTAATAAAACAGTACCGTGTACTTAATCCCATCTAAGTTCTAAAATTCTTATAGGGGGCAAAACAATTCTATTGGGTTTATTTATTGTTTAAATTGATGTATAGAAGATGTTCATTATGGATATCCAAATTAAAGAGAAATCCCTTATCTGGAAAACCTTAGGGCTCGAGCATTCTGGATAACATGTTCCTTACCTGTTCAACTATTGTCTTTCTTAATTTTTGTTGGGATCTATCCTTCCTTTTAGTAAATCTGATGTGTTCATTTTATCTGTAGATTTGATAATACATGTTATACAATACATGTTATAACATCACTCCTTAGAATTAAATGTTATCCCTGTAGCTAGAGATAGAGTGTGCTCCAAAAGCGGATTCAGCTCCGTGTAGCCCCGGGTGCCAGCCGTACCCCCTGCCAGGGTCAAGTACACAAGTAGAAAAGAAAGCAGCAGCACTCCGGTATATTTGAAAATCTTTGAAAACTTTACTCAAATGCCAAAGGCAACGTTTCGGGCTACGCAGGCCCTTTGTCAAGCCATTAATTAACAGTGTCTAAAACGTGTTTAAATACCCAACACTGGGAGGAGTCACATCACAAGACCTCCCAAATTACCCATAATACACAGTGAACAGTTATCACCTGAGAATTGGTTTCAATAAATTATCCAATAAAATCTCCAAGGCCATTATAACTGCATCAGTGAACATTAGTCAAGTGTTATATAGTGATGAATAGTAATTAAATATCATTTATAAAGTGAATACAATGTAATAAAACAGCTTTTTAAGCATCATGTGATAAGACAGCTTTATGAAACATCATGTGATAAGACAGCTTTTTAAAACATAAGTATCAAATAATTCATTTAAAAAGTGAGTGCAATATAATAAAAAGGCTTTTAAAGCACCATGTGATAAAACAGTTTTTTGAAACATAAGTATCAAGGGCAGGAAAACCCACACTAGTTTGTCTCAGCATAAGGCAACTTTTGCAACAAAAGTATCAAAGGCAGGAAAACTTTCAATCTTTAGATTTGTTAACATTACTTATCTCTGGCTCCAATGCTGAATTCAGGGAACTGATACCCCTGAATTGCTATGTATCTGGAGCTTCCACATCTTTAAATTTCACTGTCCTATGATAATAAAAACAAAAATGAAATTATTACATAATCATTTTAAAGAAAAATTTTAAAGAAAAAATTTTTTAACCAGACACATGTTAAAAACAAGCATATCAGTAAAATAGCAAGCACTTACTTATATGAACAACATCGGTGTATAATCTCTATTCAAACCGCCCGGCATAAGAGTGCCTAATGTATTAATCCAACGCATCTCTAATTTCTTAAGGGTTAATTCTCTATCACCGCCACGTCTTAGTGGCTCCACATTATCAATAACCTGATATCTTAATTGGGAGATTGTATGTTTCATTTCATGAAAATGAGCGGGTATGGGTAAATGTAGCAGTTTACAACGTATGTTGGACTTATGTTGTTTTATCCTCTCTTTAACTTTCTGTGTCGTCTCGCCCACGTAGGCAAGTCCACACGGACACTTAATTAAATAAACTACATATCTAGACTCACAAGTATAATATCTTTTTATTGGGATGTTCTTACCCGTATGGGGGTGTGTGAATGAATTCCCTCTAGTGATGTTATTGCAATGTGCACAGGATAAGCAAGGGAATGTCCCTTTCTGGGGAGTTCCTAAAAATCGTTGTCGTAATTTCTTTTGCGGACCTATATCTGCTCTCACCAACAGGTCCTTTAAATTTTTATTACGTTTGTAAGCCATTAGCGGAATATTGGAAAATTCCTTAACATATGGAGCCCCTGTTTTAAGGATCTGCCAATGTTTCTTCAAAGTGTTCTTTACCTGTTCACTTACCACTGAATACTGACTGACAAAGGCCAATCTATTTTCTTTCTTTGTAATGTGTGTCTCTCTTTTAGTTCTTAATTGTTCTGATGTTACACTTTCTATAGCTGTCAGATCTTCTATTAACTTACACTGAGAGTAACCTCTTTCTACAAACCGTTCTGACATTTCTTTTAAACGGATTTCACACTGTTGTCTATTGGAAACGATCTTTTTAACCCTTTTAAACTGTGTCATTGGTAAGGACTTCAAAAGTGTCCGTGGATGGAAGCTAGTGTTATGCAATAAATTGTTCCTATCCGTCTCTTTCTTAAAAAGGTCCGTTTCCAATAAAGTGCCATTTTTGTGTATCGTAACATCAAGAAAATTCAATTTCTCCATATTATGACACAGTGTGAACTTCAGAGTAGGTACCACTGAGTTCAAAAAGTGGTGAAATTCAATTAATGTTTCCATGGGGCCTTCCCAAAACATTATAATATCATCGATATACCTGTAATATAGGGAACAGTATTGTCTAAATAGTGTATTGGTATAGACATACTCCTCTTCAAAATCTGCCATATACAAGTTTGCGTAAGTAGGGGCCACATTACTCCCCATAGCTGTCCCCTGGAGTTGTTTGTAAAAATTGTCACCAAACAAAAAATAACTGTCCTCAAGTACTATTTGTAACAAATTCAAAAGAAAATTTTTTTCTTTGTCTGTATATTCTGAACATTTGTTTAACCAGTTCTTTACTGCAGACAAACCTGCTGAGTGTGTTATAGACGTATATAAGCTACTTACGTCCAAGCTAACTAGCATTGTTTGAGCACTCATTATACAGTTATCCAAAATATCAAGTAATTGGTTAGTATCTTTAAGGAAAGATTTCGTATTACAAACAATAGGTTGTAAGAGTCTATCCAAGTAAATGGACAAAGGGGAGAAAACAGAATCCGTATTGGCCACTATTGGTCGCCCCGGAGGATGTTCTAAATCCTTATGGATTTTTGGAATGGTGTAAAATACAGGAGTAATGGGATTGACTTTGTACAGATATTTTCTAAGATCCTCTTCTATCACTTCATCAGAGAATGCCAATTCAACCACCTCCTTAATATGATCCTGTATATTCTTTAAAGCGTCACCAGACAATGGACAGTACACTGATACATCTGATAATTGGTTGTTAATTTCATTTAACATAATACTCCTTATCTAATATCACTAGCGAACCACTGGCTGATATACACGAGAACCTGTTGAAACACAGAGCGGCGATTGAGGAGCGGAAACGGCATAAGTTTTTAAGGGATGAAGCCGATTATACCGCTGGCCGAGTATACAGGTGGCAGAGGGGTTCCGGCATGCCTGAGACACCGAGGCGTCCATTTTACTCACGTGAGTACAGATCGAGACGACAACCGGAGGAAGGAGAATCCCGCGTGTACTCTCCCGATAGGAGAGAGTGCCGACAGACCCACTCGCCAGACAGAACGGAGCGGTGGATGTCATATCCGGGTGAGAGAAGAGAAGGGCGGATACCATGGCGGAGTTATCGAAGAAGCGAGAGAGAAGCTGATACACGCGCCCCTCACACAGGTGGCGCGTATGGCGGGTTCACTTCGGATACATCGTCATCCTCTTCTTTTTTAGGGTACAGCACGGAACAACCTACAAGAAGAAAAGGAGGGGTGGCAGGAGACATCGGAGGTCAACAAGAGAGGAGAGAGCAACCATTTCGGAAGGCACGGACTCACAAAAAACGTTGGTAACCAACATCTCTAAACATGACTTTACTGTAGGGGAAATAGAGTTATTAAGCAAAGGCCTTTCTTTCTGTCCGATAAAATGCTGTGACACATTTCAACTAGACATAGATTTGGAGAGATTTTACCGCAATTTGAGATTGAAGTCCCATTTTTCACAGGCCAATATGATGCGTTTTGACACAGGGTCTCATGCTGATGGGAGTGACTCTAGATTGGATTTGAAGGATGCAGGGCTACGTAATAAAAGCAATTTTTCCCCTGCTAATGTGGATCCAGTAGTTGAAACCTATATTAAATTAGTAAAAGGTGATGTACAAAAACTCAAATCCAAGCTAAAGTCCAATCCTATGCTTAACATGAGAAATAATTTAACAGCTGATGAAAGACAATGTTTAACTGAACTGTTAAAATGTAACGATGTGATATTCAAACCTGCAGACAAGGGTGGTTCGCTAGTGATATTAGATAAGGAGTATTATGTTAATGAAATTAACAACCAATTATCAGATGTATCAGT
>CM044441.1:57355913-57429790 GCA_024363595.1 Xenopus borealis | reverse complement strand
ATATATATATATATATATACATATAAACTTTGATAAATAGCAGTTAATTAAAACACTTTTTTGACTAATAGAAAAATTCTGATCAATTGGAATAAATGAAACTGTCATTTCAAAATTCATTCACTCAAAGTCCTGGAATTTCTTTTGTTTGGTTAATCTAACTGAACCTGTTGAATGCTGTGCTTTTGTTTTGGTCATTATTATTATTATTATTATTATTATTATTTATTTATTTGTTGCCATCATTGCATTTGAATGAACAATACTGGGAAGGCAGTTGAACTTGCCTTCTTGAGTTATTCAAAATAAAGATGGTTATTCTTTCACAACTTCTCAATAAAGAGGTTAATCATAGGTATTTTTGCTATGTTTTCTGTCCACCCACATAAAGCCATTTTTGTTCTTTGGTATGCAGTGATGAAATGGATAGGGCACAACTAATAAGTCTTTATAACTTTGGCTGTTCCTTTTATGTGACACATTGTAGAGCGGATTTTTCACTTTTTAAGATTTAATTTAAAAAGCCATGTCCAAATTCCTTCCATTCTTTGAAAAATCTCCAGGCCACCATGAGAATGATGATGAATTAAACTGAGCCCAGGGCGTTGCAGGTTGGACAGGTTAACAGACACTTTTATCAGTTAAGGCTAAGCCTGTACACACAAAAGGGCTTTGCTGGGGAATATGTAGATGAAATATACACAACTTTCAGGCCCCCCACCATCCAGAAAGCTGGAAGAGAATACAAACAGAAAGATACAATAAACACTAAAAGGAAGACTGTTCCATATAGCACTCTTGTAATGTCCCCAAAGGGAGACGATTAGTTATCAGCTTTTACAGGTGAATGAACCAATTGCAAAATGGTCATTTCCTCAAGCTACTACTTCACTTTCTGCTGGAACAGCAAAACAAACTGATGGCCTGTTGTTTCATTTTGAGAACAGCTGTTTTGCCAATAAAACAGTCGGCTTGCAAGTTTTACAGCTGTTTCACTAGCCAAGAAAGCAGTATGTCACATTGCTTTATAGGGGGTCATTGCCGGTTCTATGCTTGGTTCACATTTTCAAATTTCCACTTCACAAAATCACTCACAAATCATCAAAATAATAATGTTCATCAAGGTTTCAAAACATGCCAGATTTTTTACTCGTCTCAAATCAGTATTCTCTCATTAAAAGGCAAACATATGTTTATGAGTAGATGTACAAATGAAATTGTTGGAAATTCATTGGAAAGCAAGCTAATGGGGACAAACAGTAGGCCTGGCTACACACAGACATGAGGTTCATAATCAAAAATTGCTGTCAAAATGGCTGAAGCTGTATGTAACAATTCAGGGCTTAAGGGCTTGTTTGAGCATTTTCTATTATTGCTGTTCCCCCCAGCTGTTCATTTGCATGTTGCTCATAACAAATGCCTATTTCATTCATAAAACTTGGAACATTACATTTCATGTGCAAACCACTTATTTCAGAATGTTCCCTGCATAATAGAGGCTGTTATAAAGGAATTTTTCATTGCATCTAAGTCACAGTCTGACAGCTGTCATGAGTTTGAAAGACCTGGTCAGGACATGATGTCGCAACATGACAATCACCCCTCTGAATCAGCATCCTTGTGTACAGTCCACGATGTAAACAGCGACCCCAGTTTCTGGTAAGGGAAATGGTCATTTCCTGATAGCAAACATGTACGTGTATATGGCATGCATGCGTTTGATGCAATTTGAACAGCCAACACATAAGAAAAACAAGCAAACATGGGATCCCTTATCCAAAAACCAGTATTCAAAAAGCTCTGAATTACAAGAAGGTCATAACCCATAAATTTTAAATTTCTAATTTTTTTTACAAATTATTTCCTATTTGTGGTAACTAAGCTGCATAAATCCATATTGGCAAAACAATCCTGTTGGGCTTATTTCAAGTTTACAAACTTTTTAGCAGACTTAATGGGATTGTTCACCTTTGAGTTAACTTTTTTATGATATTATTTATTATTGATTTGCTGAGCCAATTTACAACTGGGTATAATGTTTATAATTTGTGGGGTTTTTTTTGTGAATTTGCTTTTTATTCAGCAGCTCTCTGTTGCAGTTTCAGTAATTCATTTGCTAGAGTATAAATTACCTTAGACATTGTGCATTGATTTGAAGAAGAGACTAGAATATGAGGAGATGCCGGAATATTATTATTAACATGTATTTCTATAGCGTGTAACATTTTTCATAGCACTGGAATAGAAAAATGAGTAATAAAAATCAACAATAACATAAAATTTACAAAAAATTCGAAATTCAATCATCAAATTTTTTTATAGGCTATATTCGATCAAATTAAAATCATTCAAATCGTTTGAATGCATTGTTCGAACGATTTGGGAAACAATCCTTGGAATTTCCAGAACTTAGGAAAAATCTCTGTAAAGATTCTAGGAGGTCCCACATAGGCTAAAATAGCCCTTTGGCAGCTTTAAGGTGGCAAAGTGTCAAATTCGAATTTTTTTTAAAGAGACAGTACTTCGAAATTCGAATTTTTGCAATTTGCATCTAATTTTGGGCGATTCGATAGTCGAAGTAGCAAAAACTTATTTCGAAATTCGAATTTAATTCAGATTTTAATTCAAACCTTAGTAAATCTGCCCCCAAATCCTTATTCATGGCAAAACAATCATATTGGGTTTATTTAATGTTTAAATGGCAAGCTATGGAGATCCAAATTACAGAAAGATCCCTTATCCAAAAAAAACCATTTTGGATAACAGGTCCCATATCATTATGTTCTAATATAGAGCAGTTTAGGCATACACAAACAGCACTGTAGTAAATGGTATGAGCCTTTAAGAGAAAAAGTTAATGACAGACTTGTTTTGTTGGACACTGTGTGTGTGTCTATGTAGAGTCTATACAATGGAAATGTAAAAGTAAAATAATAGATACAATCTAGTCTTACATTATTTGTTGAAACAAAATCATATTGCAAAGGCAAATCATTTGAAATACATAAAAGACCAAAGAAAGCCAGCTGCAAGTCGTCTCAGAATATCAGCGTCTACATCAAACTAAAAGTTATTTATGATATGATCTTTGCTTTAGTATCAGTAATTTCAGAACAGGATTTTTTTTTAATAATTAACTGAGATCAACTGAGCCCTAATGATAGGGATTAAATCCCCCATTCAAATGTTCCTTTGAAAAGTGATTGTGTTTGAAAAACCTAGATAAACGGTGCAAAGGGGAAGGTTGGCATGAATGGAATGTTGTACAAAAGACAATAGGAGAATTTTCAAGCATTACTGCTGGTTAAAAAAGTTGTTATGGTAACAGAAGTTCCAGGCAATTCTGGAGAAGGAAATTTATTGATCAGGTGTAGACATGAATTTCGGATATGTATATATGATTTTTTAATTATATTGCACTACTTGTGTACACAGCATTTATAGCCTGGCAGGAAAACTTTGAACAGACAACTTTGCACTACAGTCATTGATTTCAAAGACCTAAGCACTTCCATTGTATACAAATGTCTAAATTACATCTTTTGCTTTCTATTGCCGCTTATTAACAATATCTCTAACTTGGGTACATACATGTTCAAGTGGTCTAATGATCCACACTGAATCATTTAAATAAAAAAATGTTCAAGTAAGTTTGTTTGAGTAAATGGGAGTTTGTGTAAAAGTTTAAAATGATTAGGTTTTCTACTAGTTTCTAGCAAGTGTAGCCCTCTGAAATCCTGTTTTGAGGCAATGTTAGGCGTTGCTGTTCTTGGCCATGAGAGGGCAAAATAAGCACAAGGTTTACAACATACAGTAATAATTACTAAAAACACAGTATCAACATCACAACAGAAACATTTTATTTTAACATACATATCCTAATATATATATATATAAAAAGTAACTCAAAGCAACTGGACTTGCTGAGATATTTTAATACATATCCTAATATAACCTTAGTCTGTATTTAGCTTATCTGGGGCATAAAACACATTTTCCCCTTACATACTTAAGCTACTTACTTTGTAGGAAGCATTTATCTAGGGTAGGTGGTGGGTATTACAGTGAAGGGAAGGAGAAGTGGTAGAATAGTAGTAGGGGGGCAGGGTACAGTGAATGTAGGGGGAAGCAAATAAAATTTCTTGGACGTGTTCTTGAATTAAAGCACCCAAACTGTGGATACCTTCTACTTAATTTTGCACAGATTGTTTTTTTTTTTTTACTTATGGTTTATTTGGGCACCTTCTTAAAATAAACATTGTCATTGCTGCAAACAAGCCATGCTATTTAGGAGAAAAACCTCACTAATACATAGTTAAATATATAACTACAATAAGAAATAAAAAAAAAAGTACTATACGTAAATCAGATTTATGAAGCATGCACAAGTTTAGTATTATTATTTTGAATATATGTTGAAATACACTGAGCAGAGTGAGAGGTTCAAGAATCAGAAGACAGAGGAAAAAGGTATTGCAGAAGGTGAGGCAGTGAGAAAAGAAAAATTTATATTGAAGAGTCATGAGAGATGAAGTGGGGATATGAAGGCGTAAACTTATATTGGTTCAACCTCTGTAGTTTGAGTGTGCTGGAAACTGCAGTTCAGCTGGAAGGCCACAATCTAATCATCTCTGGGCAAAGCTTTATCAGCAATATATAGACAGAAGTAGCCTTGTTCTGAAAATCAGTACTGTGACCTGAATTCTTGTATATTTACCCCAGAACAGTACATGTACTATTTCAGTTTCTAAACTACAAATAGAACACATTCACTTCTATTTATAATTCTACATGATGCATATAGGGAAACACATATTCCATGAAACCCGTGTTTTTTAAATAGAAGGTCTTATTATGTGACCTTAGCAAAACAAATTTGAATGATTTCAGTCATTTCCAGAAATGTAAATTTCTTGTAACAGAAATGACTTTTTGCTGAGCAAAGTTCTGACAATACCGAGCACCCCTTAGATTTTGGATAGTTAACCAATCCCTTACTTTTGCCACAAAATTCAACTTTTTCTACTGCACAATTAATATTGGGGAAAATATAGAAGCTATTATATTGGGGGAAATTATCTATGCAAAATAGGTCATGTCGGCAATCATATTGGTTTGTCAAACTCATTATTACAAGTACCAATACGGCATAATGTTCCACAACACTAAAAGCAACAGATAAACCAGGAACCAATTTAGTGTAGTATGATCACAATAAAATCACAATATCTTACCTAATCTTGCCATTATTTTTTATACTTGGTGTGAGAGTAACTTGCCTGCCTGATTCTTTTGGTGTCAGTGTGATGTGGAGATAAACACTGACTGCTGGAGCTGCCACCTGGTTCAGAGATGGCGGCAACTCCAGGATCCTCCTAAACACCTAGGTGCAACTGGGCTCAATTTAGAACAAGGAGGTTTGCAAGTGGCACTGATCAAAATTATGCAAGGAGAGCAGGGCCGGAACAATCTGGAATGACGCCCTAGGCGCTCGGTCAGCTACAACCACCCCTAACTGTGTGCACAATCGCACCATTGGGCGGAAACAAGCGCGCATGTGCCCAAACCGGTAATTAGTGGAAGGGCAGGATGAGGGAAGGGAGGAGGAGAGTGACAGGGGAGTGAAGAGAGCGTGGAGGGGGAGTAACGAGGGCAGAGAGTGACAAGGGCAGGGGAGGAGGAAGGAGAGGAGCAGGGGACCGAACGGGTCAGACTAGACGTAGGTAGAAAACTTTTTAACAGGCACCTGCCCAGCGCCCCCCACAGCTTTGCGCCCTAGGAAGGTGCCTCTTTTGCCTACCCCTGGTTCCGGCCCTGAAGGAGAGCATGTTGATGCAAATACCTTTAATGAATTGTATTTTTTATGCAACTGAGTTGCAGTACATAAATATTCCTGGAGTCTCCAACTGATGACACCAAGCAACATTCTCCGTCTTTGTACAGGTTTTCGCATAGCATTACAACATGATTCTTTTGAATACCCAGCACTCCATCTGCATATCTTTTTATATTTATTAAAAGCCTATTGCTGACACCAAGCTGAACTGTCACCAGGGGACTGGCAGCACAAATACCAGTATGCATCTGTATGCATGTGGCACTTTATTTCGCATGTGCTGACTGTTTTTTAGTGCTTGATACTGTATAATGGACCATATTAGCTTTTTTTAAAGTGGACCCGTCACCCCAAAAAAAATTCAAAATCATATTTTATCACATTAGTCAAGCAAAATGAACATTAATTACACTATATAAATTATTTTAATCTTGTTTCCTTCAGTCTGGGAATTCATAATTATAGCAAGCAGGCAGGAGCCATTTTGTGGACACTGTTATTAAGGCAAGCCTTGCATCATCTCAGAATCTTGTTTGTGCACCAGAATGGGGGACCTGATGTCTATCCCCATGTCCTGGCTACACAATTAAATGGTTAAGATAACTGGGGGAATGTGTGGGGAGCAATTGCATCTAGGAAGTGCTGAATGGAAAGTGAAAGTAATTATCTGCCCCGCCTCTATGCCTAAGGCATAGAGGAGTGGCAGACAATATTTGATTGACAGCTGAGATTTTTAAATGAGCTTAAAACAGCTATGAATGCTTTAATAAAAATTTGAAATTGGATTTCATGTTTAATTTGAAAAGGACTTTTATTAAGCTTTACACTTTAAGCTATTTTTTCATTTTTTTAAATTGTTATGGTACATACCTACAGTTATCAAATGTTCAATGGACTCTGTTCATCTGGACCTGTGGAGAAAAAAGGAAAGAATTCTTTTTGATAATTAATTCAAATTCTGAAACATCCACAGTTAAAATGTATGCTTGCTTAAATTCTGAATAATAATGGCTCACTTAATCGTTCCTGTAAATTCAGCATCATAGAAATAAGTGACACAATATCTATTGTATTTCTCTCAGCAAAATATAGTAGTATTGATTCATCCACAACAATTCCCATTTTCTAGTGTGTGACTTTATTCAAAGATCCCTTTTTTGCTATGAATCATTATGGGAAATTTGAAAACAGATGATGTTTGGCTGCTGAAGTAAACAGGAAACAACCTCTGATCAATAACAAAGGACAGTTTCCTATGATAGACAGCTTAATCAGTGGGAAAGCTTTTCACTTTGACACACTCAAGTGTCTGTGTTTGGGGAAACCCCACTTTATGACTGTACGTAACTGCTCTGTTTCTACATGAATAAACCAGCTGTCATTTCCTCATATGCAATAGTCTATCACTACATTTCTTTACTCACCCTCTAGGCAGATCTTTTTGTCAGGCTAAAGGATGACATAATCATAAGCAACATAACTCCATAATCTTGCTCGCACCCACGTGGCTAGAAGACATGTTTATCACGCCTAGACCAGTAGTTAATGTTTTACTCCTTGGTTGTGAGATGTGGCTGATTAAAGTATGAATCAGCAGGCTGGCATGTTGCACTCTTGAAGTGATTAACGAATAGACGTAAAACAAAAATTGCCAAGAAACAGATGGAATATTATAGTATGCACGTAGCTTTACATCAACTACATTTACCTTCACCAGTCCTTCTTTGCTAACTCAATTTTTCTTGCCTGGACAAAATTCAGTATATTTTCATCTACATTCGTACTAGATATTTAGACAAAAACTTTATAATTGTTGAACATCAAAAATATCAGATAAACATAATTTTTAGTATGCATTGTTTTTGTGTTTGCCACTCTTCCATGTCTGCTTTCTCAGAATGTCTTAAATCAGGGTGCTGATCATTATTAATATTGCTATGAATTTCTTTAATAGGCAATAAAAGCAACTTGACTCTGCCACAAGTAAGGCATTTCTTCCCCAAAACAGCTGCTTCCATAGTAGACTGAGTCACTAATATAGGCAAAGACAGAGAGACAGGGTTGGTTTCAGTGGGCAGGAGGGATAAGTCAAAGTCTAGAATGCATGCCTAAAATTACTCTTTTAGTCAGTTGAGGGCACAACTACCCAATAAAGCACTATCAATAGTACAGTACATATGTTTTTCCAGACACAATTGGACTCATAAATACTGGGAAAGTTTACATCTGTGCAGTAACCAATAGTAATTGATCGGTGATTAGCTGCCATTTGAACAATAAATGTAAATAGTTATTGGTTGTCATCGGTTATTACCCAGGTGCAAATTTGCCCAGTGTTTTTAAATGACCTAAAAAGAGTCCCTGTCCTGTAGATCTTAAAATATAAATATGGTACCCAATATACTGGGAGATTTTGAATTCAAGACTATAACGGACCTGAATAGAAGTTGTCACAGACCTCAAATTCAAAGCAGCTCTCAATCCTATTCTCTTCCATTTCTCAAGTTTCCAATAATTATGACCTCTTTCTCCTCCACTTTAGGCCCAAAGGTCTTTTTCTTCTTTTCATTTCCTGATGCATGTTTCTCTTCCAACTGGCTCCATTCACAATATTGCTGTTTTCCTTCCCTTCTTTAGTTAAGAGAAGTCCTGTTCTCTCAGTCTGCCCAATTCAGATTCGTCCTTGATTGACAACTTCAGACATAATCCTGGTCTTTCCATTTAGGCCAAAGCTCTCATATAAGTCTCCTTTCTTCATCCACTTTTCCATTCAGTAATAATCATACCAATGTGACAAATATATCTCATTCTGTTTGAGACAAGTTATATGTTTAGTACTTATCTGCAACACATTGAATATATCCCTGTTTAACAGTGCATTTCCTTTTGAGTATTTCCAATTATATTGTTGAAAAAAAATTAAATGTTTTAATGGGGTTCTGTTAAGTTTTACTCAAGCTTGCTTTCCTGTGACTACCTAACTAATCATTTGTTGCTTAAAGATTGTTAAGGAACATAGTAATTAAGATGTGATTAAGAATAGTGTTGGTTAATGAGTGTTGGGGCATCTGCTATTTTTCTGTCAAACATTTGTATATAAAGCATAATTACTGAAAATAGTCATTTTTCTCAATTTCCTTTTCTTAAAAAAAATTCTGTGTGAAAAAGAACAGCGGCAACACGTTTTATTCACTGGGAAATATCCTTGACTACACTTCCCAGTCCCGTATATGGTGTAGTTTCACTGTGATCTACCCCCTTCTTCACACACACACATACACACACACAAACTATTCTAGATTTAGCCAGAAATACAATACTTTGTAATTACCCACCCATTCACACAATCATGAATTCCTGTTTTTATTTTATATTTTCAAGTAATTTAGTAAAGGAGTGGATGTACAATTGCCATAACAGATGCTTCACAAAAGTATGTAGTGTTAAAGGTTTTAATATTTGACTTGTTTCATATGGCAGTTTTGCAGAACACTCCCAATACACTCAAGGTAAACAGTTGAAATCTCTATTGTTTCCTATCTAGAAGGGAGGAAATGGAAGATCAGTCAAAATGTCAACAACATTTGCTGGGAGAGTTCCAGATTTCTTTCCTGCATATATAAATATATTTGTTTAGTCCTACACTTGGGTCAACTTTTTTTTAACAGTTAACTACTGTATTATTTTGCTAATGTTACCAGTTTTCTGCTGCTCAACCAGTACCGCATGAATGTATTTGTATACCATAAGTCACAAAAATTATTTTGCTAATTGCACTTTTTACTGCTGCTAGTCTTTTTTTTTTTTATTTAGTACACTTTTAATTATGAATTATCTTTTTAATAAGTCTAATGTGTTTAAATGCATAAAAGTATGTAGAATATACATTATGCAGGGGCAAAATGCTAAATCACAGAAGCAAAGAGCCATGTGTTTTTTTACCTTGCCCAGAAAGTATTTTTTCCTTGATCCTTGAGGTGCATGTCAGTGAAAAATTTAGTGTGTAGTGCTGCCTGCATTTGGCAAATTAGGTAAATTGTTTGCCCTTGTAACATGTTGTTATGTACAGGACTTTCTTGTACTGGACACCCATGAGTTCTGCTCCTTGCACCAGAACAGAATTCCTGAGAAGGGCAGAGAACACAACAGCTGTGCTTAATAAATTGCTGGGAGGCTTGTATTTGAGCAGGCCCTTAATTAGGTGGGTATACAAATACATACATTTAGCAGATGAGTAAGTTATCTTACATGTGTACGATAACTAAGGATGATTTATTAAAGTGTCAGCTGATTAAGTAGCTTTATAAAATGAGAGAGACTTGTAAGAGAATTAGCTGCAAGGCATAAAACTGCAGATACTTGTTAAGTACGTTGAACTTTGATGTGCAACTGCTGGTGGAGAAAATTGTGGGAGTGCAACTGTGCCTGTGGTTGTAAATGACCCCCTATTATGTTTGATTTTTATTAAATATTAAAGAAAATAGTAAACGTGGGCAATAAGAAATGTGAGTACATTATCTCTGACTAAAACAACATTTCTCATTGAAATTCCTCAATTTAATTAGGTTGATCTCTTGCTCATTGTATTTTGCTGTTGTATCTTACATTTTCTTGTTTTCAGATGTTGTATCCCTCATGTTGCCTATTATTCCAGTATCTTGAATAATTACCCAGAACAGCTTTTTTTGGTAAAGATTGCCTAACATCTACCAACTTTCCATCTTGCATGTTCCCAGTGTGTTCTGGAGTCTATCTGCATTTTTCACTGTTATAGCCATTGGTTTATGTCCCCTTATTAAAGCATGGGAAACTATTTATTAAAAGCATAAAAAAGTAGTACATTAAAGGACATGTAATCCCCCACACAAAAATTAATGTAATTAATAATCAGCCTCTTTGAAATCTTTAGATACCTGCCACTCTGTTTGTTAAATGGTTAACAGGATTGCGCACCCTCTTAATCACTTAGAAATCCTTCTCCTTCTCTAGCCTACTCTGCTTTCTCCCTCAGGAATTTACTTTGGCTGTTGGGTCAGGAGTATGTTCAGTTCTTCTCAGCTCAGATTACTAAACACACCCTCCAGCCAATGAAGAGATAGCATTGCTGGTTCCCATAGAAATTCTAGCAGTTTGATCCTATTTTGCTTCTCCTAACCAACTCTCCTGAGCTCAGCTTAACCATTACAATGCTCAATCCCAGCAGGTCTTTTTATCAATGTATGTTGTGCCTGTGTAAAGCTGCATTCTGCATTGCATGAACTTTACAGCATACAGATGTCAATTTGTGTCAGAGGGAAAATGGCTGCAGACAAAAGCTGCTATTTGTTTTAGGAAAATGTGATGGTGCTGGCAAATGGAGGGGTATATGTAATAAAAATAGTGTGGTTTGAGCAGGAGGCAGAGACATGTGGATTTACACAATTTGCTGTTATCATTTTGTTTCCATGTATTTGCTCTTCTGTTGTGGTCATCTAACAAATAAAAACATCCTTTTTGAGGATGATTTGAGTTTATCTGAATGGAAAATATTGTTAAAGGAAAACCCCATCTTATTTTGTTTGTTCTTGAATGTTACTAATGGTAGCCTGTTGGTGAGGAAAATATGGAGCTAAGCAGAAAAGAACAATGAGAAAATATGATGCCAGATTCTTAGTCTTGTAGTTGCAATTGCGTGCCCAGCTACTAACTAAAAAATGTAATTCAAGAAAGTTCCTGAGAGTTTATGATGAACAGAGGAGCACACGCTCAACCTGAAAAATTAATGACTGAGAAAAACTGACCTCAAATTCAATGATACTATGACATAGCAAAATATAGAAAATTACAGTGAAAAACAAAAACACCCCAAACAGATTTAAATTTATGGTTGAGGGAAAACTAGTAAGTAATGCAGTGTTTCTAGATGGTACAATATGTAATGCTTTTTAAAGGAGAAGGAAAGCCTTTTTACTTGGGGAGCCAAAAGTAAGGCACCATTTACTTAAATGTGGTCACCTAACCATTGGCACCCCCAAGTATAACATGACTTACCTTCTCTTTTCAAATTAAGATGCTGGAGCATCAGTGGAATCCTGTTTACTCTATTTGTGTATAATGAGAGGGAGAAAAAAGAAATCCCCTGCACTCCCCCCAAATCAATATTTTTAGGGCAATAACACATTGTGTGCATAAAGCTACAAAAAAAAACTCTTGCTGTTAAGACTGTTATAAAGATTCTGAAACTCTAAGCTAGTAGAGTAAGTTCAATATATAAAATATGGCATTTCTACCTATATTTGTTTTTAGGGTTTATTTAGTTTACCTAGTAAAAAAAAAAAACTCACTAGAATTGTTTTGCTGCCAGCATGGATTTATCCAGCTTACTTAGGATCAAGTACAAGGTACCCTTTTATTACGGAGAAAAAGAAAAATATTTTTAGCAAATTGTTTGTAATTTGATGCTTTATGAATAACCGGTTTCTGGATAATGGATCCTATATCTGTTCTACATGTTACAGGGCTATAGCTGATTAATGCAGATGTGACAGGTTATCAGGACAATGGACTGTATTGGTGTTTTTTTCTATATAGCCACTTTATGGAAGTTTACTTTAGAATAGCCATACTAAAACTATTATTATTATCAAGATATAAGTATTTGCATTTATTAAGCCTGTGTTTTATATTGCAGACTGAACCGAATTATTGCATTTTTATATATTTATATCTATGCAGGCCTGGATTTAGATCTTAGCTTGGGTGCCCCAGGGCCACTGAGTCCTAGCACCCAATGCCCACGCAAGCTCACAAGTGCCGGAGCACTGGGGATTAGATGGACAAGAGCACAGTTCCCCAGTGCTCCTAAGATTGCAACTGGGTGGCATGACCAAGCCACAAATCTGGGCCTGACTATAGTTATACATGCTTTGTGTAAGGTGGTGCAAGATGCAAAGCACATTTTGCACAGTACATTGTATAGATGCAAGTGCTAGCACATGATTTACACAAAAGCATTTCTACAAATCCCCTTTGGATATTTTCCTACCTACCAACTTTTCCTATTAATGTAAATATGTGCCACACATTATAAGTTATTGTATTTATACAATGGCATGATGTACCCTTTAGACTTTTGAGAAGATAATTTGTTTTTTACATCAATGACAGAAGAAAATAATAAAATAATGGTTTAGGATGCAGGTGGACAAAACATGTTTGTTCCTTTCTTCATGTATGCATTTCCCCAACATAGCATTTGTCTTTATGCTGATTTAAACAGCCATGAAGTTTTTCAGTTACTCTGTTAACTCCATGTAAACATTTTTGCAGCCATAATGATAGCTGTGCTATAACAGCAGAATAAGAACTTAACCCTTTCTACAGCTTCTGGAGCACTCATTTAATATTTAGAGGTTGTCATTGGTTCAGTAATGAAATACTACAAGCTACGGTCTTAGAAATGTGTATACTTTATATTTAATTAAATTCTTACATGATTATCCTAAATTTAAGCTACGTATGGTCTATACAAAATGTTTTATGTCAAGTCATTCAAATACCTAAGGCATTCCAAAGGCCATAAAAATCCCCATGCTTGAGAATTGAATATATAAATACTATTTATTTAAAGGAAACTTATTTTATGAAAAGCAAGAACGTGCTAGTGCATTATACTCTTCTAAATAAAACTATGGTTAAAAAGTAGTGCTTCAGATTGATTTACTGAAAGCCTCTGAAAAAACCACTCTAGCCCCGCCCATCTGTTCTACTTTCCTGCTGCCTCCTTCTCCAGACTATGCAAGCCGACGGCACTCTGTACACTACACTGTAGGGTAGGAACCAATTAGCAGAAAGGTGAACCTGATAGGGAACTGAAGCCTGTCTATGACTGCATGGATGTGATTGGCTATCCTTCTCTGACTGTGCTTCTGACAGGGACTGTTTCACCCCTCATTTGAAACTGGGACAGTGACTGTAGCAGATCTATAGGGAACTCCAATAAAAGGGCAATTTTAAAGATATTTATTTTCAGTCCAAAGTGTATTATTCATTACCGTCTAAAATATTAGTGTGGTTTTCACTAACCATATATATCTCCTTTAATATTAGTTTACAGTGCTAATCTTCTGAAGGCTTCTCCAGCCTTGCTAATGTTCACCTGACATTTGTGAAAATGTAGCACCATCACACAGCTCCTTGAAAATGTTCTCTGTGCGTGAGCTATTGGTTTTCCATTTGTGGTTTCTATAAAGAAACCTTTAATCTTCAGCTTTAAGGAATCTTCTCTGCCTGGTTTCAGTCAGGCGGCTATGAGAGGAAATATGTGCTTCGTGAAGAGCAGTTCTAGGGAATGTAATTATTTGAAATGCATGCTGGCTGGGGACAGGACTGTCAGAGCAATAATGTAATTGGTGTAATAAATACCTTCTGTTTTCCTGGTGACACCTGTGAGAGAATTAATAAAGGTTTTTCACAAAGCTTAGTGATTCTATCAATTCTGCTATTACATTTTAAGTATACTCAAGCCTCCTTAAAGAATGGGATCTAAGTGGAAGATTTCAGTACTACCCTGTCCTATACAGTCAAGGAAAGTCACCTGACACACTAACATTTGGAATGAAGGACTACACTACTGTTGTGCATATACATGTTTCAATAGATCTTTTCTGCTAAGGAATACTCACATTGCATTTTGGGTGCAGATACCATACTGACTGCCAGGCTGTTGTCTTGGCAGTCCTATGTATGTCCTGCAAGTTCTAACATTTTTAGGCTCCACCTGGTTCATTTTATATTATAACTGCTTTCATCACCAAATCTGAATCTTACTGTATGTCTTAAGATTTCATAAAGTGCTTGCTGTCAAAATGTGTGTAGCCCTTTCATGGCACACTCTTGTAGAATAGGATCATATCCCAGCATACACAGGGTGCTTACACGCTGGTGATCAGGCAAACATGAGTCACCTCCTGGAGGTCTTGCAGCCTTGGCAGGTAACAGGTTGGGGTCCCTTTATAAAGTTGGAGCTCCAGACCTCACCTTCTAACTAAACTCAGTAGATGTAGCGTAGATATAGATTTCTCCCTGATTTCTTGAACAGACGCTCTCTTTTGGCAGGGGTGGCAGAGGTGGAACCTTAACAGCATCAGGTGGCTCATCTGTGTTAGGAATCCTCACCCTGGTGGACTAGCGGTGCAGCGGGGATGCCCGCCAAGCCGCTCTTCTCCCCGGTCCCTGCCTTAGTGTGTGCGCGGCGCGCACTTCCTTTATTTATATGCGCTCGTGCGCTGACGCTCTGACGTCAGCGCACAGTGGCGCGAATATTCAAATATTTAAAGGGGCATTTCTGAATAACTCATTGCCCGTGATAGGAAATTCTCCTGGTGCCTTGCCTGTGCTGTTTAAAGCTTCTGACCTGATCTGATTCCTGTGTTTGACCCTGCCTGGCTATTGATTACCCTGTCTGCTGTATCCTGACCCATCCCTGTTTCTGACTACCGATTCTGCCTAAATCATACCTGATTGATCACCCGGTTTGACCCTTGCCTGCCTGACAACTCTAGCTATCTACCTGCCTTGACCCGGCCTGTCTGACTCCGTATTTGCCAACTCCTGTTTGTACCGTGACCATCGGCCTTAAAGACTCTTTATACAGTCGTGCCCCATTGCTGGCCAGAACTCCTGCCCTGCAGCTCTCGTTTAAGTCCAGGTGGCATCTGAGTAGCTGAGGGCTCCTCCCGAAGCCAAAGGCGGCCACACTACTGGTGAAGCACGAGCCGAGACCAGGGTGCTTGGTACTTGTTCTGGTATTTGGGTGCCGATCGTGACAATCTGGTAACTTGGGTGCCAAAGCCAGGCTTTCTTTGGATTTTTCTCCTTTCACAACTGTTCCCAGTAAGCTTTATTATTAACATGTATTTCTATAGCGCCAACATATTTCATAGCGCTGTACAAGTTAATGTGATTATACAATTAAATCACATGAATTACATACATAGAACATATGGAGTTACATACATCACAATACATACCAGTGCAGAAGGTGAGGAAGGCTCTGTACAGAAAGAGTTTACAAACTACAAGGGAAGGGAATGATACACAAGGTGTGGGAATGGGCAAGATCAGAGTTACTGTATGTGGGTGAGAGAAGTGGTATTTCATTGGATATTTAAAGGAAAACTATACCCCCAAAATGAATACTTGAGCAACAGATGGTTTATGTCAAATGAAGTGGCATATTAAATAATTTTACCAAACTGGTATATATATTTAAGTAAATATTGCCCTTTTACATCTCTTGCCTTGAACCACCATTTCGTGATGGTCTGTGTGCTGCCTCAGAGATCACCTGACCAGAAATATTTCAACTCTACGTGTAACAGGAAGAAGTGTGGAAGCAAAAGACAGAACTCTGTCATGTGACCTAACTTTATAGTTTGATTGGTATGCTTGTGTGCACCGTTGAATCACACGATCCCAAGAGGCTGTCCTTAATTTTTAAAATGGCAATTTTCTATTTATGATTGCCCAATGGCAAATGCTTCTAAAAAAGTATATTATGAAAATGGTTTATTTACATGAAGCAGGGTTTTACATATGAGTTATATATTCAATATCTTTTTATAGAGGCCTACATTGTTCGGGGGGGTATAGTTTTCCTTCAAGAGTGAGGGTAGGCTTCTCTTAAGTGCATTTTTTAAGAGATTTCTTGAAAGCAGAAAGGTTGGGAGAAAGTCTGACAGACAAAGCTTTAGACACATGTTCCACCTCCCAGCCAATGGACCACTCTACTGCCTATAACCAAGCTGGTTAACTAGAAAGAAATACAGACAGACAGCAGGGAACTAGGAAAAAGATCTCTGATCCCCTGCATGTACTAAATTATCCTGCCTTGATCTTGCTGATTGCTCATCTCGTTGCTTATAATTCATATACAGCATAAAAGTATAGCATGTCTGGAATCGTAAAAGGAAATCTCATTAAACTATGGTCTTTGATATATGTTTCAAGGCATGGCAAACTTAAATGACTAATTGCTTCATCATATATAAGTGAAATCCCAGGAAACATTTATGAAAGCATTCTAGTTCAGAATACAGTGTTACTAATCAGTACATTCTGACGTTTATTTCATATGACTTTCAGATAAACAATGTTTTTTCTGGGTGAAATTAACATCTATAATGGAATAGGCCTAATGCAGCTGATGCACATGTATTTTCAAACAGATACACAGACACGAGTCCCTGGAGCTTAGAGTTTTTTTTCCCTTAAAAACGTTTCACCGCTCATGCAAGTGGCTTTTTCAGTTTAACTCAAGTGGTAGGGACTTCCCTGGCATTTAGACTCTTGAAGGTAGTAACAGATATCCAATCAAAATGGTTAAAATGAACTTCAGTAAGGTATTGACTGAAACGCAAAGATTTTTAAAAAAGTGTGATCCAGTCACAATGGTAATTTTAAATGAGGCAGGTGTTCATCTTTAAATGTATATGACTGGAAGTGGGAATTGTTATGAAGCTGCCGGGGTGTCAAAGGATGTCAAAGCGGCATTGCAGACCACCTCATCTGTTCAGTGATGGTTTTTCCACTTTGGCATAAATACCTCTTTCAGATCTCTTTAAATGAACAGTTCAGGGTAAAATTAAAAACTGGTTAAATAGATAGGCTGTGCAAAATAAAAAAATGTTTCTATAACTATAAAGGCTGGAGTTAGAGTCCTGTGGGGTCCATTTTTTGGGACCCGTACCTGACCCGTACCCGCAACCCGCAACCCGGACCCGCATTCTTACCCACTTGGACCCCCGACCCGAACCGTACCCGCAACCCGCGATCTGCAACCCGAACCCGCAACCCGCTGACAATCAAGAATCAGGAAGTGCTGTCATTGTAAACCGGAATTGACATCAACGGAACTGCCCACGATCAGAAAAAAAGGAGTAAAACAGGAAGTGCTGTCATTGTAAACCGGATGTGACATCATCAGTAGTTGAAATGCTCAGAAAAAGGAGTAAGTGAGGATCCGCTACCCAACCCTCAACCCGCCAACCTGCAGAACCACCTGCCCGCTTCTATACCCGCACACAGAAATTCTACGAGCAACCCACAGGGTACCGCGGGATTTTGTGGGTAACCTGCGGGTACCTGACCCGCTGCAGGACTCTAGCTGGAGTGACTGGATGTCTAATATAATAGCCAGAATCCAACATCCTGCTTTTCAGCTCCCTAAATCTGAGTTGAATTGAAGGGGGGACACATGGGACATAACTGTTCAGTGAGTTTGCAATTCATCCTCAGCATTCAGCTCAGATTCAAAAGCAACAATTATGATCCATGTGGCCCTCCCTCAAGTCACTGATTGGATACTGTCTGGTAACCAGGGAAACCAGTCAGTGTAAACCAAGAGAGATGAAAAGCAAGAAGTAGTGTTCTGTTCTGTTAGGTCTGACTTACAGTCACTCCAGCATTTATACAGTACATTTTTGCCTAACTAAAGCTGGCCATAGACGTAAAGATTTTTGAAAGATCCAATGGTTATCGTGAGACCACGATTGTCTCAAAAAGATTGTTTAAATGCCTGATGTGTCCATCAACTAAAAAGACCATTTCAGGCAATATTGCCAGCAAAACTGAAGGATTGCAGGCTGCTTGGCCCTGCAAACATAGGTAGATTG
The DNA here is from genome assembly GCA_024363595.1 of Xenopus borealis. Classification (NCBI taxonomy): domain Eukaryota; kingdom Metazoa; phylum Chordata; class Amphibia; order Anura; family Pipidae; genus Xenopus; species Xenopus borealis. The sequence goes on along the minus strand of CM044441.1, from coordinate 57,411,301 downwards.
CTTGGGGACCGATAAAGATTTTCTAACCTGGCCGATCAATCATCAGACCGATGTCAGACGAAAAATTGTAAGATGAACGATCGTTGGTATCCTACTTACTGCACGATAATTTGACAGATTGGTCGGACTTCCCTAAGATCAGTCGTTCGGCAGGGAAAGATCGTCTATGGGGAGCTTAACTATATTGAAAATATTTTTTTTTTTGCACAGCCTATCTATTTATCCAGTTTTTACTTTTATACTGAACAATTCCTTTAAAACCAAAATGTGCTCATTGTTGTCCTCAGAGTAGTGTCCCTTTGCCTTGAGATGTAACTAGACTGCTGAGTCTAGTCCTGAGGAGTTAGCCCTTCAATGCAGGCCTGAATTTGTGCCGAGGCCACAAAGTCCCAGGCCTAGGGGACGGTAGAATATTAGGGGCGGCATGCCACCCAGAGCCTTCTTGTGGGGAGATCTGGGGATCACAAGCAATCTCGTACAAAAGGGAGGTATATTGGTGGGTGCTAGGACCGTGTCGCTGGGCGACTTAGGGTGTTGCTGGGTTTGAAATACATAGGAATGTGATTTTTCTTGAAAATTCTCCTAATTCTGAAAACTTAGAAGAATCTTCAAGAAAAGGTCTTTTTCAAAATAAAATTACTTGCCTTCACAATACCTTACAGTTGTTAAGCAATACTTTTTCATAATCACATATGTTTTACAAATAGGGACATCCTTAAGGGACATGCAAGGGTAGTTTGAAAATGATTTCCAGGCAGAGCTAATTAGAATACTTTAAACTACAACAAACCATTAAGAAGCTAAAATGAAACTATTCAAGCAGAGTGTACTGATTACGGGATTGTTTTTTTTCTTCTTTAAATTACTGGTGATACTGGTATGTATAAAAATGATTTAGTTGTTTTTTGTATTATTTAATAGCACCAATTTGGAAAAAAGTTCTTATTTTTGTTTACATTTTGGCCATAAATGACATACAGTACTTTACTCTATAGGGGGAATTACAATGGGTCATTGTCTGAGCATATTTCTGTTTGGGAAACAGTCAATATAATTGTAGACATTAGGTGGGCACAGGTGCTGCATGAAATGTTGGTCTTCCCTTGAAGAGATGAGCAGAACCATTTTAAAATTGCACTGAATTGTCTCTGTACCAAAAACCGGAATAAAGACGTGTATAACACTTCAGGTAAGAAACATTGCACTTTGTGGTTGGAAAAAGAATGCGTTTCTGCCAGAATATCTTCAGTATTTCATAGGGATGCACCGAATCCACTATTTTAGATTCAGCCAAACCCCCAAATCCTTCCCGAAAGATGTGGCCGAATACCAAACCGAATCCGAACCCTAATTTGCATATGCAAATTATGGGTGGGAAGGGGAAAATATTTTTTACTTCCTTGTTTTGTGCCAAAAAGTCACGTGATTTCCCTCCCTAGCCCTAATTTGCATATGCAAATTAGGATTCATTTCGGCCTGGCAGAAGGATTCGGCTGAATCCTGCTGAAAAAGGCCGAATCCTGGCCGAAACCCGAACCAAATCCTGAATTCGGTACATCCCTAGTATTTCACACACCCCCCGACAAATCTGTTAGGAAATGGTTTTTTGGGAGTTCATTAAATAGCTAGTCCTTGAAAATGGTACTATTGTACTATTAAATTGTTGCTAATGCACTATTTTGTGTTTCTGTATCCAAGACAGCCTAAAACTCTCAACTGAAATATTAATTTTCCTTTTAGGAAAGCAAGAAAACACAGTAATTAAAGTCTGTAAATATTCAAGTCTCCATAAAAAACAGAGGATAGAATCAACACTCTTGGCTTCATGGTCTCAGTGCTCTCCACATGCAGTTTTGCGTTAGGGTAGGTTGCCTAAAAGGAACATCATACCTATCCATCTAGGTTGCTGTTGTTTCCGTTATGGCATAACTGATTTAAATAGAATTTATTTTTGTTTAGGCTACGTCTATAATCACTGATGCTTTTTATTTAATATATTCGCATCTTTTGTCAGGGTTCAATATTGTTGTGTAAATTAAAATCAGGACTAGTCATGTATTATTTTTCATTGCATTATAACTGTAAATGTGTATTCCCAACCTAAATGTATAAAGGTTAAAGACCTCAAGTAAACAAGTTCCCTTTTGTGGTTCAGTTTTGAGTCTGGGTAACTTTTCTACAGGGAGCATCATAAATGCTACTTAAGAATAACTTACTGCTCAAAATAGGTGTCTACCGGAATGCATGACACATATGGTATTTATGTTTCAGAATTCCTAGAGACAATCAGGAACTCTCTTTACAGGCAATCCACGCCCACCCCAGTTAAGAATTACAGAAGAATGTTAAATATTTAGTAGAAATTTAGTGTATACTAACAACTTGAATTTAATTACAGGCACATGCAACAATGTCCTGCCCCATACTATGTGATGCACACTTTCCAGGGTATTCATTATCCAGCAGGCCTTAATCTTCCACTTAACCTTATTTGATTGCCACTGGAACCAATGTAGACCGTAGATGAATACCTTATGCTCAACAAACAAAAGTCAGTTTATGTAAGGGAAAGTAAAGAGACACAGTTGGGCCAACACTTGTTAAACTCTGCAATCTTCGCAATGTTTTAAAATAGAACAGAACAAAAATAATTAGCACCTATTGCTTCAGCTTGTATGTTACTATATAATGAATACCCAGTGTTAGTGCTTTACCAACTGGATATATATCAATCAAACTGATGGGCAAGACTCTAACTAACCACTATTTTTCTTATGACTCATGCACGAAACCAAGCAATAAAACACATTTCTGAAGAAATAATTTTTATAACAGCCCCTTCTGTAAAACTTGATAATTAGCCCCATTCCTCTAATAAACCTTACTCTTTAATTAATCCACTTAAGTGATCATTTTGAAATAATTATTTAGATTCTTTAAACTATAATGCAAAAGTATCTGTCTACTAGAGTTCATTGTTTTTATTATTGTTATTTTACTAGGCCAGAACAAAAAAAAATTGTAATTTTAGTTTTATTACAGCCAAATAACAATTTGAGATGATTGACCAATTACATTGAAATTTCTACAGCATAATTACAGTAAAGTGAAGAAGTAAAACCGCGTACATTAAGTCCAGGTGTTCACTGCTTGCAGAAATTATTGTTCCTGCACATTATGTTTACAGTCAGAAATCAAAGGCTAAGGGATGCTCTTTAGCACAATTCCATCATATTGTTATACACTTTAATGCAATTTAATGAAATTTAGTACCTTAATTTACATATATGCATAAAATAGTCAATATATATGTTTTTTTAAAAGAATAATTAACAAATAGTCTTGATCTTTTTGGTACTGACAATCACATTCCATTTAAATAATGGGAATTCAGAAACAAATTTAATTTGGCAAAAACCAGAGAAGTGCATTGGACAAGTTAAAATTGCTACTTGAAATTTTCTTAATATTTCCTAGTTTTCACATTTTTTAAATGTTTCTTCTCAGTCAAGATTTATTTTTGTATTATTACTGATGCATTTTACTAGATAGGCTTTAGAATGAAATGGGTACTATGTACCCTGTCTTTATCCTGGCATTGAATCATTTATTCTATAGCTATTCCTAAAGGTTAGTTTTATAAGACTAATGGTGTTTACCATGAAGTTTTAAGGGGGAAATAACCTAAAAGTTTGATGTTGCCTAGTGTCTTATTGGGGATTAATGATGCCTGGAAAGGTTGTACATGTATTGGACCTTTTATCTAGAATCCTCGGTACCTGGGGTTTTCTGGAAAAGAGATCTTTCAGTCATTTGGACCACCATATCTTATGTCTACTAAAAATAATTAAAACTAACTTAGATTGAAAAAAGACACATGTTCATCAAGTTCAACTTCTATTTCAACCCGCCTAACTCCTAGCTGATCCAGAGGAAGGCAAAAAAAAAACTCATTTGAGGCGTATCTAATTTGCCTCAGAGGGGGAATGAATTCCTTCCTGACTCCAAAATGGCAATCGGACTAGTCCCTGCATCAACTTGTTCTATGACCTATCTTCCATAACCCTTTATTCCCTCACTTGCTAAAAAGCCATCCAACGTATTCTTAAAGCTATACAATGTATCAGCCTGTACAACTGACTCAGGGAAAGAATTCCACATCTTCACAGCTCTCTCTGTAAAATTACCCTTCTGAATATTTAGGCGTAACCTCCTTTCTTCTAATCGGAATGGGTGACCTCTTGTTAGCTGGAAAGACCTCCTTGTAAATAAAGCATTAGAGACATTATTTAATGATCCCCTTTTATATTTATACATAGTTATCATATCACTCCTTAAGCGCCTCTTCTCCAGTATGAACATCCTGGGTACGTACTGTAAAATATTCACAATTTTTAGGTCTTCAGACCCTAGCTATGGTTTCATACGAGTATTCAATAACACATACATAACTCAGGTGCTCAGAACAGTCTTCTGCATGGGTCCAATGTTCCTTTTACCTTTTTAAAGACAATGATTAATAATGTGTGCAGTGTAGATATAACACACTCTGAGCACTTCTTTCATAACATGTGAACACATGTGGAAACGTTAACCTACCAAAATAACGGGTTCAAATACTATGGGCCCTAAGGGGATCAATTTTGTGCCCCTTAGGACTCCAGCACTCCATCTTGTACCATTGATAAGTAATCCAATTTATGCTATACAGTATGAATGCCTTTGGTACTAAAAGGGTAAATAGCCAGTAATCTGGCAAGATGTAAAAGTAAACAAGTGTACATTTAAGAAGAAAGCTTAAAGATGTCTGAGAGCCATTAGAGGGAGTGGTTTGCCTAAAACTTCATGCACACAAGCAGGTCAAATGTTAGACTATTCTATAATCCAATGAATAATTTGGTAATTGTGACATCAATTATGCTATAATCACTGTTTAGAGACTTTACACTTAACAGTAGCTTGACACAAAGAAAGAAAGAATTAACCACTTCATAAACAGTTAACAAAACAGTAATAGGGTATTTTGAGGATCTCACTGTTGTGGTATGCAAAAAAAAAACCAATTTGGGTTTTGGCACACCAAACATTTTATAAATAAGACAAAATACAAAGAAAAAGTCTTTAATAATTCCTGTAGTAAGATTTCATGCAGGGAATGATTACTGTGCCATGACCAAAACAATAGCAATTGTTTTGTTATAAGACTTTTTTCTTGGAAAAAGTTGTTCATAAGCTGGAAAAAAACAAAGATTTATAATGAAAGTTATCAAGTGAGATGCATAAGGATTGTAAGGTTGGCATAATCAAATGTAGCTGTTATTGGGTGAGAATTAATGTATTAAGGCAGGGGAAAGCGAGTCTGGGTCAGAGAGACAGGGGTGTGATGTCAAGGGAAGAAGCAGTCCACTTCCTTAAAGTTTAAGAATGTGTTAATAAAAATATACATAGCTTATTTCCCAGATACAGTACAAAATAGATCTCACCCCCTTTCTTCAATCTTTTTTTGCCAGAAGGGGTGGCAGTAATCTGGCTTTGGGAATCACATCATATGGCATTCATACATATTCACAGGATATTATGACCAGGGCTGGTCGTACCAAGTGCGGGGGCCCAATTGTAACCATTTTGGTGGGACCCCTAGTAGGAACTTTGCAGCCTGTCGCAGGGTCACAGCTGGATGGGCAAATAGTGCCTGCTTTCTCCTCTGTCCAAGTGACAGCTGCCAGTTGGCGATGGGGGCAGGTTGGGCAACTGGGAGAAAATGTTCCCTCATTTTTTTTAATCTATGTGCGCAAAAAAAGCGCAAATTTTGGTTACCACTGTAAACTGTATGTATGCAGCACCATGGATTATATATACAACATTAATGCATTTCATCTGTTACTCAGTTTTACTTCTATCATTCAACTGCATACTCAGCACATGTATACTGCACATTTTCACAGTAAACACATGATACTGTACATTCTTTAAAGAAATCATCCTGCTATGAAGTACTGGGAAATATCACTGCTTGTATTAATTTATGGAATATCTTTGTACAGGCAATAAACAAACTATGGGACTGTTCCTGCTGAATTGTGCTTAGTACAGGGGAATACCTATGCTATCATAGTTTTATGGCATCTCTCTGTACAGACTATGAGCAAGTTTGCCTCCCAAACTGGGAATTCAAAAATAAGCACCTGCGTTGAGGCCACTGAGAGCAACATCCAAGGGGTTGCTCATGAGCTACTGGTTGGGGATCACATACAGTGCCTATAGGGATATACATTCAGCAACAATTGATGCAAACTACAAATAGCAATATCTAATGGTCCGAGGTGCCTTTTGATTTCTATTTTCTGATATTTTCTTTCCTTCTTTATTACACTTTCTTCTCCAAGAATCTCAGCTCTTATGTGCTTCTCTTACTTTTCTTTCACATACCAAATATAATTTTTCTTCCTTTAAACATTTATTTGTCCATATTTCACCCCAACTATCTCCTCTGCCAGTTGATCACTCACCTTTACTCATTTATTTGGTGTTTTACAAATGCATTTCCTTTCCCTTTCTGTAACACTCACTCTCTCCTACTTTGCCATTCTCCATAACAGTCTCTTACCTCCCACTTTGTACCTCTTTTTTGTCCAATAATTTTTTTCTTCTTTTTTTCCTCTTGCCAGGCTCCTACCGATTTACTATGGGGCTGAGCTGTTCTGGTATGAGTTCAGGCTGTGCCATTTGAGTTTGGGGGTGGGCTGGGCCAATTGGGTTTGGGGCTGGCTGTTTGAATTGGGTTTGGGGGTGGGCTGGGCCACTCAGAATAGGAATCCGAGCTCGCACTGGACCGGGGCCCCCATAAGCGCGGGGCCCAATTGGTCCCATATGCTTAAGACCGGCATTAGTGTCCCCTTCCCATGTCTGAATGGATCTGCAAACATTATAAAGAACATGAGAATATAGCAAGGGCTATTCACTTGAAACAAGCTGGGTTCTTTGATGACAATACATTTGTTTAGTAAACAAACTGTGCAGCAGCCCCTTCCAAGGGGAACTCAAAGATGATGGTACCCACTAGAAGGCATTGGGATTTGATTTGCTGTGAATGCTTATGAATTTTAATTATGTTTTAATTACGTTTTTGAGGGAAACTCAAAAATGTATATATTGCAAATGTAGAAGGTTAATTCATGTGAGTTTTTTTAAACTCTATTAGATTTAAACATGCTCCCAATTCAACTGGGGGGCTATTTAAAAAAAAATAGAATATCTAAAACTTGGCCGAATATTCCCAACCCAAGAACTTAAATCTAATTCAAATCAAATTCGGCTAATTAGATTTGATTTTTTTCTCCGATATCAGGAAGGCTACTAATGTCCCAGTCGTACCCTGGACTTCTCCATTTGACTTTTACATGAACTTGGCAGGTTTTAAGTGGTGAATAGTCGAATTTGAGTTCTTAAAGGGCCAGAGTGTGATAAATCTTGAAATTTGATTTCAAATTTGAATTAAAACTCGAATAGAGTTTTGACCATAGAAAAAATTTAAAAATCGAGTTTCAATTTTAAACTTGACCCTTAATAAATCTGCAAATTTGTGTTTACTAATGAATTTGGAACGGCAAGTTAGTTACATCAGCAGCAGTTAAAATTAAATGGCCACTCAATCACTCAATATGATAAAGTAGGTGGCCATAAGAAAATCAATCTTAAATTAATCTTAATATAGTATAATGCCCTTTTTATCGGTCCATGGGCATGATTCAGTTGCTGTGGGTGTAGCCACAGTAACTTTCCAATCTGTTTCAAAAACATGTACTAAATACAAACCATTTGAAGTGAGTCATATTTAACAAGCTCTATTTGAGGAAAGATCTCTCACTATGCTACTGTTGTACAGTAAATGGAAATTAAAAGTAATGAATAAACATGACTTCCCAGAATTCCTCAGAAGTGAGTTTGTCAGTTGTTTTTAATTTCACTTTTAAACTGCTGGAATTACCCCAACTCTAATCACCCTTTATTCTTCATATTTCTTCTGTTGGGAGATAGAAGATATATTTATTCAAAGCTGGGACTACATCTACTTTTTGGAGGTTTGCTTTTAGAAGACTACTAACTTTTGACCCCTCCCCCTTCATCTATCTCTTATCATGGTAACATTCATTAGTATTAGTGATGAAACCCCTTATGCAGGATGTTATCTGAAAAAGTTAATAGTGCCTTCAGACCCTACATGATAAGCTTACCCCTCAATTCAGGTGGTGAACATTTTTACTGCTTTTTAGAATGTATTCTTATAATGAAAAAAAAAACTATAATTCTTATTATAAATTTAAATCCTAAGCCTCCTTTCAACAACCCCCTTCCAAAGAAGGAGGAATTAAAGTATTAAGAAAAAAATAATAAGAAATTAAATTCATAAGTTTCAACCCTCAACACAACTAAAGTAGAAAATAAATGTGCAACTAATCACAAATGAAGTGACAACAAGATTTTGTGAATTGGTTTCCTTCATGGGTAGATTATAATGTACATATGAAGGCAGAGTTAACTCTTATTTGCACTTGTGCGGAGACTGAGGGGGGGGGGGGCATGTTCAGTTAGAAAGACACCAGCATAGGTATACAAAGAGAGAGAGAGAGAAAGAAAGACATGCAAATAAACAGAGACAAAGGGAAAAAAATAACCATATTCAGACAGTAGCTGATACACATGGTGTGCATTAAATAACAGTTATTCAGTGAAGTTATCCTTTAATGAACAGTTAAGTATTGCAATATATCCCATATATGTATATCTACCACACGGGAAACAATATCTACTGCATGTGCAGGTATCATGAAAGTTTACTAGAATTATATGGTGTAGCCTATCTTTGTTTATCCTCTCTCCACTTACAGTATGTGCACACACATATACACACAGAAACCGAAAGATCAAGGGTCAAAATATCTCATAACTTTTTTCACTAATTACCACAGAGGAATTATGAGTCATGCTGTATATTTTGAATAATTCTATTTACAGCATATCTTATCTAGATAATATGACACAGTTGGATTAGGCATAACATATTTTCATCATGAATCCAGCCTTATCCGTCCAGGTCAAAGGGAGTGTCAGAGAGGTGTAAATCTCCCAACATCTTAGAGCAGCATGATAAGAAACAATGAGGTCACGTCTGCATCAGTGTTGTCGAGGTTAAAACACACTGGAGATACCCCATTTCTCAGGATGTGAAACTAGACACAAGTATCCTTTTTCCTGAGGATATGCATCCAAGACATACACTATATTGTGATGCTGCTCATAAACAGCCAAACAGCATCTCTGAACTAATGAAAAGACTTGCGTAAGAACGGCAACATCTGCAAGCACATGTGTTTGCTAGCAGGCATTCTGCATAACTGAGAAACTGGGAAAATGGCCACATTTTAAAATGTTTCCTCCCCTTATTCATTAAAGGATTTAATCATTTGTGTAGTAAAAAAAACATGGCAATAAGTATAAATGATAATGTTCCAGCAAGACAGGAAAAAATGTTATTTCTATTAGTTGATAAATGTAAATCCGCCTTAGGAAAGTAAAAGGATGTTATACAAGTTCAGGGAAGGAATCTAATTTGTTTTTAATAAGTTCTCAAGAGCTTTTCTTCAACTAACAAGCTACCAGCATATACAATAGTTACATGCTCTGAAACAGATATATTGAAAATAAAAGGTCTTCAAATTGATATACTGTATAGAATATTTCATGGCAGGCATAATTTACAGTCCACAATCCATTTGCTTATAATGGTTTGGTATTTTAAGTTTACAATACATCATTAAAACAGCAAAATCCAGCAATTACAAAGGTGATATGTATCTGCATACACTGTTGGCCAACACACTTGCAAACAATAGGTCTTTGGTGACTTTTTATTCCATGGCAACTTAAGTTTTATCTTTAATGTGCCGAGGTCTTGCTCCTTGTTTACATGTTAAAATAACACATATTTTATGATATTTTAAGGACAATATTAGGTGGACTTGAATTCCCACCATCTGCAATTTACCTCAGGCAAATCAATACCCGACATATTTCCATTACTTTGAATTACTGCAAAGTAGACTATTGGAAACAAGTGGAAACAACCAGGGCCGGTCCAAGGGTTAGGCAGAGTAGGCACGTGCCTAGGGCACAAAGCTGGGGGGGCACCAGACACGTACGTGCTCTGTAGCCTACCTCACTTTCAGGCCCCTCACTAACTGTCTTCTTGCGGCTACGTGCTTGCACACGCCAGCATCATCTGGAAACAACTTGAAACAAACTCCCAATCATTATTTTACCTTATTTATTAATAAAGTAACTTGAAAAATTTGGTTCGGGAATTGCCTCCACAAAATCGTGAAAAAACTTGAATCATATGAATTTTTCGGAATTGACTCCTAAATCGCTTGTTCTTTTCGAGTTATCACCCAAAAACCCAGTGCAGACCACAATATCTTCAAATAGGCAAAAGGACATCTGCCATTGACTTCTACAGGACCTCAACAGGTCTGAAATTGAGTAATTTGGATTTTTTGGTGCGTAATAAATCTTGAAAAATTCTAGTATTTTTCCCCTCTACAAATTTTTGTTTTTTTTTGGCACCAAAAAACTTAATCTGACAAAACTCAAACTTTTATAAATATCCCCCTTAAAATCAATATTCCAATGATTGATTTGGATGGCCCATGGATGGCCAATGGACATGAAATATTTCACAAAATGTTCACTGTATTACACATTTTAAAAAAATCCTGAACTCTGAAACAGAATCCAGTTCAGCAATTTCAAACCACATAGTAACATGTTCATAGCTTCCTAATTAGTAATGTTCTATTTACAATGTTGTCTATTCTGTTGCTGCGTGGGGCAATATGAATAAATAATCAGAAACTGTTCACATACAGTAAGTCACATTTTGGAAGATACAGATTTTCACAACATGGGAAGACTGCTGCTGATTCACTCTTTACTACATTTGTACCACTTTAAAATTCATATGAACAATGATCAAATGATGCAGGAAAATCCAGACTTTATTTAGTGTAACCCACTATTTATTCCAGTCTGTCTTGTCTTGAAACGTTTATAAAAGACTGAGGTGAAGATGAACAAATAACGTCCACCAAGATATTTCCTCTCTTCATTCATTGTGAAACTTCAGTGTTTCACTTCTGTATTCTGGGAATATGAGCAACTTAAAACGTGCCTCCTAGGAAAGTTGGGTTGTCCACTGTCATTTTACATGGGAAGCAGAGATTATCTCAGTGTTATAATAAACAGGATGCAATATACGCATATATTTCTCGAAAGGAAGGCTCAGAAACCAAGAAAAATAACTTCAACATGAACTATTATTTTGATATGGCTTTGCTTTTCACTTGGGTTTATTCATTTGAATCATCAATACATAAACTATAAAGCTTTTCCCCCCGTATCTAAAATTTAATTTCTCTAATCCATGCAGCATGTTTAACATTACGGACACTCTATAGTCAGACGCATCATCATGGTTTGGATCCTTTTTCTTTCTGATGAAGAAACTTTTGCAGCTGACTTGCTTAAGTATTTCCTGGTTAATATTAGACCACTACATTCTAGCTATCTGGGATCTACATAATTACTCTGGGTAATGTTAACAATGTCTTTCAATATACTTATATCATTATAATAAGATTCATTTGCATTTGTCACTTGATATTGTCTAATTTATAGTGACGGCGGATTTATTCGCCTGGGGCGAATTTGCGGTGAATTCCCGCGATTCGCCTCCGGCGAATAAATTTGCAAAATGCCAGGAAAAATTCGCCTGGCGAAAATTCTCTGGGGTCTGGTTTTGGATGCCGATGTCCAATTGCGTCCAATGTCGCAATGTGTGCAATCAGATGCCCGTGTCCAAAAATGGACGGCCGTGTCCAAAACGAGACAGTGGCGGTGTTTCGTGAATTTTTTAGGAAATTCGGCAAAGCGAAACACCCCAGATTCACCCATCACTACTAATTTATAAAGCAAATCTGTAAACTTTCTCTGCATAGCTTTCGTTTTGTATTCCAAGGCATTTTCTTTCCAGTTTATCCGCCAGATTCTTTTCAGTTAAAAAAATGCCCCACTGAGCATTCCACCAAATTTTATAAATTCAGTCCTGATCACTCTTATGGCCCCATACGATGGTAGGAGGGGGGTCAGGTTCTTCCTTACTATCTATATAATCTGGTGGGACATGGTTCGAACCAGTTATACTGTATACAGTATATCCAACACAGTACAGTGTGGTCCCCAGAGACAAATAACAATATTCCCTACAGGTGGCTACCTGAGTATTCTGATTTGCCTGGAGTGACCCTGTCACCCCTTTGAGCTTGACAAACAGAAGGACATAAAACAGTTCCACTAAGATAGTCTTTAACTATCTTCTATTGTACAGTAACTCATTGTCTCTCAACAGATTTTTTTTTATTGACTTTTAAAGGGGACAGACATTATGGAGGAGTTGAAATGTCCAACATTAGCACAGATTAAAGCCATAGTAAGTAAGTAATAAAAAGTAGCAATAAAAATACTTTTGTAGCCTTACAGAGCATTTGTTTTTAATTGGGGTCAGTGAGCCCCATTTGAAAGCTGGAAAAGAAGAAGGCAAATAATTCAAAAACTATAAAAAAGAAATAAAGTTGTTTAGAAATAGCCATTCTAAACCATGCTAAAAATTTATTGAAATGTGAACCACCCCTTATCAAGCTTTTAAAAATGGGGGATGTGCCCGTACGTTTGACAAAATATGGAGCTCCTAGTTGGAATGTACTCTGGTACTCTGCCTTGCTTTATTTTTACAAAAGATTGTGGTCTGTTACTTAATATATAATATAATACTGTTATAAGTACTACTGTAATGCTTGATAACTAATTTTTGGTGGTTGTGAATAGTGATGGGCGAATCTACCCAGTTTCGCTTTGATGAAAAATTTGTGAATTTCCATCGAAATTCGCAAATTGGCGAAAAAATTAGCGAAAAGAGTCGCGGCACGTTTTTTACGCGCATTTCGTTATTTTCGACACGTGTCTTGTCGTTTTTGTCGCATTTTTTGTGAATTTTCGCTAAAAATTTTCGCCAGCCGAATTTTCGCAAATTTATTCGCGAATTGGCGAAAAAATTAGCGAAAAGAGTCTCGGCACGTTTTTTACGCACATTTCGTTGTTTTCAACACGTGTCATGTCGTTTTTTTCGCGTTTTTAGCGAATTTTCGCTAAAAATTTTCGCCAGCCGAATTTTCACAAATTTATTCATCATCGCAGGAATTCGCCCATCACTATTGGTGAAATCTTATTTCTGAAGCTGAATTAGGAAACATTTTTTCTCATGAAATGGAATGTATGGCTGCCTTGCACAATGGTTTTTAATATATTAGGTTTCTGTTTTTATTACACAGACCCCAACATTTTATTTGCCAAATACTGTTTCAGAATATCTGCATCTGGGCAAACCAGCACCTTAAATAACCAAAGCTCCCTTTTGCTCCGAACACAATAAGTAGGACCTTCGTAGAAAATGTATTCTGCTTGTTCTTTTAATTAAAAAGAAACTTTTTTTTAAAGTTTAGCTATTATAAAGCACTAAAGGAAGTCGGTGATTAAGCAATCTGTACATTTATTTTTATTGTAAGGGACAATGCAGTTTATAAAGTTGAAAGATTGAGAATCCACCTAAAAGTCTACATTTGTACAATTGAAAGATTGGTTTATCCTGTTTATCCAGAATGCATTCATGTCGATGGCAAGTGTAAACTGCTATAGATAAATATACTCTGCATTGTTGTTAAAATCCAAGGTTCCTCTCTACTTGAGTTTTACTGAGGAATCCTATTATGTCAGCCTTGAAAGCCAATGAAAAGCAATGAACCTCTAGAATGCAAGGGAGGATGTCAGAATGGGCAGTGATAGGATATAAGAAATCACCTCTTTTTCTGCCAACTCTATGCTCAGTTTGGTATATTTGTACTTTAGAGATTATTGACCCAAAAATCCTTACCTCTTCTTTGGAAGCTAGAGAGTTGAAGATAAAACAAACAACCTCCCCCCCCCCACAATGAACATGATGTAATGTGTAGCAGACAAGTACATGTAGGGGTGCTAGTGAATCCTGGAATTTCTGCAAGCCTGGACATAACAGTAATTCCCTTAGTGGGTTGTGCTGATAATTGTACCTGACTTGAACCAAGTACATTGAATATAAGAACTGCATTATTATTAGCACAACACTCAAAACTGAATACTTTCCATCACACAGTTGCACATTTTGTAATACACAGGTGTTTTCTTTACTGTGAACCAGTTCTAGTAGTGTTAGTGGTGTCTGAGACCCCGTTTACTGCTTAATCATCTCTTGATGTCTTTTCAGTCCCATTCTGATGACTGTAACTAAAAGGGTCTAGGCCTCTCCAGCAAAGATCTTCAAGGGGGCCTGGTGCATTTTCCCCAACTCCTGTTTGTCACTCACTTGCTTATTTGGGGTGGTGGCTGTAAGGGCCTGGGGAGGGGGAATATAATACAGTAGAACCTAGGTCTGTAACACTTACTCCCTCCCATGGATACAGGGTTTGCTGTATGGTGGATAGATAGATACTGTAGATAGATACCTTATCTATCTATCTCTCCTTTTACTAATAGGCATTACATTATATGTGACAAATGTATAACCAATAGGAAAACTCTTACATGACTTCTAGTAGACAAATAAAAGAGAGATTCAAAGTAAAGAACTAGAGATATGTAAAAATGAGCCATGTGTAATCTCTAGGTACAATGTCTGTTTGGTTTGACAGTTAGGGCAAGATTTAGAGAAACAACATTATTATAGTAGCAATAGTAACTAAGTAGTTTTAGTGAATAATAATGATAATAAACAAAATAATATAAGAATCATAGCATATTATATAGGGTCATTAACATGTTTAGCCAGATTTTGGGCTTTCAAAAGAACTGAAAATATGTCTCAGTTCATTCCCAAGTCCACTACTGGATGATATCATAAAACTAGAAAACATCTGCAGTCCATATAAGGCTTTGACCTTTTACTGTGTCTCTTTGTGGTGTGAAAGTTATAGGTGACTCCTTTCAAGGAATATATTTCTGGCTGTATTAGCATTCCATTCCAATGAGTCTCATACAAGATTGCCCTGCAAGGGATCTGTCAGTAAAGGTACATCAAGGATTGCTCAGCTAAGGGAAAATGAGTAATTATGTCATCACTTAATGTCCACAACTAATGCTAAGGACTTCAATACAGCCACAAGATTTTCTTATAACTGAAATATTGCAAGTCATATTTATTGTGGGCTTTGGATGCTATGATATATGTGTCAACGGCAATAGTTGTACTGGACAGAGTGAAACTGTACTGACTACATTTCCTGTGGTTTAACATACATTTTTTTCAGCAAATTTTTTTTTTCATTTGGAATTTTTTAACTACAGCATTGGATATATTTATAAAGGAGTAACATTTCACAAAACTACAAAATACTATCATAAAATGTTTTATTTTTTTATCTATTGTAGTAAACATTTTAATGCATTATCTGTTTTGTAGCCAATTTTTAACACTTTCTGCCTAAGGCTTATTGGTTTTCCAAAAACTTTATAGTTCATGGACTGAAATGTGTTCTTCTTTCTGAGCCATCTCACCCTTTCTAACTGACTGTCAACCGAACTTCTGTATATATCAATTCTTAGCAATTTTAAGTATCCTTCAATGCATTTGATACAATTTTTACCTGCTGAGATTTTTTAGAGGTACATTTTTAGAACCATGGA
This sequence comes from Xenopus borealis, assembly GCA_024363595.1. NCBI lineage: Eukaryota > Metazoa > Chordata > Amphibia > Anura > Pipidae > Xenopus > Xenopus borealis. The sequence continues at coordinate 57,395,476 of CM044441.1, read as the reverse complement.
CTAAATGTATCACAGCCTTCTCCCAGCATTACCAGCATTTTTGGATTGGGAGGGACTAAACTGGAACTAAATAGTCCATGTGAATAAGTTAAGAATGCTACACTTGAACAGTAAGCCCTTAAAGGGGTTGTTCACCTTTGAGTTGACTTTTAGTATGATATAGAGAGTGGTATTCTGAGACAATTTGTAATTGGTTTAAATTTTTTATTATTTGTGGTTTTTAAATTATTTAGCTTTTTATTTAGCAGCTTTCCAGTTTGCAGTGTTGGCAATTGGGTTGCTAGGGTTCAATTTACCCTAGCAAACATGCATTGATTTGAATGAGAATATGGAATATTAATAGGATAGGGTCAGGAAATAAAGATGAATAATAAAAATCAGCAATAACAATAAATGTGCAGCTTTAGAGAAGATTTGTTTTTTGAGGGTGTCAGTGACCCCCCTTTGAAAGCTAGAAAGAGTCAGGAGAAGAAGACAAATAATTCATAAACTATAAAAAATAAATAATGAAAACCAATTGAAAAGTTGCTTAGAATTGGTCATTCTATAACATACTAAAAGTTAACCTGAAGGTGAACCACCCCTTTAAATGAGTTTCAGTATAAAAATAAAAACTTAGTAAATAGATAGGGTGTGCAAAATAAAAAATGTTTTCAATATAGTTAGTTGGCCAAAAATGTAATGTATAAAGGCTGGTGACTGGATGTCTAACATAACAGGACACTACTTCCTGTTTGTGGTTCTCTTGACTTCCACTGATTGGTTACCAGGCAGTACCAATCAAGGACACATGGGTCATAACTGTTTGCTTTTGAATCTGAGCTCTATGCTAAGGATCAATTGCAAACTCACTGACTGGTTATGTCACATCTGCCCCCCTCCTGAAATCACAGACTCAGAGTTAGAGAGCTGTAAAGTATGAAGTTGTGTTCTGTTCTGTTAGACATCCAGTCACTCCAGTCTTTATTCATTAAATTTTTACAGCTTTAACTAGTAGTGATGGGCGAATTTATTCGCCAGTGGAGAATTCGCGGCGAATTCCCGCGATTCGCCACTGGCGAATAAATTCGCGAATCGCCAACGAAATTTGAGAAATTTCGCGAAAAAAACGAGTCGCGCGTCGTTTTTGACGCGATGTGCCGAAAACGACGCGAAGTGCCAAAGTTGACGTGCATCTAAAACGTCCCGCGACTAGTTTTGCGAATTTTTCGCCAGAGCGAATCTCAGGAGATTCGCCCATCACTACTAACTAGCTATATTTGAAATATTTTTTTATTTTGCACAGCCTATTTACCCAGTTTTTATTTTTACACTGAACTGTTACTTTATTATCTTCCTGGATGGTGCTCAGCAGAGATTGTTGAGCGCTTTAATGTGGGTCTTTGGGCAGAAAGGGTTGGTTATGAAATTGTTTGTTGTCAGTTGTTGCTGTCACAGTTCATTCCCTGTCATTAACAATAAAAGAATAACACTGACTAGTGATGGGCAAATTTATTTGCCTGGCTCGAATTTGCGGCAAATTCCCGCGATTCGCTGCCAGCGAATAAATTCGCAAAACGCCCATGAAAATTAGGCTAGCAAATTCACCAGCCTAAAAAAAAATAGAAGTGCAAATGTGCGCCGGCATGAAAAAACTGATGCTCACATCCAAAACGAGACGTCCACGTCCAAAACGAGTCACCAGCGGCGTTTTGCAAATTTTTCGGTTTCGTCGAAGCGAAACGCCCCATATTCACCCATCACTAACACTAACAGCTGTGGATGAACTGCAGATAGCAAAGCAAATTTGTCTTTTACAGTACCAATGAGAACTACAAAAATAAAATACGGCTTTCCTTGGTGCTATACCTGTTGTTGTTTTTCAAACATAGCATTATAACTAACTTAATGTTTACATGCTTTTTAATTAAACTTAAGGTATGAAGATCCAAATTAAAGAAAGATCTGTTATCCGGACAACCCCAGGTCCAGAGAATTCTGCATAACAGGTACAATACTTGTATGTACATTAAGGATGCCCAAACTTAGTCCTTTCTTTACAATTTTAATTACAACTGTATAGGCTGAGAAATTTACACAGATTGAAATTTTGCACAATTGAAATGCTCACCAAACCTACAAGATAAATAATAAAGGCCATTTAAAAAAAAAAATATTTATTAGAATCTTTTAAAATGCTATAATAGTGGATTACACTGTATATGAGCATTTCTTTGATTGAATATAGTGTGTTTTTATGTGTTATTATGTGGTCATGTCATTTCAACCTCTATGCTGGCAAATTTATTTCTACAATATAATCCATTCTTCTGCAGCCTAACCAATGAGTACGTTCTGTAGTATATCATTTTAGTAAAGCACTAATGGTTTGGCAAAATGGCAAATATCCTCTTTATGAAAACCTTCAAAGCTGCTCAAAACCGCACATAACAATTTACTGTTTCAGTTAAAAGTGAAAATCTGCACAAACAAAAAAATGAAAACAACACTGCCCCATTCAAAAACTATTATTTATATGTATTTATATTTTCCTTCCCTATTCAGCCCTTTATTTGGCACCAAATGATGTGTATTACAGTAGTTTATTATTTTCTTTGTGTACCTACTTTCTGCTATTTGGCATTCAATTATAAGTACATTCATTCATGAATAGGCCACTTCATTGTCTCCCAAACAATCTTTTCACATAGTTAAGAAAATAAAATAGTAAGCAATTTTCAAAAATGCATTAAACATTTTGAATTGAAAGCAATATTTGGTTATCCCTTTATGTTGACTTTGAAATTATGTAATATGAGTTCTCCTACAGGTTTCAGGAGACAGAGCCAGGGTACAAAATATGTATATTGGCAGAAATTGGCTTTATTTTTTTTTTGGTAAAGCTGCTCATATGTTATTATGTTAGATTACTCCAGTAGATTATGAATAGAAACTTGAATGATCTTATTATGGAATTATATTATTTAGTTTAGAGATACCTTTACAGGATGACTTTGGGAATCAACAAGTATCAGTGATGGTCAATATCTGCTAGTATTTGAAGACACAAGGCTGTATAAAATCAAAATTGACTAACTTTTTTATAAAGTTGTGGTTAATTAACCCTCATGTCTTTCAAGTTCTCAGAATTTGGTTTAAAATGGTTCCCACGCTGTTTATAAGAGAAGTACATCCTGAAACTGCGGAAAGCAGAAGCCTCAGGAAGACAATGTTTTAAGCCTGTGTTCTTTTTAAACTAGTAATTCATTGTCACTAGGAATATTGTGCTATCTAATGGTTCACAGTGATGTAAGCTCTTCAACAAAATGACATACTAGGAATTTATGGGAACTACTTAGAATCCATGTGTTACTTATACTATTTTATTTCAAAGAAAGGATTGTGTGGGGGAAAACAAGAGACAAAGGGTTTGATCCATATATAGCAATTCAAAGTCTTTCATAGTAAAGATGGCTCTTATTTAAATGCATGCATTTTAGTCCATCTTTTATAAGATATTCTATCTTTTATACTTTATAATATTTAATAACATGTAATGTGTATTGGGGAAAGTAAACCATATTAACAGTAAAATGTTTTATATACATTAAGCATCCAAAAATGTATGTAAAAACAACATGAACATTTTTTTTTAAAAACTTGCAGATTTTCTGGCTTTTGAGGAAAGTTCATAAATATTTTGTTTGACCATAGAAATGGCTAAACCCATCAGAGCTGATCACAAACACACTGCAATTAACCAAGACTGGTACTTCTCCATAAAAAAGATTTTTATCTGTCAGATAGAAAGCAATAACATAACAGTCATGTTTGTGTTAATGATCCATGTGTAAAGCATACTTCATATTTCCATGTGTTTATGGTAAAACCCAACTGCCACCACAGACTAGCAATCAAATCTACAAAAAACAACATTAAAATGACATATAAAAGTTTTCTTTGTCAGCCCTCAAACTGACCTGCTTATCACGAGGCTAAGGCTATAAAACTTCAGCTCCCAAATATATGCATATACGTCATATGTATGATATACAATTTGGTGCCCAGTGTTTGATTTCTGATTATGTTTAAAAGTGGTAATGTGTACATAATTTATGAAAGAAAGCTCTTGAAGAAAAGTGTCAGACCAATTAATTTGGTGTTTACTTTTCACAGAAGCTTTCCATTAAAGGAGAAATTAGCTCCAAAAACAAATATGGCTAAAAATGCTATATTATATGGTCTGAACTTTCTGTACCCACCTAATGGAGCTCACCATCTTGGCTTTTGTTATGAATGAAATGCACATGCTCAGTGTACTCTAAGTACAAATCATCAAGCTAGAAGCTGATGCTACAGTGCAAATTTGTTGCCACTACGCTAATTCACTAAAATGCAAAGTTGCTGCCGAACGTTTGTGACTTAGCCAATGTTACATCAGCTGGGCCAACTTAAGCGGGGTACTTTTCTCTCTCTCTCCTCATAAGTGCTGTCATCGTGACACAGAGCTTCACTGCTAAACATTGTGGTAGTTTTGGGCTGGTCCCAGGTCTGGAACTAGGGGTAGGCAGAAGAGGCATGTGCCTGCTGTGCAGCTGTAGGGGAGCGCTAGGCATGTAAATCTTCTGTATGTCTACCCTCATTCAAGCCCTTCTGTAACTCCAAGCGGCAACCTGCTGAGAAAGTGGTGGCTTTGTAAAGTATTTATATAGTTGTAGGCACATTTTTTGATAGGTTTTTGAAGGTTTTTGATACCCCACCAAAATAATAATATAAAATCCTGCTGGTTCACTGACCAATGCTGCTTCTGCTTGATCAAGGATAGCTGAACTTTCAGTCATGCTGCTTAGAGCATTGGCAATTACTGAAAAAAGATTGAACTCTGAACCTTATGTAATAGCTGTAAGGAGCAACTGCTTGTCAGGAGTTCTCAGGAAACATTGGGTAAAAAGCTTGCCTTTGTTTGCTCTTTACCTGAAGATACCAATGGTATAGATTGGTCACAGGAGGGGTCAAACCCCAGCAGCCTGGGAGTTGGTATGACTGCTTAACTTCTCATTGACACCTTTCTTTTATCTAATATTAATAGAAATGTATTTATTATTATTATTATTATTATTAATAAAACATACCATGGCTGTCCTGACCAGCTATCGCCTCTTCATACCAAGAAGTCCCTTTGTCTTAATTACTTTATTAACATGTGCCCTGTGCCCATCAGCCTCATGACATCAGCCTCTCCACTCATACCCTCAGAGGAGTAGGCCAACTGAAAATGGGGATTTGCTTTGGGTGCCCTTGACAGCTTGGAACTGGCTGGTCCAGAACCCCAAAACATAATTTGTTTTGCAATATTTCTAGCCTACTACTTTTTTAAACTTTAGCTCTTCTTGTCTTGAATGATGTTAACCAGTCTCAATTTCCATCTGCGAGGAGAGCCATTATTGCCTCTGTGTAGCCACACACCACTACATTTTTCTACGAGGGACTGGTGGCTTTCAATAGTTATCACTTTTACAAATTTAAAATTTTAATATTGTTAAGTGGGTAAGAATTAAAATATACTTAAATTTTGTGGTTACTTTTCCTTTAGAACCTATTTTGCAGTCTGAAGTCAGGAATGTGCTCTAATATGTTTTCATAAGAGATTAAAAGTATTTTTTTTATGCTAATTTACTGTTCATTTATTATTTGCTAGTGAGACTTTTACAAATTAAAATTGTAATTTTGTTAAGTGGGTAAGAATTAAAATATACTTTCAATTTGTGGTTACTTTTCCTTTAGAACCTATTATGTTTTCATAAGACATTTTGATGCTAATTTACTGTTCATTTATTATTTGCTAGTGAGATTTGTAACTGCAACCTTTTTCACAAATCCTGGATTTTCTTTGTTTGATTGTATTACGCACAATGAAACAGAAATAACATTTTAAGACATTCCTGTGTCACTACAGCACAGTCTAGAAGTGTTTGTTATGACCCAGTCATTCAGAGGTTTTTGGTAAGGCTGCTTTAGATAGCCACTTAGTGCTATTTTTTCCAGTTTCAAACAATGTAATCCTGCAAAAATGTCAATTATTTAAAACATTTAGTCTTGACCTTTAATGACATATTATTTATTGTAAAGTGACTTTCTCCCTTATGCTGTAGGGAGATAATCTAGCACTTAGTTTGTTATAAAATCCTGTTAAAGATGTAGTTAAGCTTAACCTTAAAATCCATGTTTTAATTAACATGATGTCTGCGTTGGTAGTCAAAGTCATTTTCAGCTGGGTGTCATACTATTCAGAATAAAAGGATTTGTGCAAAGAATTTGTGGGACAGGTGACAGTCTAAAATGCAAGATTTGAGACAATTTTAGAAATTTCATAAAAACAACTACTTTCGAGAATAGCTTTGTAGTTTGGTAGTTTTGATTAGAAAGTTACCATTATGAAACATAGTAACATACATAGTAAGTTAGGCTGAAAAAAGACACTCGTCCATCAAGTTCAATATTTTTTTTTTTATTTTAACTGCCTAACTGCTAGTCGATCCAGAGGAAGGCAAAAAACCCCATCCTAAGCCTCTCCAATTTGCCTCAGAGGGGGTTAAAATTCCTTCCTGACTCCAAAAATGCAATCGGACTAGTCCCTGGATCAACTTGTATAATGAACTATCTTCCAAAAATCTGTATTCCCTCACTTATTCTCCCTGTTTCAGGGAGAGAATTCCACATCTTCACAGCTCTCACCCCTTCCGAATTTTTAGGCGGAACCTCTTTTATTCTAAACGGAATGGGTGACCTTGTGTCATCTGGAAAGACCTACTGGTGAATAAAGCATTAGAGAGATTATTATATGACCCCCTTATATATTTATACATAGTTATCATATCACCCCTTAAGCGGGAACATCCCCAATTTGGCCAGTCTTTCCTCATGGCTAAGATTTTCCATACCTTTTACCAGCTTAGTTGCCCTTCCCTGTACCATCTCTAATACAATAATGTCCTGTTTGAGTGAGGGAGACCAAAACTGTACTGCATATTCTAGATGTGGTCTTACAAGTTCTCTATAAAGTGGAAGAATGACCCCCTCCTCCCGTGACTCTATGCCCCTTTTAATACAGCTCAAGACCTTATTGGCCCTTGATTCTGCTGACTGGCACTGCTTGCTACAGCCAAGTTTATCTTCTACAAGGACTCCAAGGTCCTTTTCCATAATGGATTTGCCTAGTGCAGTCCCATTAAGGGTATAAGTGGCTTGAATATTTTTACATCCCAGGTGCATGACTTTACATTTATCAAATTGAATCTCATTTGCCACTTATCTGCCCAGATTGCCAGTTTGTCAAGATCCTGTTGCAAGGATGTCACATCCTGGATGGAATTAATTGGGCTGGATAGTTTTGTGTCAACACCCTCCCCTAAGTCATTAATGAACAAGTTAAATAAAAGTGGACCCAAGACCGAGCCCTGAGGGACCCCACTAAGAACCTTACTCCAAGTAGAGAATGTACCATTAACAACCACCCTCTGTACCCTATCCTGTAGCCAGTTCCCTATCCATGTGCAAACGACTTCATTAAGCCCAACAGACCTTAGTTTAGAAAGCAGTTGTTTGTAGGGCACTGTATCAAACGCTTTGGCAAAATCCAAATAGATCACATCTACTGCCCCCCACTGTCCAGCATCTTACTTACTGTCATGATACAGGCCTGTAATAGCTAATAAAACAGGCCAGGGTCTAATGAAGTCTTAGCTAAATCAGACACATAGCAGGCCTCTCTTCACTAAGGTCTGGAGTTAGCCATGTGTAACAGGATCACAACCTCTTATGCCCTTCTCCCAGCCCTGGCTGATAAGAGCCATAAAATAAAAAACTCAAGGAGGGAGAACTTAAAGTTCACACAAAGGCTTCTCACAGGTGAAGGGAAGGTCACAAATAATACAACCCAAAACATATTCACCCTCACAGAACCCAGACCTGTTGTACCAACAGTGTTAAAAACTGGTGATGGGTTCAAAGTAATATTAGCTTTCAGATGAGACCAAACATGACTAGGTTTGGTACTCTGTTTATCAGATGTGAATATCGGGGCAGGGGCAGGTCACACAGTATTAGTGACGCGCGACTCGTTTTTGCGCGGCGAATTTTTGTTGGCGAATTTTTTTGCCTGTTTCGCGAATTTATTCGCCAGCGGCGAATCGCGGGAATTCGCCGCGAAATCGCCCCTGGCGAATAAATTCGCCCATCACTACACAGTATTGATGTTTAGTATCTATGGAATCCAGGAGAGAATTCATAACCAATGAATATAATATCATATCTCTCCTATGTTCCTATAGGGAGTTATGATCATTGTATTCTTGGTCCAGTTGCTTCTCACAGGAGGTCATAAAAAACTCAGTCTGTGTCCTGCTAGGCCCCGCCCCCTTACATTCCTGAGGGAGGGGGGAGGTGCAGTTACCTGATGCCCTGAAATCACTGATAAATAGTAAGCTCTTCTGACTGAGAGGGGATTTACTTTGGAGGACCAATTGCGATTGGAAGTTTCCCCGTTTGTTTCCCCTTGCCTCCAGGACCAGGAATTCTATATCTTGAAGCTAAGTATAGGTTTTCCATGTTTTCCCTTTTTATTTTATAACTGTTTGTATTATTGATTGTATGTCTCTTTTTTGTAATATCATTTTGATAACTGCACTGTTATACCTTTTATAATATTAAAATTACAACTTAATAAGATTGTCTTTGGTGCTCTAAAAGAACCTAGCCTGAAAGAGAGTAACTGTGAGCCTTAACCCTCTGCATGCTGAATGGGAATGCTAGTCTGTATGTATGCTAGTTAACCATTTGAGTGCTGGTAGGAAGTGTGTGGTTGAATTACCCCCTTTACTACTAGAATACCTGGTTTCTCTCAAGACCAGTGTGAAGTTGAGAGTGGTGGCAGCAAGTTGTGTGTGTTTGTGGGTGTTGGTTGGTGTTTGGGGTGCTGTTCTGCTAGTCTAACCTGTGCGCAAGGTGGGTGAGAGACTGAGTGAGTGACCCCTGACAGCCACACCTGAAGTCACGTGCGGTTGGGAGTACCGTGTCCGTGACACTTACCTCATCATAAAAAGCAATCAAATTTGTCTGGCATGACCTATCCTTTTAGAACCCGTGGATGTATACCATCAGGCCCTGGCACCTTGTTTACATTAATTTTTATTAAAGCTTTATGAATCATATCCTGAGTCAGCCACTGACTAGATTGAGCTGAGTCAGCGCATCTATGAAGCGAGCCTGGGAACTCAGACTCTATTGTATACACTGAAGAAAAAAACTGATTTAGCACTTTTGCCTTTTCTGTATCGGTTACAACCATACTGTTACCATTATTTAATGGAGCAACACTCTCAACGTGCATCTTTTTACTATTAATATATTTAAAAAACTTTTTAGGGTTACTTTTTGCCTGCGCCGCAATTAATTCTTCATTTCCTTTCTTTGCCTTCTGGAAAATACTTTCCAAAATGATGGCAGTACATGTAACCTCCCATAGCCTTTAAAGGCAATTTTGAAAAGTTTTGCAAATTAAAAGTCATTTGAATCAGGGAAGTCATTTGAATCATACAATGCGATCGTTTGGTTTGAACAATGTGATCATTTGATTTGATCGATGCGATTAGTCGATTTGAACAATTTGAATTTGATCGAAAAATTCTATGGTCGAATTTCGAATTTTTTATATTCGAAATTAGACCCTTGGAGGCAGATTTGTCCAATTTCAAAGTGAAAAAGCAGCAAAAAAATTTTAAGGCTATATTCAATTGAAAATGGACCTATTTCAATCGAATAAGCCCTGTTTTCGATTGAATAAAAATTTTTTTTTAAAAAAAAGCTTAGATTTTCCAGGACTGAAAATTTTTCAGTACAGCTTCCAGGAGGTCCCCCATAGGCTACAATGGCAATTCGGTAGCTTTATTGTTGCGAATAGTTGAATTCAAAGGATTTTAAATAGACAGTACTTCGAAAATTCAATTTTCAAATTTTTTTTAATTCTAATTGAATTTTGGGCTATTTGATGATCAAAGTAACCCAAAAGTACTTCAAAATTTTAATTTTCACTTTGACTCTTAGTAAATCTGCACCTAAGGGGCAAATTTATCAATGGACAAATTTCGAAGTGAAAAAAACCATCAAATTTTTTTGTGGGGTAATTTTCGATCAGAAATTACCGTTTTCTATTGATTAAAATTTTAAAAATTCAAATTTAGAAGTAATTTTGGGCTATTTCGAATCGAAGTACTGGCCCTCTAAAATCGACTATTTGCCACCTTAAAGCTGCTGAATTGCCATTTTAGCCTATGGGGACCTCCTAGAACCTGTCATGAAAATCATGAAAAGTCCTTGGAATTCAAAGGATTTTTTGCCAAAATGACGCAATCGAACGATTCGAACTATTTTTTTTATCCAATACGGCTGTTTTCAATCGAAAACAGTCATATTAGATTGAAAATGACGCCCCCAAAAAAATTTGATGGTCAGATTTCGAAGTTTTTTCACTTCAAATTCAAGCATTAGTAAATCTGCCCCTTAATATTTGGAGTAAAATATTTAAAAAGATAACAAGTTACAGGTATATATATTGGTATGGGTTCCATGATCTGGAAACCCATTATCCAGAAAGCACCAAATGAGAAGGCTCCTGTAAGGGCAAATTCACTAAAGACAAAGCTTCTAACACTAACGTTAATTTGCCAGTGTGACATCATTTCACAACTTCGCCAATTTACTAACAGTGTCCCTGGTGAAAATTCGCTAGTGAAGTAGATAGATTAGTGCAACTTCACACCCTTACACCAGGTGAAGTTGCACACTGACGAAGGACGTAACTATGCTAATTCACTAAGATGACCATTTTACTGAACGTTACCTCTTGCGCTAGACTTTACTTCACCAGGTCAGACCTGGCGAAGTATACAATAAAAACTTAAAATATTTTCAAGTCCCAAAAAACGCTGGCGATAGTCTGAAAAATAAAGTAAAGTAATTTTTTTGGTTACCCTCCTTCCCCCCCCCTACATTTCCTAAAATATGGCAACTCCACTATACAGGGGCACATGTTTAGGGCAATAGGAGAACTTTATTTTATTTATTAAAGGTTTCCTGGGCTTGTATAGGTTAATGTATTGGCTGTAACATATACTTTCAACTTCATTCCATATGCAAATTAGGCATCCCTAGCATAAATGCGCTTTGCCTGGCGAAGTAACGGTAGCACAACTTCGCTACTTTTCACCTCCCTAAGCACAAATTTGCATTTTAGTTAATTAGCAGCGGGTTGGCGAAAATTCACCTGGCGAAGTGCAGCGAATTGTGTGCGAAGCCATCGCTAGCGTATTTGTGCTGCTTAGTGAATTTGCACCATAGACTCCTAATCAAATAAGTCACATATTTAAACATGATTTCCCTTTTCTCTGTAATTATAAAACAGTTCCTTGTACTTGATCCCGACTAAGCTATAATTAAACCTTATTGGAGGCAAAACAATACCATTGGCTTTAGCAGACTTAAGGTATGGAGATCCAGATTATGGAAAGACCACCAAGTCCAAGCATTCTAATACCTTTATTATATGAATTATTATATTAAGTTATTATCATTATATTGCAAGTGTACTTTAAAGGTGTTCAGACTGTTTTATTGAAATATACTTATTGAGAAAAGATACCACTCAAGGTCACAATTATACTTTCACACACAGATAATTAACAAGCATACTGCAACAATATTATACATTTGGTATGATTTTCCAGGAATTTCTGTGATTGCAAGTCTTTTGGTAAGAAGCAATCACACAGAATGTATTGTTTTATGAAAGTGACTTTGTTGACAGTTGCTTTCTTTATTATCATAATGAAATGATAACCATGGGAATGCGGTTACATGAACACAGAGATACAAACACAGTAATGTCTATTATTTTCTTTGTAGAGAGTGGGAATTTAAAATGAAACGGTGGGAATTTCCATAAAACATATTATGTTGAATGCTAAAGAATAAAATGATGTGAAGAAACTTTTGGATTCACAATGGTTTTTTAATTTCCAAAGATATATAATACATTAAGCAGATTAAGAAATAAGTGACCTGTGACCAGCATTTATGCACTTATGCTTAATATTTACTTAATTGTTTTCATATGGTTGAGAGGAAAACTTGATGATTAGCAACTCAGAAGTTTCTTTATTGTCATTTTAACCATGTTTTGTTCTTTGGCTTTGAAACACCTTGGATGAACTGCTAGACAGTCATTATGAACTAGCTTTTTTGATCTACTGGACTGCATCCCAGAAAAAATAAAGCATCCATCTGTAAAATTATTAAAATAATCTTTGCAATTTCTAAAACAACTTTATGTCTTAAATTCACAACACGGCATGTTCAAATGATAAAGACCTTGTACTTAACTACTGGCAAAAGCTTAGCCAGTTGCCTTCTGCAGATCTACAGTACAGCACTAGTTGTCAAGGAATTGAGGGTCAAAACTGAAGATTTTATGCATTTGCTCTTTGATGTATGCTGCACTGTGTCTCAGGAAAATCAAAGGCAGGTGGTGAGCAAGGTGATAAATGACATATTATATATATATATATATATATATATATATATATATAATGAATACCACAATGAAAGGTGTTTATTGCAAAAGTATTTGCCCCATAAATAATCTCTTAAGCACGTCAGATGCCCACCGGGGGATTCCATCACATGGGCACCCAACCCTCTCTGGACCCCCCTGCCTCTGCCGTAAACCCCCTCCAGACCCCCACCTCAATCGCAACCCCCCCCTCCAGACATTCCTGTCCTGTAGTCGTGGGATGATCAGGCTGGGGAGTAAGATCAGGGGGCAGCGCTGGCTGAAAACTATTGCAGGTCTGGGCTACCGGGGCCTACAGGCCCAGTCCGACACTGCTTATGCAACCAATTACCTTATACAGACATATAATTTGTTGAGTTGCATCCACCTGTGTGCATTTCAAAACAAATATTGCACACCTGTTTCTAGAAGGCACCAGAATTTGTTAAAGTACACATAAAACATAAACAGCCTCACAAAGAACAAGGGACTATTACAATTCTCTGATAAAATTCTGGAGAACAACAAATCAGGGATGGTTGTTAAAAATATCCTAAAACTTGTACATAAACCAGAACACCATTAAATCCATTATCCAAAACTATGGAATAATAATATTGAACTTGAAGGAGAGAGTCTTATAGCAAAAGTTCCACATTTATTAATCCATTAAAATTGGCACAAAGTTATTGAAACATTAGAGAACCATAGGCTTAACGTGTTTCGTGGCTGTCCAGCCACTTTCTCAAAAGCTTTTTCCGGGTTTACTTTCCTTAATGTGATGCACATGGAGGAAGAGTTATACACCATAGTGCTCCCAGGTAATCAATCTTGATTTGCTTTAGAAAAACAGCAGTAACTTGTAAGGTGCTGGACAGCACTACAGCTGGGAAGGGGGGAAACACTTTTCGGACAACTATAACTCCTATAAGGGATGAGAAAAAAATCTTTCCCTGAAAAATCATAACTTCAAAACACATTTAGGCTACCAAACCAAAAAGGTAGGTTAGAGATCCAGCAAGCATGTTGACAAAGGTTGAATGGTCTAATGAGATCCAAATTTAATGTTGTGCCTTTGCACAAAAAAACTATTGGGATAATCTAATAAAAGAGGTAAAGTTTGTCCACCTCTAGTAACCCATAGCAATTAATCAACTACTGTAAGTAAACAGGGGGACAGTAAATGCTACCTGCTGACTGATTGATATGGGTTACTTTGCAAATATCCATTTATTACCATTGTTTTTAGTTCTCTGTGGGGAGGAAACCCAAAGAGGACATTGTCACCATGGTGAAGCATCATGGTGGTTTCATTACTGTATGTTGTAGTGATGCCTGCCACTGGCAGGTGAAAGACACCTGAGGCAGATGTAACCTTCCAGAAAAACATTGAACACATAGCCAAAGCCACACTAGAGTACTTCAGAACCAAAACCCTGAATATCTTCTCAGACAAAGCCCAAGCTCATTTAGAGTAGCAAGTCTAGAAAATTGTTGTTCAGCTATGTTTCCATCCAACCAGCATGATTTTAGCTTATGTATTAATAAAAATATTGGATCCTAAAAAAACTTAATAAAATAGAATGAAAACTTGAATTGTCAAATTTTTGGGGGCTTTTACCCCAAAAGCCTGATTGTTTTCAAGTTTTTGCCCTAAAACCCCCAAAAATTTGGATTTTTGTCCCAGTATATTACTTGTATCCTATACCAGATAGTATTCAACACATTTAAATATTAGCTTACATAGAACTCAATTTACACACGCTAAAATCTTCTTCCGTTAGCTATGCAAACCGCCATAGCATGGTTTACCTGCGGTGCTGTACAACATTTTTTCCCAGAATGCAAACATTATGGGGCATATTTATTATAGTGTATAAAACAAAATTCGCTGAATAAAACAGTGTAAAAAGCCGTGTAAAATAAATGGCGCATTTATCAAAGTATGTTTTATTTTACACCTTGCTAAAGCCAGATTTGCCTCCATTATTAATTTACACTGCTTCAGACCTTTGTAAGTACCAGCGAAGGTTGCTCAAATATAAAGCGCATAAAAAAATTAAGCCATTTTTGCTCCGTTTTTTAAACCGCAACGCCTGCCAATGTTTGGCAAATTATTTTGCCACTTTTTTAATAACAAATAATAAATTTGCGCTTTTTGTGTCAGATATTGAATGGTTCAAATGTTTGCACTGGTTAATTTTACTGTACACAAATAGAAGTAATTTGTGCCTACAAATAATTGGCCAGCATGCAGGCATGATAATAATATTGTCAGGTTTTGTCCAGCAATGGTAGGGGTTAATTACCTGTTGTCTCCTTCCTATCCTCAATCAGGGAAGGATTTTTTATGGGCCCTTCATCCATTCTGAGCAAACAGGTTTCCTTGTGCAAATCTTGTTCCTTGAATTGTAGAAAGTGTGTTTGAATTTGCCTGTCTTTGGTTAGTCTCTGTACTGTATTACAATCTTGTGAATATCCCCTGTACTGTGAAGTTTTTATCTGACGCTGCCCAATGACACTTGTTTTCCAAAACTGCCAACTGTTAGTAAGAGTGGCTTAAGTAATACTGCAGCACGGATTCTCCCACTGTCTGTATACATTTTAAAGGGCAGTAATCCTGTTTAACTTGTGGCTCTGATTAGTAACTATACTAACATTTGTCCCAGTGATTTAGTTTTTCTTACTCCTGAAAGCAATATTATACGTTGTAATTTTAACTAGCCTGCTATAGCACTATGAATTATTCAAGCATGAAATATGCATTTAAACAGGGTCGGAACAAGGGGTAGGCAGAAGAGGCACATACCCAGGGCGCAAAGACTGATTGACTGTTTGTCCAGTCTCCAGAAGCACTTCCTCGTTGCTTGCGTAGTTCCACACATCCGCACTGTTGCAGCCTCGCTGCACTTCCTCGCACTTGCACTTCCACCTTCTGCACATGCACGAGCAGTGGGGGCGACGTGGACGACTGGGTTGCCTAGGGCAGCTGGCCAACTTGACCTGGCACTGCATTCACACCAAGTCATGCTCTAACCTCTTCTCATGGTTTTTTTGGCATTTTTGTGTTCCCATTAGTAGGGATTAACACACAGTTTGGTAATGCCAGCAACAGGAACCTTAAAGGGGGTGTTCCCTTTTGAGTTAAGTTTTAGTATGATGATGGAAAGTGATATTCTGAGACAACTTGTGATTAGTTTTTATTTGTGGTTTTTGAGTCATTTAGCTTTTTATTCCGTAGCTTTCTAGTCTGCAGTTTCAGCAAATTACCCTAGCAACCATGCATTGATTTGAATAAAATGCTGGAATTTGAATAGGAGAGGGCATGAATAGTAAGATGGGTATTAAAAAGTAGCAATAATACATTTGTAGCTTGCAGAGCATTTGTTTTTAGATGGGGTCAGTGATGCCTATTTGAAAGCTAGAAAAGTCGGATCAAAAAGGCAAATAATGAAAAAACTATAATAAATAATGGAGACCAATTTACTCAGAAATGGTAGTTTTATACATACTAAAAGTTCCTTCAAGGGTGAACCACCCCTTTAAAAAAATTTAAAAGTCTTAAAGATGTAAACTGTTTAGGAAAGTGTGGTGGTTTGAGAACTCAATCTAATCTAGAACTAAGGGACATAGTTATTAAAGGCTAAAACAGAGGTTGCTCGAGTCCATTGAGCTAGCTCTCTGTTTATTTGTATTTTAAGGGCCTGTTTAGCAAAGGTAGTTTTGGCGCTGATTAATAGATATGCCCCTACGGGTAGAACTGCACGAGCGCTTTTGTACAATGGTGTCTGATCAACAAAACGCATCCTACTAGTCTGATGTTGTCATGTGGGTTAAGGCAGGACTACACGGACGATTTACCTCCGTTTTCGGCAGATGCGACGAGTCTGATACGACAGGAACAAGGTAAGTAATAGAAATAATGAACAAAAGACTCCATCAGACTTATCTCATCAGACTTTACAATTTAGCCTAGGGGCATTAGATTTTGTATCATCCTACAAAGCTTGTGGTGTTGCGTGGGGTATCATGGTGTTGCATGGAGGATCAGATAAAATCTGATCTCAAGTAGTTCTACCCTGTGTCTAATCGTTGGAATAAGAGGACAGTAGTTAACAGTGAAATAATGAAAGATACTGTAAATTTTCTGCTAATATAAGTAATTTGGAGAACAGAGCAACATAAAGCAGCTTTAGAGACTGGAAAAGTAGGAAATACATATAAAAAACACAAAAATTAAAACTGGATTCCAATGGGCACACTAGGCAGTGCAGCTGTTTTCTTTCTAACATCAAATTCTATGTAACTATGTATTCATTTTACAATTTTCCAGACATCAATAATTCAATCAAATTCTAGCAAATACCAGATACCACTGCACTATTATTATTCTTCTGGAGGTTAAATAAATATTTCTACGAAGTCCTGCTATAATGAAAAGTGAAATGAGCACTGCCTATTTAGCACAGTAACTCCAATTTCTAAAAGCTGTTATTAGATTACTCCCTTGAGAGACTGAGATATCACATCAGTGCAATGTGCCACTCATTGGTTTTACATGAACATTTTTTTGAAGGAAATAATATCAAAATGTGTTTAGCTGTTTTTACACCAGCTAATTTAGTTTGTCAGAAAGAGGAAGCTACAGTACATGATCTGACATTTCACAGTAGCCAGTGCTACAGCTGGTTTTAATATGGAATTATTTTTAAAAGTACATATACTGGAGTAGAATGTGAAATTGTTATGTGGGGAGAACAAATTTACCAATCATGAGTACTGTGGTATCCCCTTACAAAAGGAATATTTTGTCTGCCCACACACTACATATTTTTTTCTTCACATTCATCTTCAATCTGGAGCAGATGTTACCCCAAAATAGGATCCAATATGGAAATTTTTTTATTAAAAACAGCAACCAGTTTTGTAGATAAACAGTTACGACTAAAACATAGCAATGTGATTATCAGCCAGCTTGGTCTGAGTCTGATCATAGGTGAAAATCTACCAGAAATCGATGTTATAGATTTTTCCAGTGAGGGGGTGGGAAATCAATAGATGCCTAGAAATTGGGAGAATGTATATCGGAATATATATCAGGTACACTAAAGTGCCAAGATATTCTTGCAGTATGAGTATGACAGTAAATAATTATAGATGGTAAATACATTGTTAGATATTCTAGAATTGGGTGCACATCCTCCAGCAGTTGTAGGATGGGCACTAGTGATGGGCGAATCTACCCCGTTTCGCTTCGCCGAAAAATTCGCGAATTTCCAGCGAAATTCGTGAATTGGTGAAAAAATTCACAAAACGAGTCGCTGCACGTTTTTGACGCGCGTCGCGTCAACTTTGACACGTCGCATCGTTTTTGATGTGCATTGCGTCGTTTTCAGCAAATTTTCGCCAGGCGAATTTTCGCTGGAGTTTCTCGAATTTATTCGCCAGCGTCGAAATGGGAATACGCCGCCCCTGGCGAATAAATTCACCCATCACTAATGGGCACTCCTGTAACGATTTGTATCCCAAAACCAGAACAAACCCCAAGGTCCCGGCTCACTCTTCTGCCTTTAACAGCCGCCTTTCACTTCGGGAGGAGCCCTCAGCTAATTGGATGCCGCCAGGTCTTAATGTGAGAGGACTAGGGGGAAAGTTCTGGGCGAGCAAGGGAACTGCACGTGGTACAGGAACGGAGGACAAGAACGTAGTCAAGGGACAGGCCAGGTCAATAACCAGGATCAGACAATACAGTACCAAATCAGGACAGAAGCGTAGTCGAGGTCACAGCCAAGAAGGTCAAACAATAGAAGTAAAGTAGAATCACACCCAGGAAATCACAATAGCAGAACCTATAATGGGCAATGATTCAGTGCAGGGCAGGGGTCTTTATAGGCAGTCTAATGGCTTACACTAATCACATGGGCCAGATAGATAACAGCTGAACAAAGCCCTGCCTACCTGCAGTTACACGTATAGCAATGGGAGTGAACCAGGGAAAAACCTGTCTGCTCACATAGAGCAATGGTAAGTCAAACAGCCCAGAAACACCAGGTCCCTGGTTCAACTCCAGACAGGCTGTTACAACTCCATTCTTGATTTACTGTAGATATATATATATATATAATATCAGAGCTACAAAATATGTATGTTATTATTAATAATAATATATATATATATTATCATTTATTTGCTTCACATTTTTCATCAACATATGAAATAATAACAACAATAACAGAAGATCCCAAAACTCCACCATGGAAAGCTAACGGTCACAGATGATACACTGACTTAACACTCAATTCCTGGTAGGCTACCACATTTTTATCTAGTCCATTGACGCAATACTTACTAGCCATACAGGCATTCTACAAAGCTACCATATCGACCTTTGACAATGTTCTCATTACTAGTTGTAGAAAAGCAGGCTCTGGTGAAATCCTTACAGGCCCAATGCCTATTGATGTGCTCTGACAGGCCAGAACAGAACTCAGTGGCATCCTGGCCATAGGCTACAATGTAGAAGGTACCCCTGTAGGATTAATACCTGAGTGTGCTGCCCATATGTGCTAGAAAGCAGGACACAAACAAACATTTTGACCAGGTAGCAGCAGACCCTAGTATAGTCCAAGGAGACCAGACAGCTCCAGAGGTGGGTTAATGTGGCCAGATACTACAAAAGATATCAACACCTGCTGCATTTTCAGAGAGGCAGCAAACAAAATACATCAAGATGTAGAAACAGTGAACTGCTACATAGTATAGTGCATCTATATTAACAGAAATAAATTACTATTTAGCCTATAAATGAAATGGTTTACAAATGAGGTTAGCAGGTAAGTCTTGTCTTGAAAATTATTTTCATATCCAGTAAAATACAAGGTATCTCGATATGACCTAAAGAAGCCAAAAAAACCTTCTTCTTACAAAGTAAACAAATACAGTAATGCAAGGGCAACACCAGTAACACCAGTGGTTATTCAGCAACATTCTAACTCTCACATATTCTTTTCTTACATTTTTCACAATGAAATAATCCCCCTTCTCTGGGAATAACTATATTTCACTCTGTACTTCCGCATGCAAAAAAAAGCAATATGCATTAAACATTAGGACCTCACACAGCACCCATTCATGCTAACCTCTTTTTGGGGGTGATGGGAGATGTTTATAGTTTTCTCTAAAGCAGAAGTTAATTGCAACATACAACCTGCTTATTATATGGGAAGTGTCTACAGGAGAATTATGTAACCCATTTTTCACCACCCCCCTGGTGCCGAAGTGGTACATCACTACATTTCACCAACTTACAGGTCCTGAGTCCCCTTTGCTAGATGAAAGGGTACTGGGAATTCTTCTTCTCTGGCAGTGCCTCCACCCAATGGGATTCTGGAATACACCTAAGGATAGTCCCATTAGGAATAACATGACCCCACACACTTTATTGTATAAAAAAACACAACTTTAAATAAAGTGAAAGTTAAGGGGAAGTAAATCACAAAGTATAACATACAGCACAATATAAGAACTCACATCATATATACCCACTCCCTTGGGCACCTATAGCAGTCCATTCCTGGCCCTCCTGACCAGGCAAAGTCCAGCAACTCCTTTGGCAGACAAAGAGTCCCAGTCCCTTTTCCCCAAAGAGCACAATAGGTCCCAAGTAGCAATGCAGCCCAAAATACCTTTCCCTCCGGTTAGGTACTGGCTCCCTCGTGGCAGGCATCAACAACAGCCTGTGTCATAAACAGAAACCATCCTGGATCCTCTCTTTTTCTACCCTCCACATGACACTCCTTATCCTGGGAACTCACTCAGATGGGTAGGCTTATCACAAAGTTGGAGCAGGCATCCACTGCGATTAATCTATTCTATGCAGCTTGATTGATCCTCCATTTATCCAGCTTCCAACGCTGTCTATAGCATGAGCACACTGTTACGAAATCCACCGCAGAACTACAGCTCCCAACACTCTCCATAGCGTGAGCACGAAAGATGTCAGCAAAACTCCAAACCGGCATGGTTGAGCTTTCAAGGCCTTGGAGTACTCTGCATCAGCCCGCAGGGCTATCGATCTCCCTTTAGCACCTCCATCTTTGCTAGTTCTGGTCACCTTCTCAGCGAAATAACTGTCCAGCAGCAAGACAGATCTTACTCCAGAATCTGCAAAAGCACTGGCTGTGAGCACATGGCAGATCTCCTTTTATGGGGCACAGCGACACCACCAATCCCAAGGCTCAGTCCCTGGAAACTCTGGGTAGAAACCCCACTCTCAGCCATGAGGCTCCCTGGAAGAGAAGTTAACCTCTCCAGGCCCTACAATTAGAAGAATGTTTTACTTCTTCATCAGCAATGATCTCTTAAACTAACATACACAAAGGGGCCAATATATAAAAAGTGAAGCTGAGTTTATTTTCTCGATTTGAGAAAAAACAGGACAAAAAAAAAGTATACTTAAGATTATTCTTCAGAACCTCTAATGCTTTAGATGTATTAAAGAAAAAAAACCACAACAAATCACTAGAAAAAAAATGGATAGTTTCTAAAGAAGTTAATAGAAATTGTGTCAAGCAACTTTATTTTATTTAGCTTTTACCTACCGTAATCATTTTGATATTTTTGACTTCATTGAATAGAACATTGTTATACTTGATCGTATGTAACTCTTTTCCCACAAAAAAGTGCAACCACAACAATGCTGTTGGAGTTTTTTCTTAAAGGGTTTGTTCACCTTTGAGTTAACTGTTAGTATGATGTAGAGATAGATATTCTGATAAAATTTTCAGTTGGGTTTACAGTTTTTCATTTTTTAGGTTTTTATTCAGCAGCTCCCCCAGTTGCAATTTCAGGAATCTAGTTGGGGTTTGAATTACCCTAGCAACCCTTGATTGATTTGTATGAGACTGGAATATGAATAGGAGAGATGAGTAATAAAAGTAACAATACATTTGTAGACTTAAAAAGCATTTGTTTTTCAGATGAAAGATTGAAACCTAGACAGAATCAGAAGAAGAATGCAAATAATTCAAAAACTATAAAAAAAAATAAACAATAAAGGCTAATTGAAAAGTTTGACGTAAAGGTTAACAACCCCTTTAAGTAAGTTTGTGCTTGAGGGATTTTTTACACTTTCATGGTAATAAGGGTAACTTCAAACTAATATTGTCTGCAAGGAGACAACCACTAATTTCACACTACATTTTTCAAGTCATCATTCACCAAATGGTAAAAAGCTATACCCACTGGAGAACTTCTTAGTGTTAAGAGAATTTTTTTGCTGACGATTTCCTTCTGTGTTTAGTGTACAAATTGTAGCCAAATATTGCCTGGCTGCCACTTTTAAACAGGGAATCTCATATAGTTGTATGTTAATTGGCTTGGGGCAAAAAAGCTCTTTGCTATTTCACTATATCCCCAGAGTTAAGGGAAGTGCACTATGGTCTTAATACTCAGTCACATGTTTACTGGGGGACTTGCTTTTAAATGCACTACAAAGTTGCTAATAGTGTAGGACAAAAATTACTCACAGGTGTATGTTTGTTGGCTGGGGCTTAAAAGCTCCCAGGGTTTCCGCTAGAGCGTCTAAGCTAAGGGTAAGTGCACAATGGTCTTACCACTCAGTCACACTGGATGCTGGAGGACTTGATTTTAAATGCACTAAAAACTTATAATGCTCACAAATAGTGTAGGACTCACGTACAATGAGGGGCCTTGACTTGGTGAATATTTTGGCCAAAGTGTGGTACTAACACATCATTTTTTGTAATTATTTTTTAAAGGCAAACCAAGTGCTGGCAAATTTTCTCTTTCTTTTTGTGTACAGATATTGGCTTTTCATCGTTTTGGCCAGCTGGTCAACTCCAGAAAGTGGGTTAGTCTGAGTGCTGGTACAATGGTTTCTACGGCAGCTGGCCAATGCCACAGCGTGAGTTAGACCGAGCGCTGATGATTTCAATAGGAGAGCTCAGTGGCGTAACTACCAGGGGTGCAGATGGTGCAATTGCACCAGGGCCCCCACCCCCTTGGGGCCCATCAGAGCCACGATAATGGTTATGGCAGGCGGTTATCTAGGGGGAAATTTTACAGCACACATGCCATCAACACTCCAGCATGTGATTTATAGAGGTAAGGGCCCCACAGGGGGGCCCAGGTGCTGATCCTGCACCAGGGCCCACCAGGGAGTAGTTACGCCACTGGGAGAGCTAAAGAAATGGCATATTTTTTAAAATGTGGGGAAAATCAATAGGTTGAAATGGGTCATGAGAAGTGGAAAAGAGCTAATAATATAGATCAGGAGAAAATATTGACTATTTGACAATGAAACTGTCATGTATTGTAATCGGTGGACAGCCAATCCTGCAAAAACATTGAACGTATATAAGGAACGGGTAACATTCTGTAAAAACTATGTTGGTGAGACCCCTCAGTACTTTTGAAGTGTGCTTGTCCAAGTTCCTAATACAGCAGATATAAGGCCCATGTAACTTCATTTTTTAACATGCCTTTAATATTGTTTTTTTATTGTTTTTGTTTTGCTTAGTATAGAAGGATTAAAAAATGTTTTTAAAGTTTTTGTAACTGAACAATGGATATGTTCATGTATGATATATCTGTTCCCATTCCAGACTTTCTTTTTTCTTCAAATTTAAAAACTCACAAATGCTCCAAGAACTCCAGGTTAACTAAATAAAGTCAGTAACCGATATAGCTTATCACAGTAAATAGTAACTATCACATGCTGCATTTGCAAATATTGAGCATTATGGCACAGAGCCCTGATTTAATTAAATCAAGTTAAAGAAAGGAAATGTGGTGGATACTTCAAAGACATTAAAAAGGAAGTTCTCTTTTAGTTTTAATATTGGTAGAGAAAGTTGTTCATTTCAAAGTTGTTTTTTATTTTTATTCATTGTTTGTTTATGCATATTTATTATTTTAACCCTTTAAATGCCACAGAACGTAGATGTGGAAAAGTACTTTGAAATGCTACAGAACGTAGATTCTACATTCTGCAGCATATCAGGGCGGGCGAGTGGAGGAGCAGCTTATAAAGCCGCTCGCTCCTTCCCCGCTCACTCAGAAGCCCCTAGGCAACGAGCAGAGCGGGTGGATTGCTATCATCCAGGGGCCCAAGAGACAAACAGTACTCACGTGTCTCACGTGCTACTGCTGCTGCCACGACTTCCTCCTTCCTCCAGCAATGCCCACTATCGGAATCAACAGATCCAGCGACTCCCTCCTGCTCCTCCACTCCTCCTGGACACCGATCTGCAGCTACTACACCCCAGGTTAGTGTAACACACAAACAAAATACACTTACACACACTTGTCTGCACTAATACATGCTTATATTTACACTTACACGCACTCACAAATATTTTTGGGGGATCAGGGGGGTCACTCACACTTGGGGGGTCACTCACACTTGGGGGGGTCACTCATACTTGCACTCACACACACGGGCACACACACACACACATAACTTGCAATTTAGCAATTGTACACACGCATACACACAAATGCTGTTTTGTGGCTTTCTTTTTTATCGCATCGTTGTTTTTTTGGCCTGAAAAAAATGTTTTATTGCCATTGTGAATAGCGTATTTGCTAACGGTAGTGTGCAATAACTTTTGTATGTTATTTTGGGGATTATATAGCAATTTTGTGGATTTTAGTGAATTTTTTTGCCATTTTATTTCATGTTCAGCTCTGCATAGGTGTTGCTTGCTTTTTTTCTGTCCGTAAAACCTATTTTGCCAAACTAAAATAATCAAATTGTGATTCTGATGGCTGATTACACTAGTCTGGAAAAAATATAGATTGATTTTTGTGGTTTATTAGCTTTTAGTCTTTTCTGTCTTATTTTGTCTTGTTGTTATTTTATCTACTATTTATCCATTTGGGCGTTTCCGTGCACCACATAGTTTGGTAAATCTATGCATATTGGGCGTGAAAGTGTTCAGTAGACCCCTGGCCCTCATATTTAGGATGTTTTATGCTGATAAGTTACTAAATGTGTGGCATATAATGGGGTAAAATTCAAGCTTTGTGACGATTTTTAGAAATTTGATAAAATCAGTTACATTCAGCATAGCTTTACAGTTTGGCAGTTTGCAGTAGAAACACATATTTACCCATATTAGATTCTTCAGAATGTGTACTTTCTGAAAATATATGGTTTTCTAGCGTCTCTGTACTGTTAGAAGGTCTTCTGTCACATAATACACATACTGGGGTGCTTATATTGCAGCAGCCAATGCGTCAGCCGTGAAAATTCATATACACTATTGTCATTTGGGCGTCTCCGTGCGCCACATAGCTAGGTATATCTATGCATATTGGGTATCAAAGTGTTCAGTAGACCCCTGGAGCTCATATTTAGGATGTTTTATGCTGATACATTCCGAATTGTGGGGCATATAATGGGGTAAATTTTAAGATTTGTGACGATTTTCAGAAATTTGATAAAAAAACGTTACGTTCAGAATAGCATTACAGTTTGGCAGTTTGCAGTAGAAACACATATTTACCCATATTGGATTCGTCAGAATGTGTACTTTCTTAAATTATATTGTTTTCTAGGGTCTCTGTACTGTTAGAGGGTCTTATGTCACACAATACACATACCGGGGTGCTTATATTGCAGCAGCCAATGCGTCAGCCATGAAAATTCATATACACTATTGTCATTTGGGCGTCTCTGTACGCCATATAGTAAAGTATATCTATGCATTGTGGGCATCAAAGTGTTCAGTAAACCCCTGGCGCTAATATTTAGGGTGTTTTATGCTGATAGATTACTAAATGTGGGGCATATAATGGGGTAAAATTCAAGCTTTGTGAAGTTTTCCAGAAATTTTATAAAAGCGGTTACATTCAGCATAGCTTTACAGTTTGGCAGTCTGCAGTAGAAACACATATTTACCCATATTGGATTCATTAAAATGTGTACTTTCTGAAAATATAGGGTCTCTGTACTGTTAGGGGGTCTTATGTCTCATAATACACATACCGAGGTGCTTATATTGCAGCAGCCAGCGTGTCAGCTGTGAAAATTCATATACACTATTGTCATTTGGGCATCTCCATGCGCCACATAGCTAGGTATTTCTATGCATATTGGGTATCAAAGTGTTCAGTAGACCCCTGGCGCTCATATTTAGGATGTTTTATGCTGATACGTTCCGAATTGTGGGGCATATAATAGGGTAAATTTCAAGCTTTGTGACGATTTTCAGAAATTTTATAAAAAAATGTTACGTTCAGCATAGCATTACAGTTTGGCAGTTTGCAGTAGAAACACATATTTACCCATATTGGATTCGTCAGAATGTATACTTTCTGAAAATATATGGATTTCTAGGGTCTCTGTACTGTTAGAGGGTCTTATGTCACATAATACACATACCGGGGTGCTTATATTGCAGCAGCCAATGAGTCAGCCGTGAAAATTCATATACACTATTGTCATTTGTGCGCCATATAGTAAGGTATATCTATGCATAGTGGGCATCAAAGTGTTCAGTAGACCCCTGGCGCTAATATTTAGGATGTTTTATGCTGATAGGTTACTAAATGTGGGGCGTATAATGGGGTAAATTTCAAGATTTATGACAATTTTCAGGAATTTGATAAAAAATGTTACATTCAGCATAGCATTACAGTTTGGCAGTCTGCATTAGAAACACATATTTACCCATATTGGATTCATCAGAATGTGTACTTTCTGAAAATATATGGTTTTCTAGGGTCTCTGTACTGCTAGGGGGTCTTATGTCCCATATACACATAATGGGGTGCTTATATTGAGGTAGCAAAGAGTGTCATAAGTGAAAATTCATATGCACTATTTGGAATTGTAGGTCTCTGTATGCCACCTAGTTTGGTATATCTATGCATATTGCATATCAAACTGTTTAGTAGACCCCTGTGATTGTATTTAGGATGCTTTATGTTGGTAATGATACATGGACATTACAGTGCTGGAAAATTGAAGCTTTGAAGCAATTTTCAGATATTTCACCAAAAGCGACAATTTTGGGAAAGACTTGTGACTCAGTAGTTTGGAGCAGAAAGGCATGGGTACCCATTTTATATTCGGGAGAATGTGTACTTTCCAAAAATATATGGTTTTCTGGGGTAAACCTATATTTCTGTGTTTTACCCCCCCCAAAAATGCAGTCAATGTGTTGATTTTTCATTAGCAAGTTACCAACAGCACTATTTGTATGCAGTAACTTCATTTTGGGGCCTTTAAATGCCAGATACTTTTGTAAACCTATGCACAATGGGCACCAAACTGTTTGCAGCACCCCTGACAACCATATTTAGGGTGCTTTTACTTGGTATGTAGTGTTACACGTTCAATATAATGCTGGAAAGTTGAAGCTTTGAGGCAATTTTCAGATATTTCACAAAAACTGACAATTTTGGGAAAGCCTTGCGACTCAGTAGTTTGGAATTTTGATAAATTTTCATAAAAACCGCTACGTTCAGACAAGCTTTGATGTTAGGTAGTTAGGAGTAGAGAAACATAGATACCCATTTTGGAATCATCAGAATGTGTACTTTTCAAAAATATATGGTTTTCTTGGGTAAACCTCCTGTTTCAGGAATTTTTGCCCTTGGAATCTAAAGTTTTTTGCCTTAATGCTTTCAAAATTCGATAATATACTGCCGGGAGTTTTTTCTGTGCAGAAGTCTTAACTCTCTCTAAAACTATACATATCTGGTATTGGCATGTTCAAGAGACATGAGGCTTTCCAAATCAGTTGGATTTTCATGTATAAAATTAAATATTTTTCTGGCATAAATGCATATATTGTGAAAAATATGAATTTTTAATTTTTTTTTATGCATTTAGAGCTAAAAATCTTTTTGCAGAGGTGGAAATACATGAAAACTCAGGCAGATTTAGAAAGCTCAGTTTCTCCCCAAAAAAAACAATGTATAGTTTTCATAGGTGAACTGTAGGTTTCCCCTCAGAAAATTTCTCTTAAGTGAGAGAGCACAAATGTTTAAAAAATGGCTAACCAAAATGTGAAATTCTGCTGGCACTTAAAGGGTTAATGTCTTTTCTTTCTGTTTCTCAAAAAATCCAGACTGAAGGTATAACTTGGTGCTACAGGTCCCTACAGCAACATTTCTTTAAAGTCCCTCAAACTATCTGGGACTTAAGGGAGGTTATGAAATAAAAGGTTTTAAGTTTGCCCAGGAACAATAACCCATAGCAAAGCAAACATCTTATTGGTTACTATGGGCTATTGCTACTGGGCAAACATAGTGTCTTTTTTTTTTACGTATAGGGCAATATGTTATAAAGACAAATATACTAAAATGTATCTGGATACCCACAGGACCCCTTTTCCATGGGCTCCTAGGTTGATTCTGGGCAGTACTTCTGCCTTGTCTGAGTTCATTTCCAGCCTGGGAAATATCTGCAAGGTTAAAATTGGTTCAAATAGCTTATTTTGTGTTACTTTAACAGGGCAACATAAAACGGCAGTGCTATATAATTGACAGGTAATAATACATAAATACTACATTTCCTGGTTATATTTCTGTGTTATTGTTTATTTAGACCTTTTATAATTCCTCTTAGAGAACCAAACAAGCATATAAAAGTTTAAACACAAGAATCTTTTAAGCATTACCTGTATATTCTTTTCTCTACTTTGATTTTCCCAGGGCTCATTTAACTTATTTGTTCTTACTTATTCCATGTAGATCTCCCCTTTCCCTCCTCCCTTTAACCTTTCTTTCCTCCCTTACACTTCTGTTATTTCTTAATTCCTGATTAATCCCATCCGGGGAGAACTTCCTCTCAAGCTGCAGTATTTTACATATAAAATGGAAAAAATGAACAACAGGCAAGTTCTACTCTGCCCAATTAATTATCTGTATGAAAAACAGTTATTGTTTTTACTTTGCTTTTCTTACTCTTATGCTTGTCTAAAGGTTGTTTCTACTGGCAGTTGATACTACATATCCACTCTTCTCTTATTAAATACAGTAAGTACTTGTTACTTCTGACATTCAATTAGGTACATGCTATTATAATTCAGTGGGTGTGAAACATTTTTGAGGGAAAATGAACTTCCTTTGTGTTGTGGGGGATTTATTTTACAGCTTTATCTGCTTTAAAAATTATTTTGTCTGTTGTGTGTATTACCCTAGAGGACATAGCATTTGCTTTTAAACCATACTATACTACTGTTCCTTCACCTGAAATGTTGCTGAAGGCAAAGAACACTCACTACATTTTTGGGAATATATTCCTCAAACCCATGAATAAAACAAAAGAAGTTCACGGATAAATCGTTAGATGAGGATTTTTTTTTATTAATTTTTTACATCGTGCATACCCTTCAGATGTAACAAAATACAAGAAACAAGAGGACCCTTGTCCAAAAACATTATTATTTATATATAGAGCATATATTTTCTATCTATTTACAGGTGTGAGATCCAAATTATGGGAAGGTCATCTCCCACATATTGTACCTTGTACTTGATCCAAACTTTGATGTAAATAATTCTCAGTGGGCGTATTTAAAGGCATACTCTCATGGGAAAACATGCATCAGTTCATAGCCCTGCTCCAGCAGAATTCTGCACTAAAATCAATTTTTCAAAAAAGCAAACAGATTTTTTTATATTCAGTTTTGAAATCTGACATGGGGCTAGACTGCCAGGCCTCCAGTCATGTGACTTATGCTCCGATAAATTTCAGTCACTCTTTACTGCTATACTGCAAGTTGGAATGATATCACCCCTCCCAGCAGCCAAACAGACAACAATGAGAAGGTAACCAGATAACAGCTCCTTGTTAGATCTAAGAACAGGATTTATTTTACACACCAACTTAGGGTCGGGCTGGGGGGCCCACAGGCACTGCTGTCCAGAGCCCCCCAAATCAACAAAATCAGTGTCCCATAATGCAGCGCCCATGCTGGTATGTATATGCAAGGACGGCGCCAGCATGCGCAGAGCAGTTCACCCGCAAAATTTTTTTTTTTTTTGGAGATTTGTCGTGGTACAGGTATGGGACCTTTTATCCAGAGTGTTCAGGACCCGTGGTTTTCCAGATAGTGGATCTTTCCAGAATTTGGATCTTTATACCTTAAGTCTTCTAGAAAATTAAGTAAACATGTTTGATTCCCCTCTGATAGGATAAAATATGCACAAGTACCTTACCCATTACATATAATGGCAGCGTGACTATGGGATGAGCCCTAATGTTATCCCTGTATTGTTCCTTATGTGTTTAGTATAGCATTGAGGTTTGGTACTTTGGTATATGCACTATTTTCATTTGGAGTCCATACATAACCACATACTTTTGTATATCTATGCATATTGGGCATCCTGGTAGACTCCTGGGGGCAAATTCACTAAGATGCAAAAATTTGCTAGTGTTTGCTTCGCTAACGTTCACCACACTTGTAGGTGTATTTTCACCAGCACTACGCAAATTCAATAAGATGTGAATTTGCACTCAGGGCGGCAAACGTTACCGAAGTTTCGCTACCGTTAGTTCGCCAGGCAAAGCGCAGCTACGCTAGCGATGCCTAATTTGCATAAGGCGGCAACTTAAAGGGCACCTATGGGCCTAAAAAAATTCCCCAAACTGAAGGTGTGGGCTGATAGAGCCCGCATTCCGGTTTGGGGTTCTAGTAGTAGAGGGAGCTCCCGGTGCGAGCCGCCATGGCACCCCATGTGACGTCATGCACATAAGCCGAATGAAAAGCTGCCACAATTTCAGGCAGCTTTTCATTCTGCGCATGCACATGGGGTGCAGGCAGGGGGGATTTTTTTTTTTTTAAAGTACCAAATTAACTGACAGTGAAAGAGTTAATGTCAACTACCCCTTTAAAGGAAAGATTCAAAGAGGTGGTTCGCTTTTAAGCCGATTTGTTTACAAAATGGCTAATTCTAAGCAACTTTTCAATTGGTCTGCATTTTTTTAAATAGTATTTTACTTCTATGCCTTCTTCTTCTGACTCTTTCCAGCTTTCCATCTAAAAAAACAGATGCTGTGTAAGGCTACACATTTATTGTTATTGCCACCGTATTATCTTTCTATTCAAGCGCTCTTCTATTCCAATTCCAGTCTCTTATTCAAATCAGTGCATGGTTGCTAGGGTAATTTGGACCCTAGCAACCAAATGGCTGAAATTGCAAAGTTGGTAAAATACTGCCCTTCCTCTGTTTATATTTCTGCCCTTTTTATAACATTGGCAAAGTGCATCATTTTACTGACTGGTGGGTAAAATAGCAGCAGGTGTGCACCCTATGTGCATGGCTGTGTGCTTGTTTGTCACAAGGCTGGGGTGTTTATGTTTGGGGTAGGGTTGCCACCTTTTCTTGAAAAATATAATATATTTATCTTTTTTTCCTATTAATAACATTGGGATCTACCATCAAAAATACCGGCCAGGCCGGTAAAATACCGGCCAGGTGGCAACCCTAGTTTGGGGACATGGGGCCAAATACAAAGAAAGATGTGCTTAATGTATATGCTGATTTGCATAGTAAAATGTGTTAGATTTGGGATATGCTGGGTCTCTATACCTATGTGAGACTCAAGTAATGCACACAAGATAGCAGCCAATGCAAGGGAGACATTCCCCAACTGTAGTTTAGGAGAAATTAACCAATGGCCTTTGAATTTATGCGACCGCTTACAAGTGCACTGGCAACCAATGAATTACAAGGGGAGGGCAGTAGCAATGTCCAATAGGAAACAAGTAAGGGCAAAGCCTGGGAGTGATGATGTAAACATATAGGAAGTGCAGGTATAAAACAGGCCTCTCCCATTCTTCAGAAAATTGATCAGAGAGACAGGAGAAGGACAGGTTTAAATGCTATATAAACTAGCTTTTACAATTACCTATTTACTTCATTTGATGGAAAATGGATTGTCTAACACAGTGAGCACATTTTGGACATTGAAGGTGAACAACCCCTTTAAGTGAATTATTAGTAGACCTAAAGTAAGGATAAAGAAATAACTGAAACACCTCTTATCTATCTATCTATTTATCTATCTATCCATCTATTATCTATGGAATGTATCTATTCATTATTTTAGAGTTTATGGGGTTTTTTGTAGGTAAAGCACATGAAAATACTTATGAAAACAAGGATTTCAGGGGTCATCTTTAATCATCTTTAAAAAATCATTTCTTTCTGCTTGTCCTCGCTGACCCTGCCTCACATTTCTCAGACCACGGATGTCTGCTTTAATAAGTCAGTAAGTATGTACATGGTTTAATGTTCCTTTGATCAGATGTTGCATTTCCAGTCTTTTGATGGCTGAAGACAATTCAGGAACTGTGCATTTCTAGGTCTGAGGTTTGTTACATGCATTATAATCCTTTTTTTTTTTTAAAGTGATATAATACATGTGTTCATAAGTGCATGACCATTAATTAATTTTCCCCTTTACACTTTCCTTGCAGTATCCAAAATAACAGCCTTGCTGTAAAAACTTGTTGTTGTTTAGAAGGACATTACTGACCTAAAGTGTCTGGTGAAACAGATCATATGCACAAAGGCATGTTTATGCAGATGTTTGGATTTTACTTGAAACACTGCTAAAGGAAACTGAGGCATTTCTTCATACAGGAGTGCAGGATAGACTTAATAAACAGGTGTCTATACAGGGCCGGTTAGGAATTCTCGGCAGTTTTAATACATGCTAGGAAGTAATAAGCCTTAAAGGCATATACATTATGTTCTAAAACAATACAACTACATGGGGCAGAGCAAAGAACACACAATAATTACAGCTACATGTTCTAGTATATGTATACTGCAATGTGAAATATAAAGAAGCTGACATTTACAAGGAATGCAAATTGAGTTTGAATAGCATTATTTTTGCAATAGACTGTAAATTAAATAGTCATACTGTAAAACCTTTTTGTTGTTTAGAAGGACATTGCCTGGTGTAATTGTAATATACTGTATTACTGTTACAATCTATCATATACCCATCTACCTATAATTTTTCTTTAGATATTACCCCCCAGCACTGTAAGGGCAGATGTACTAAATTCACGTGAAGGAATCGAAGTTCGATCGAAGTTCGATCGATTTCTTCTTTTGGTCGAATATGTGAATTTTGGCATATTCGATCATCGAATAGGGAATGGTCGAACGATCGAATACATTTGAATAGAGTCAAATGGACGAATATTCAATCATTCGATCATTCGATCAGTGAAGGATTTTATTTTTTAAGTTTCTTCGATTGCCTACTTCGGCAGATTGGACCTACCGAATTGCAATAGAAGCCTATGGGAGTCCTGATCGAATAGGGTTCCTACGATCAAAGTGTTCGATCGTTCGAATCGTGCGAATCATTCGAATGATCGAATGATAATCGAATATCGAAAAGAAACAAATTCTTTTTGGGGAATAATAGTAAATTTGCCCCTAACTGTTATGCAAAACCGTTTCTGAAATGTTCCCTTTCTGAACTTCATGCTTTAGTAATAGTTCACTCTTCTCTATTTCTCAATATATTTACATTTCTATGTCTGACACTGTCAAGTCTGTAACCCAAAGCACTGCTCTGGGAATTGCTTTATAAATTGTATCAGGTTAATATTGCAACACCAATGTGACCTAATAAATAGAGTGACAGGGTATGCTGGACTGAAATGAAGTGGCTTCTTTACAATTACAAAATGAGCAGAAAAGCCTCAAGCATGTTAAACAATCCCATTGGCCCTGCAGAACAGGTGATTCGTTAATGGTAATGCCGGTCATGTGGTTTGCTCAGTAAAGTAAATAACCTAGAAATTAATTTAATTTTATCTCTTAGAAATAATTTGCCTTTGGCTGTCAAATATGCTTTGGGAAGAATCAGCAACAGTTTTATATTAACAGAATGCTATTATTATATGCGATTAACAGATTAACAGAATGTGCCCTCATATTTGCAGTAGTGAACAGTCCAGTTTCAAGCACTTCACTGTATTATATTACTTTTACTTCTACTTTGTACCTTTGTATCCACCTTTAGTTCTGTCTATTTCTCATTATAAATGTACAGTATATATATGAATATATATATATATATACAAACATACATATATACACACGACATGCTGATTACAGAGCCTAAGGGTATTTCAAAATGTTGACAAAAACATTAAGAAAAAAAAAATTCACAAAAGCACTGAAATTCCTAATACTCTACAGCTGGTCCACTGAAAGGTAACCTTCAGTTTAAATAGACTCACGGGTTTCATTTAGAAAGTCTGCACATTCTTAGCATAAGGGATCAAGAAAGTACAAGCAAGTGCACTGAGTATGAAGCATTTCTGGATTTGGTGTGATTAAACTGACACTGTTTTTGGTTCATTTAATGTAACATAAAAAAACTGATTATAGAAATGAATCTATTCACTCATTCCATATTACATTATGTAATCATTTATTAACCAGTGACAATACCTGTCTAAACAATATCAAAACAATGCTAAAATGTGTTGTACAGATAGAGTTCTTCATATATTAATACTTCATATATTGATAGCATTGGATGTGTTATCCGGAAACCCATTATCCAGAAAGCTCCAAATTACAGAAAGGTTTAATCAAATAATAAAACATTTTTAAAGCTATTTCTTGATTCTCTGTAGTAATGAAACACTACCTAGTACTTGATCCCTAACTAAGATATAATCAATATTAAATGCAAAACAATTCTATTAAGTTTAATTAATATTTACATGATTTTTTGATAATTTAAGGTATGGCGATCCAAATTATGGAAAGATCCCTTGTTCGGAAAACCAGGTCCTGAACATTCTGGGTAACAGGTCCCATACTTGCATTAGCAAACCGGCCAGATTATCATGGTTATCATGACCCAATTATGTGATTATCTTTGATATTTGATGTCACATATTTAGTCATGCTAGATTATTCTTTCTTTATTCTGTACCTGTTAGTGCACACATATATGTGTAGCAGTAGGCAATGGAAAACATGCACCTTTTAAAGGGATTCTGTCATGCTTTTTATGATGTAGTTTTTATTTATAAATTACACTGTTTACAATAATTCACTCTACAATATTAAATATAATTCCTGAACCAGTGAGTGTATTGTTTTAGTTGTACTATCGGTGTGTAGGCAGCCATCTCAGGTAATTTTGCCTGGTCATGTGCTTTCAGAAAGAGCCAGCACTTTAGGATGGAACTGCTTTCTGGCAGGCTGTTGTTTCTCATACTCAATTAAACTAATGTGTCACAGTGGGACCTGGATTTTACTATTGAGTGCTGCTCTTATATCTACTTGGCAGTTGTTATCTTATGTTAGGGAGCTGCTAGCTGGTTACCTTCCCATTGTTCTTTTGTTGGGCTCATGGGGGGAGGGGTGATATCACTCCAATTTGCAATACAGCAGTAAAGAGTGACTTAAGTTTATCAGAGCACATGTCACATGACTGTGGGCAGCTAGGAAACTGACAATATGTCTAGACAGAATTCAAAATTAAATATTAAGAAATCTGTTTGCTTTTTTGAGAAATTAATTTCAGTGCAGAAGTCTGCTGAAGCAGCACTGTTGACTGATGCGTTTTGAACATTGAAACATTGTTTTCCGTGACAGTATCCCTTCAAGCAATTAGAACTCAATTTAATTTTCAGCCCAGTTAGATATTATCCCCTACCTGTTTTGCTGCTGTCCTGAGTATTCTGTGCTCAGTACTGTAATGAAAAACTGTCATTACTGTTCTTTAATTCAGCATTCTTCCTGCAAAAGAGACATTTTGGTTCACAAATTAGGGGAACTCAATTAAGAAAACTTTTAATGCCTCAATATTTTGTTGCATTTAATATCATCCTGCAGTTATAGGAAAGCAATGTAATATCTATAACCAGTAACTATTGATGTAGCATTGGCTTATTCCTCAAAGCTTTACATAGAATATTCAATTATTGATACCATTCCCTGGCCCAGAAGAACTTTCTTTGTCACAGTCAGGGCTGTGCCTTAATAACAGTGTCCACAAAATGGCTCCTGCCCACATGCTATAATTATTAATTCCCAGACTGAAGAAAACAAGATTAAAATAATTTATATAGTGTAATTAATGTTCATTTTGCTAGACTAATGTGATAAAATATGATTTTGAATATTTTTTTGTGATGACGGGTCCACTTTAAGTGTCCTTAGAGTCTGGTAAAAGGTGTATGGATCATTTCTTATGCCGTTTACACACACTCCAAAGTGTTAGATGTAAATTAAGGAAAACAGAAAAACATAATTTAAAAACAATTACTAGAGGGCAATATTAATATTGTTTCATTCAGTGAAGTATAATTACCTACAATGTGCAGTATTTTTATACTGAACAACAGCAGCTCCACAATTCAAGATGCCACTAAGGTTATGCAAACAAATGCAGCAAAATTACAGCAATTCGTTTTGTCAACCCATGTTTTCATAAGGTCCAACATCCATCTATCTTTTATTTTAAGCACTTTTATATTCAATACCAAATTATTACTGCAAGAACAATTACAACTTTAGGCATTGGTAATTGTCCTTAATGAGAGAACATATCTTTTCTTAATTGCAATAAATGCTCCATGTGTTTAGTTGTTATTTTAGGTGTTTTAAAATGCATAAATAAATATGGATAGATGCAATATTTTGCCAAAGCATAAACATTTTAAAATCTATCCAAAATAACGACAATTTTGAGTACATTTGCAGATGTTTCTAAAATCAAAATAACAATGACTTTTTACTGGAAAAACGTTGAAAGTATTTAATTTTTAGATTTATTTTGCAATAACAAAACAATTAATATTTTTTTTTCCTGGCAAACATTTCAAATTCCTTGAGAATTATGAATATGCTTGTGGTCACTTCTGTGACAGTTGGAACTTTGATGAAAAAAAGATTGCACTGGAATGTTTTATTAGCCTCCACTTTGAATGCATTTCTCTGTGACCCTTCAGCAATAAAGGTTAGACTGTTAGGCTATTTATAGCAAAGCATTCCATATTAATATTAATATATATATATATTTTTTTTTTTACAAAAGAACTGTTAATTGTTTGTTTTCAAATGTAAAATATATACCTAAAATAATTGTCCTAAATAAAGAAGGGTCTCTATCACTTATGTTATGGACTAAGTAAACCTGGTAAATGGATCAGTAACAAAGATAATGTGCAGGTTGTTAAATCTAACCTCTTAGGTTCCCTCCAGCTAATATGCACAAGAAAAATAAAAGCCTTTTAGGAAGGGGTCACTGAAAATGTGCACCTTTAGAAGAATGTAGAATGTCTGCTTGAAACACATTTATCTAGTTTTGTTTTGTACAACTGTGGTGTGTCATGTGAGTCTATGTAATGTATGGCTATGTAACTATATTTTCAGACCTTCAGAGGCTGATTTACTAAAACTCAAACGTATCTATTTTTTTTATGAAAACAAGGTTGATCTAACATCCTAAATAATTTTTCAATAAATTTTGTCAAAATTCGAGACAAAATGTCCCTATGAAATTGAGCGTCAATTTTAATGTATGTTTGACACTCCAAAAACAAAATTTTATAGATTTTTTTTCCTGCGAAAACTTTATCAGACTAAACCCAGACTTTTTCAGATTATCCAATGCAGATCCCGATGTCAAGAAACAACTTCAGGCACATCTGCCATTGATTTCTACATGACCTCAACATGTTTGAGATTGCGTATTATCGGATTTGGATTTTTAGCAGCTTCATGTACGATAAATCTCTAAATATGCAAGTTTTTTTTCCAAAAAAAGTTAGCATTTTCCCCTAAAAATCTAGACCTAAAAAAATCAAGGTTTAATAGATGGACCCCTATATTGCCCAAGAGAGTGCTTTACAAATTTTCCTATATAGCAGGGCAGTTATCTTCCATATTTTTGACAGCTAAATATATGCAAAGTAAAAAAACATCATTTGGAAACTGAAAATTACAGAAAAAACCCTTACCTGAAAAACACCAGGTCCTGAACATTCTGGATGATAGGTTATATATCTGTACTATCAGGGTACAGGCATGAGGTCCTTTAATGAGAATGCTCCAAATTACACCATGGCTATCTTCCACTGGCGCCATTATAAAATACTGTTCTAATTTTTAAAAATGATTTCCTATTTCTCTATTAAAGCTAAAGAGTACCTTGCATGTGATCATATCTAGGCTTCATAAATGTATTACATTTACATGATTTTTAGCAGACTTAAAGGAAAATTATACCCCTCTAACAATTTAGGTATCTACTTATAAAAAGATATTGCATAAAACAGCTCATATGTAAAACCCTGTTTCGTGTAAATAAACCATTTTCATAATAATATACTTCCTTAGTAGCATGTGCCATGTGTGGGTAATCATAAATAGAAAATTGCGGGGGCGTGACCGGAAGCCGATCAAGACGGACACCTTAAGGAGATAGCTCCATGACCGTGCTCAAAGCCCTGTCTTCACCCTGCACAGGACCGCTCGTAACTATTAAAAACAGGCGCAGCTTCCCTCCACAGCGTCAGTACACCTGCCGGGGTACCTTTCTTATGGGGAAAAACCGCAGTGCAAGCACACGCACCAGCGTTGCAGCCATGGCCCCGGAGTCGCAAAATGGCGCCTGTTCCTCCACAACCCCCTGCCACAGCGCGCACTCGGACGCCCTGCACCCTGAGCAAGCAGGGAAAGGGAAAAACTCCAGCGCAGCAGCAGCACTGAAACTGGGCAAGTATATGCCAGAGACTTTCCCTACAACCTGGCAATACAAAGGAGCCAGAGCCCTACTTCCCTTGCAACCTCTCCATACAGCTCCCCGGTGCCCTCT
The DNA here is from genome assembly GCA_024363595.1 of Xenopus borealis. Classification (NCBI taxonomy): domain Eukaryota; kingdom Metazoa; phylum Chordata; class Amphibia; order Anura; family Pipidae; genus Xenopus; species Xenopus borealis. The sequence goes on along the minus strand of CM044441.1, from coordinate 57,357,038 downwards.
CCAAGTAACACTATAGATACGCTCCCAGTAGAGCAAATTCAACCAACCCTGGCTGAGCTAATGTCACTTATCAATAGTAACCATGCAGTCACCATAGTGAAGATGGATGATCTTAAATCTGACTTTGCCCTGCTAAAACACGATGTGCAAAAAACAAGAGAACGCACAACTGAAGCAGAAAGGCGAATCGGTGTACTAGAGGACATTACCATGCCCATCCCAAATAAGCTAACTGAGATGGAACAGAAAATCCGGATGCTAGAGGAGAAAATGGACGACCTTGAAAACAGGCTCCGTAGGAACAACATTAGATTAGTGGGTCTGCCGGAAAGAGTGGAGGGTAACACCCCTGAAATCTACTTGGAAACCTGGCTCAGGAGGCAGTATCCTGTCAACAACATTTAAAGTGGAGCGTGCTCACAGAATCCCGGCCCGCCCTCCTCCTCCGGGTCCCCCACCTCGGCCACTCATAGCTAGACTTCTGAACTACAGAGACCGGGATAGAATCCTTTTGGAAGCTCGCAGAAAGCAGGAGATTACTCATGAGAATGCCAAAGTCTCTATATACCCAGATTTCTCCAGGGAGATATGCAAGCAGCGGCTTAAATTTGTGGATATTAAAAAACGCCTGCGTCAACTCAACCTGCCCTATGCAATGCTGTTTCCGGCCAAGCTATGAATTCAGGATGGTAACAGAGCACACTTTTTCCTAACTCCAGAGGACGTCAATTCGTGGCTGGAGACCAGACCCAGGAGACCATCACCTCGTTAACTACGAATTGACCAGATGAAGCAGACGCGTAGATGGACTTCACGACTGGTTCTGTACCTAAGACTCGTAAGCACGGGACACTTAAGAAAGTTAATTGTAACAGCCTTAATTCTCTGCCAATTGGCAGGTCACTAGTTAGGAGCACCTAGAGCTCCCCCCTGTAAGATTTCCTTTGTTATGGGTTTAGGCCCACCCAAATTTGGGCGGTGGGCAGGGTGGGAATTGGGTTTTTTTGGGTTATTTATGTTTTTTATACGTTGTGGTTCACACACACCCTCCTTAGTCAGGATGCCTCCATTTGCCTTACGCTCAGAAAGCACACCTCAACTCCTATCCACATGCAGTCCCTGACC
>CM044441.1:57320909-57332156 GCA_024363595.1 Xenopus borealis | reverse complement strand
AAGGGGAATCCCCCCACTGCAGAAATAAGTGTGTGCGGATCCATTATTGGGAATTGCAATAACTGGAGTAACACATACACTATAATAAATATAAATAAGTTCTACTAATAATGTAGCAGAAATGACTACTATAGTTGCTCAGAATCATTTCAGTCTATAGCTCAAATTAACAGAAACCACCACTCTCCCACAAATGACATCTCTGCTATTTCCAACATGTATTATTATTTGGTAATTTCAGTTAAAAAGTTAAAACATATTTTATAGGGAATGTTCGCTTTTTTCAGTTCTGTTTTTTTCAGACTGTTCACCAGAAATAAAGACTTTTTTCAGTTGCTTTACATTTTCAATTTTTTTACAGTTTTTACTAAATTGAAGGTCAAAGTTCTTGTCTCAGTTTACTACATTATTTGATACATTTCCCAGCAGCATCTGTGGAATATTACTATAGCAACTAGTATTAATTCTAACAGCTGCCTAATGAAACTCAGGGATTCTGCTCAGCAGGACCAAAGACAAGAAATGTATCAACTAATGTATCAATACTTTACAGAGTCAGTGACCCTTCCCCCGAGCTGCTTTAGAAAGACATATGAAATTACACTTTATACTTCAATATCACATAACATAAACATAATGTAATAGAAAAAGTCTTTATTTCTGGTGAACAATCTGAAAATAAATTAACTGTAAAAGCTGTTAGAAGGAGAACAGTGCACAACGCAAATTACCCACTTTCACACTGCCTCTCCAACAAGTCGGCCCGGTCACTGGCTAGAGAGACCAGCCACTCTCCAAAATCTGGAACAGTATAAACACCAGCACCCAGAGGGTCAATTCAAGTGGGGTGAACCCCTGCAACTTTATTCGTCACATCTTGATAAATAAAGTTGCAGGGTTCACCCGGCTTGAATTGGCCTTCTGGGTGCTGGTGTTTATACTGTTCCAGATGGTGAACAGTTCCTTTAAGAAAATGTCATTGATGTAATTCAGTTCTGCCTGACCAGGGTCACACCAGAGCTGCTGTCTCAGGCCCCCACCCCACATGCGCATTGTGTTTTGCGGCAGGAAGTCGCAGGACAGATGAAGTGCATGGTGTCCCTGGGGACACAACAGCCGGGGTCTCACCAGGTTTTTTCCTGGTGTCCCACCAGCCCAATCTGACCCTGTCCCTGATTATGAAATTCAGGTATGGTAAGTACTTTTGATGAACAAACATATTTGAGTAGCAGTTAAATTACCTAATACATGTATTTTGATACTGTAAATGTAAACTTTTTTTCCAGGTATGGGAAAGTGATAGCATGCTTTTAAGATCATGCCTCTGAATGGGTTGGACGCAGTACTGTTTCCACTGTAATTACTTTTAGGAGCAGTTAGTCTCTTGCTACCTACACATTTTTGTTTTCCATTGAGAAACATGAAAACGTTTTTATTATACATATTTTTTATGATGCAGTGCATCCTTTTTTTTCTTCTTTTTTTTGTTTGAGACAGCAAAGACACAATCTAGTATTTAACTCTAAACACACAACAGTTTTGCTTTTATGCTGGATTGGATTCATTTAGGTCCCTAACGCTGAGCCTTAAATTGTAATGTAGGGAAATAATTATGATATCCATCCTCCAAGACTTCAAGGCATTACAAATGGATTGTTAAACTATTGTGGATCTATCCATTAAACCCTTACCAGAGGAAACTATTTTATTTCCACATGGTGATTCCCACAGAAATTCACACGTTATGTCTTGTTTTTTTCCATTTTAAGCAACAACTATGAGATGTTCCGGAAAAATAAACAGCATGACTGCTCCTCCTTTCTCACAAGGACATATTAACACAAACCAATGAGGCTTCCAAATGTATTTAATTTTTACAGGGACAATTCATTTAATCTCCTTTATCTTAACCATCAATCTGTGAACAAAGAAAAGAAAATATGTCAGTAATCCATTTCAGACCATCATTTTTCATCTATTGTCTAGCACTTGTTTACAAATGTTTTTGATCTTTTAATCTATACTCGCTCTCTCTTACTCTTTAATCCTTTGCACTGGATTCTGTACAAAAACTTTTTCTGTCCCCCAAATACTTAAAATATTGTTGCATGGAATGCATTCTCCAGAAACCTGTTATCTAGTAAGCTCCCATGGTCTTTATTGTATTCTTATATTTGATAGACTATACAGGGTGTTATTTATCAAAGGTCAAATTTCAGAGCTTTGTGGGCTTTTTTAGACCTCAGATGAACTCGAATGAACTCACAAATGGTTTCTAATTTAAGAAAAAACTGAAATGTAAAAATGCAGTTTCAGTTTAGTTAGGATGAAAAACCTCTAAGCATTCTGGATAACAGGTTCCATACCTGTAAGATTTGTTATACTAAAACATCTAGGCATTATAATGATCCTTGGGAAATGAAGACAGTTAAGAATTACTGGGTTTTCAGTCTACAGAAAATACAAATCACAAATACTTTTTTATGTCAACCAGGACACAACTGCATTCACTATGTGATCATTACATATGGTACAATGTCTTACATGGAGATTTATGCTCCAATCTTTTCCGAATGTCAGTGGTAAAATAATCTAAAACCGCAATAGCAATTCCCCTTACATTGCACATGGCTAAGGCCCCTAGGTTCCTCTACTGGTTTGGCATGCTTTTTGTCCTCCAGTTACAGTTGACATTGGCTGACTTGCCTAGAAATTACCAGTGGAATTATTAAAGTGTGAAATGGAAATGTTAATTACAACATGAGGTTTGAAATCCATTAGGCATTCTTCCTAAGGTCTCTATGGATCACCAGATGCTAAAGGTATCTATCCCTACGGTCCATATGCTCTTAATTATCACAAATCTTAGCAGCTGTGAAAATATTGCAGAATAGTTCTATGTACCATGAGATCTTGACCATTTGTGTTTTTGAGCAATATCCTCATCCAGAGAGTGCTGCTATGCAAGGTGAAAGATAATCTCCGAAGAATATAGCTGTACTATAATGTTATTGTTGGCAGAAATTGATTACATACTGTACATTCAGGGCTATGTATCTGAAGCTATTCCACAGTTGATTGGAGTAAATATATCATCTGAACAGAACTGTGATCTGAATCTGTTAGCTTTGCTCCCCTGTAAGCATGTGAATGCAAATATTATTTTTAAGGTTTAACTCTTCCTTCAGTAACTCTTAAAACTTGACGTTTCACGTGTTGCATTATTTCAATTTCAAAGATAAAATACTGGTATGGGATGCATTGTTCGGAAACTTGTTATCCAGAAAGCTCCAAATCTCCCATAAATTCCATATAACAATTCAACATTTTAAAACATATTTTCTTTTTCAGTTCAATAACAAAATAGTTCCATGTACTTGACCCCAACTAAGATAATATAAGATAATTAAGCCTTAATGAAGGTAAAATACATTTTTCAGGTGTATTTAATGATTTTTAGGGGAATTTACTAAAATTCTAATTAAAATCAATCTAACCTCATCTATGAATTGAGCTCATTTATCAATATTTCTTCTTGAAAAATTCAGCGTGAAAAAATGTTCAAATAAATTGAGGGGCAGATTTATCAAGGTACAAAGTGAAAATTCAAATAAAAAAAAATTCAAATTTCAAGTTAGGTTAGTGTACTTCGACTAGGTAACAGTCCAAATGTGTTTAAAATTTGCAAACAATTTGAAAATTCTAATGTAGTAAATGTATTATGTACGGTCTCTTTAAAAATTAAAATTCGACCGTTTGCCATCTAAAACCTGCCAAACTGCTGTTTTAGTCTATGTGGGACCTCCTAGAACCTACTTCGAGTCAATTGTGGACTTTGAAAAGTCGAAGGTTTTTTTGGGAAAAACTTTGAATCGAATGCACTAAAAATTTGAGCGATCAATTCCAATTCGATTGAATGCATGCAGACCTATTCTATCGAAAAAACTACCCATTCAATAGAAAAAAATCTAATTAATTTCGGTTGGTCTTTTTCAATTCGAATTAGAAGTTTTTGCACATCGAAATTTGAGCCTTGATAAAACTGAGTATCAATTTGAATAGTACGATTGACACTTGAAAAATCAACGTTATTGAATTGTCATAGTAAAAACTCAAATTTATCGGATCATCGGCAGAAAACCAGTGTGGATCACAATTTCATGAAACATTTTCAGGCACATCTGCCACTGACTACTACATAAACACAACATTTTCCGATTATAATTTTTAGCATCCATTTTCATACATTACTGAACATGGGTGCTTGTATTAAAATCCTGTTCTTATGAGTAGAATCAACAGTTGTCAGCAGCCCACTGATAAGCCATCTATATAAACAAACCCCTCCCAACCCCTAGCTGAAGCCTTTGATCAAGAGATTATACAAAAGTCTTCTCTGTGTACTGCAGGTTCTTTTTAGTCCTGTTCGTAGGAACAGGCAAAAAAAATTTGACCTCACTTAAAATGTCATATTTTGCTGTGTTTAGTAAAAAAAAGCAATGACCAAAACCATACATTTTCTTAATTAAAACAATATGCAAAAATATGGACAGCATGAGCCATATTCATTAAATTAATTTTGAAAAAGCGGGTATACAGAAGTTTAGTATATTGAATAAAGCAATCTGCTGATTTATTGTAATTTAGCTGACGAATGAAAATCTAAAAATGTGACCTTATCTTGCCTTTTTTCTTGGTTTGAAGTCTTAGCAGGGATATTTACCATGGGTGGCCTGTTTAATACTGCAATTTATACTTTCACCAAGGACCCAGTAAGAGATTAGTGAACTCTATTACAAACAAGTTGAAAGTAAATTTACGGGTAGAGGAAGCTCTCCGGAGAAAATGTGTTTAATTTGTGAAATATTGCCACTCGCTACAAATGTATAGAAATTCTATTCGAAACCTGAGTACCCTACTCTACTTGGCTGGCCAGTGAGTAAGTTAGTGATTTTGTGGTTTTACTCTCATATGCTACATCAATCATAAAAAAACTCTTTCTCTCGATTAAGCAAATCCACTGCTTCCCACACAATATGTCATTACCATCACAACAGAATCAGCTTTTTCACAGTATTTGGAAAGGCTCCTTAACTTGAAGTGAAAGTTTCCTTCGTGTGTCAGGTTAGCTTTAAAACATCTTGACATTACAGTATATACTGTTAATTTCTCTATACTTAGTAAACTTTTTAAGATGTTTGCTTAATCTTATCATAATTGAAAATTAAAAATAGAAAAGACATACTATTTCCTAAATCTCTTTTATGGTAAAATTATGATTGGATATTTTTGCTTTGTTAGTAACATGCAACAAGAGACTTGTACAGCAGGTGTGGATAGTGCTTTACGTGAGTATTTTCAGACCATGATATACTTGCATCTGACATAACAGTGGTTGTTCCATCCTCGTTCTACTTGCTCCATCTTAATTGTTAAGAATTTTTCAGTTAGAAGAATGCTGAATATACATTTTTTTATTTAGTCATTTATAAAATTTGCACTAGGGCAGTAAACCATTACAATCAATTAAGGCGCCCATTTATTAAACCTCAATTTTTTCTGGTTGAAGTTTTTAGGGGGAAGACTGGAATTTTTCATCAAACCCCCTAGCTGCTAAAAAATCACAATTAGAAAATATGCCAACAAACCGGTCGAGATCATGTAGCAGTCAATGGTAGATATCCCTGCAGTTGTTTCTTGACATTGAAATCTGATATGCATAATCCAAAAAGGGTTTTTGTCCGATAATCCAAAAAGTTGAGTTTTTGCAGAGAAAACTCAATGAAAATCAAGTTTTTAGAGAGACAATCTTGTTACAATCTTAATTGCTCGATTTTTTCGTGACCTTTTGTTGCTCCAATTTTTTCAATGAAAATGATTCATGAATGAGTTAAAATCATGGAAGGGAGCTTGGTCATATTTGTTTTCATAAAAAAATTAGATTGATTTGAGTTTTAGTAAATTTGTCCCAAAATGATTCTATACTCCGCTCGGTTCGAAAACCAAATTAGCTCAGGACTGACACAAGACCAATTAAGATAAAAAATTTTGGCAAATGTATTTGGGTATTAAATTTGTTTGGGTGAATGTAATAAAAGTTGGTAACAGAAAAATTATTCATAATGTGCACTAGTTTTCAAATTTTCATTTTCCTTTAATATAGCTTTTGCAAACTCAGAGGCTGTGGATGAAAGTTTGCATATTTTATATATAATTGTTTGCTCCAAAAGATTGTGACATCCTCAAGCTCTTCTTGAGGAAATGCTGCACAATACACATTTAAAATTCACAATGCAATTACAGTTTCAGTAAGAATATTTGTGAAATGCACATTTTTATTCTAATTTGTGTGAATTGTTTCTCTGTTGTTTCCTGAAGGCTTTCTATCATAACTCCCAAGTTTCCTATCTTAACTCCCAAGTTGCTATTGCACCTGCACCTTGTTTCTGTCTCCTCTTCCCAATAGATTGTAAACTCTTCTGGTTCAGGGACCTCATCTGAACTGTGCTTTGAAACTCAGAGAAGGATCAGACTGGGCATCTGGGACCCACCAGGACTGCAATTTTAAGGGCCCCCATGCAGACTTAAGGGTCTATTCTGTATTAAAGGGTTTGGTTGCCTTTAACTTTCAGTATGATGTAAATAGTGATATTCTGAGACAATTTGCAATTTTGCAATTATTTTTTATTATTTGTGGTTGTTGCATTATTTTTATTCAGCAGATCTCCAGTTTGCAATTTCTGAATTTGATTTCTATAAGAGACTGATATGAGAGGGCCCAAACAGAAAGAGAAGCAATTAAAAGTAGCAATAACAATAAGTTATCAGAGTCAGAAGAAGAAGACAAACAAGTTAAAAACTATAAAAAAAATATTGAATATATTGAAAAGGTGCTTAAAAATCGACCATTCTATAACATTAAAAGTTAAAGGTGAACCAACCCTTCAAATATTTTCCCTGTCTATTTTATAAAAACGCTGCCACTGTTTGTGTATGCCTTAGAATTAAATAATACAATTCACTACAATAGTGCAATATTTGGGTGCATTTCCAGGCCTTATATGAAACAACTGAATACAAAAGCTGAGTGTTATATTTGACCACTAATGCAATGCATATTCAGATTAATACAGTGACATCACATGTACAGTATAAGGTTCTTTTATGGACCATGTATATTAAAGATTTTGTATAATTTTAATGCAACCATTTTACTCTTTGTAGGGTACAAAAGAAAGAAAGTTGAGTTCGGTTAGCTGAGTAAAATTCAAACAGTAGGAAATTATTCAGTGTATTATATAACTCAAGAGTTATTTCCAGTACGTACTGTACCTCAATGAAAATTTCTATTTCCCACACACAGTTCAGAACAAGGGGATCTGCAGTCAAACAAGCAGCCTTGTTCGTCATACACCTTAAATTGTGTTTCTTTGAAGTCAAATGTAATTATGCAAGGAAATTATAATATATGAAGTAATACATCTGACAAATAGTTCCTAGTTTAAACAAAATCTGAAATGCATTAGTATTGAGGCATGGTGTGGCCTCACTAGAAGATCTATTATGTACTAAGAATTTTTTGTTTTACTTTCAAATACAGTAAATCCTACAGGTAAGTAGCAGCTATAGAAAAAATGACAAAGCTTTAAAAGATCATTCTTTAATTTAGAGGGTTATCTACTATACTAATTTTTTTCTGGTCAAGGCTTTTATGGCAAAAAACACAATTTTTTTTTAAAACTTATTATAGCCGATGTTGCAAAACAAATTATTTATTTTTTATCTATCTGTCTGTCTATCTATCATATATAAATATATATATATATATATATATATATATTGGAATTTCTACATGCCATATAGTCTGGATAATCATATACATTATAAACAATTCAGAAGTGCCAAGTATGCGTAATTCTGATGTGATACTTTGAAAATTCACTATTGTACTTATAAGGGTACAGAATTTGATCTATACATGTAACGAATCTCCATAAAGCCATACAAATTCAGTATTGGGATGCAAGGGCTTTCAGTAAGTAGTTTTTTCATGAACATGAAGAAATGTTGCTTCTACTGCTTCACCAGTAATGTGACCGTCTTTGGTTTTGGGAGGAGCCCTCAGCTACTCCGATGCCACCTGGACTTTAACGAGAGGTGCAATGCGAAAGTTCTGGCCAGCAGTGGGGCATGACTGTTAGCTAGAGTCTTAAGGACCGAGGGTCACGGTACAGAACAGGAATCAGAATTGTAGTCAGACAGGCTGGGTCGAGGCAGGCAGAAGACAATTGTAATCAGGCAGGCAAGGGTCAAAACTGGGTAGACAAGCAAGGGATTTAGCAAGATCGGAGTCAAATAACAGGCTGGGTCAGGTTTCAGAAGGTAGAGTCCTCAAAAGCCAGGCAAGGGTCACAACAAGAATCAGAACAGGTACAACATTAGCAAAAGCTCCAGTAACAAACTCCTATCATGGGCAATGAAAAAACTACAAAAGTCCCTTTAAATATTAGAATTTGGCATCATTGCACACTGATGTCATAATGTCAGTGCTCCTTTAAAAGGCGGTGTTGCACGCCATGCATGCACTAGGAAGCCGGCACTTGCAAAGAAGAGGAGCGGCGTGGCAGGCGTCCCCGTTGCACCATTGGACCACCAGGGTGAGTAGATTTTATTACATAGGGGAAATGAAAAAGGCTTTATAGTTAATGTAAGTCCTGTCATAGAAATGTATCATAGAAATGTGAGATATGCTAGAAGGATTTATTTGTTCCATCAAGGAGGAAGGATAGTATGCATTGCCTTAGACTCACCATAGGATATCCAATACACTGGTACTGAAAACTGTAGTGAGTTTAATGAAATAACTATAAAACAACTAATGTCTCCTGATGTGAATGTATAATCTGTATGATAGGATACAATTAAAGTTAGCTCAAAGCTATGCCAGTGTACTAAGTAAAATTAATTTTCCTTTCTGAATATCTGTGTTGTTCAGTAAACAAAGGGGCCGATGTACTAAATTCACGTGAATAGATCGAATTTCGATTGTAGGATCTATTTGATTGGTCGAATATGCAAATTTTGGCATATTCGATCATCGAATAGCGAATGGTCGAATGATCGAATACATTCGAATAGATTCGAATGAACGAATATTCGTTCATTCGATCAGCGACGGATTTAAATTTTAAAGTTTATTCGATTGCCTAGTTCGACAGAATTGGTATTGAACCCTATGGGAAGCTCCATAGGGTTTTTTAAAGATTTTTAGATCGAATAAAAAATTTGATCAAATGGTTAAAATCATTTGAATCGTTCGATCAAATTTTTTTTAATTCGATCGATCGAATTGCGGTAAAAACCTTCAAATTCGATATTCGAATTTTGGCCACAATTCAATAATAAATCTGCCCCTGTAAGTATGGATGCCATGGAATTTATCAAGAGATCCAAATAAAAAAGTTATGAATGAAAAAAATCAAAATACCTAGAAAATCTTAGTTTTTCGGACAATTCTTAGCTAAAAAAAATACGAAAACCTCTAAAAGTTCCCATTGACTTCCATAGGATCTGGACAATTTTTACCTGGCAGAATTTTGTGTTACAGGTTTTCGTGGTTTTTACACTTTCAGTTTTTTTAAAAGCACAGCTTTGGCATTTTTGCTATAGTTGCATCGGGTTAGTACTGGAGCCCAAAGCAAAATGTATAGCATTTCTAACCTACTTCTTTGTTAAGCTTTAGTTCTCCTTTAAACAAGCACATTTTGTGCATATATTAATGGGGCTTAAAACACCTAACTATGGACAGCTGAAGCCAAGATACATAAAACATAGTGCATAGTTCAATACTTTTTTTTTTATAATAGCTCAAAATAAATCCTGATAGCTTCAACATTTTATAAAAATGTCCAAATCCTTTCCAGTGTGACATGATTATTTGTGCTTAATTACTCGAGCAGCTGAGCAGAGCTAATGTGTAATTGAAGGATTGCATTGCAATTTCAGAAACTAATAATGTCCACTTATTTGAATATTTTTTTATCTGATATGCAATACTGTGACCAGTCAATTACTGCCAGGAAAAAAACATAATTTTCACATGTAGGCTTCCTCGTTACAGTCAGTGATACTGATCTGTATTCACATCTGTAGAACAACCATTGCAAGTATGTTTTATAATGAAAAATACACAGTTAAATTAACATATTTGTAGTTGTAAAACCATAAGCTACTGTAAGAAATGCATTGCACATATTGTACATTGAGCAATGTAGTATGCACATGTACTAGGAATATGATTAAGTACAAATATGTCTCCTAAAATAAGAATTATGGTATTATATTGCATTCCTAGATTATGCACAGTTTGTTTTATTTATTTTTGTGAACAATAGTTTTGCATATACTTTTGTTGTAATGGACTAAGCATACACACTTCTGTTATCCCAAGGGACTTGTGCATTGACTCATGCATTGCAAATTTGATTATGGAGGGGTAAGTGACTTAAACATGTAAATAACTTCTATATCAGTTTGATAGAAAATATGCTTCCCTGTATGAATAGGCAACGAGACCACCAGAGTTCTGCTTTTCTTACAGGTACAATCATTAAAGGGATTGTTTCCCTTTGAATTAACTTTAAGTAACCTGTAGAGACTGATAGTCTGAGGCAATTTGCAATAGGTTTTCATTTTTTTATATTTTTCTTTTATTGTTTTAAATAATTTAGCTTTTTAAAAAATAGATTTTAAGTAATTTAGCTTTTTTTATTCAACAGCTTTTTAGTTTGCAGTTTTAGCAAACTTGGCAGCTAGGGTCCAAATTAAAATTTTAATTATAATAAGAATATCACATCTAGCATATCATTTGAAAAGTTGCTTAAATTAGCCATTTTACAATATACTAAAAGTTAACCACCTCTTAATTTCTTTGTTTTCCCATCAGGGCTGGAACTAGGGGTAGGCACTAGAGGCCGCTTCCTAGGGCGCAATAATAGGGAGGGGGGCTGGGGAGCTGCCGCTAAAATTTTCTTCTACACCTAGGGGAAAAAGAGGAGAGATTGATTAATGCATATTCCCTCGTCCCCTGTCATATAAGTAATCTATGCAGTTGCATGTGTACAAAGACAGGGGTGTTTTAGTTACAAAATTATGATCATAAAATTGATAAGCCACCACACCACGTCAAGGGACCGCCATATGGGTTTTACCTTGACGTGGTGTGGTGGCTTATCAATCTTATGATCA
>CM044441.1:57302242-57319495 GCA_024363595.1 Xenopus borealis | reverse complement strand
AACCACTGAAATGTTAATGATATCACCAGTTACTAGAACACAGGTATTTTTAGCTATATTAATTTTTAAAGTGGGGGTGATCTGTCTTTTTTCACAAGTGTGCTTTCACTCGGGAGATTAGTTTATGGGCTATGTTAAGATCAGTGTTCATAGTCATGGAATTAATATGAAGTGCCTATCCACCAGTGATTTAGCTTTTATCTGTGGTATTTCCTTTGTTGTCATGGCCTTAGGAGGGGGAAGAGAGCTGGGGGGGCTTATTTTTACTGCATTCTGGAATCATAGCATAACCTTCATGCCACAGTGATGTCATCCTGACTTTCTAACACTGTGCACAATGCCTTCCATTGTATATTACTAGTTGCTTCCATTTATAGGTATATCTCTTCACATAAAATCGTTTAATGTCTTTGCAGAGAATAAGAAATATATGACACTGAATCATTGTGGGCTTCTCATGACATCATACTGACCACCATGAGGGAATCTGCATAATTGAAATATGTTCTCTTGAATAGCAACAAGCTTAAAAATATATCAGTGCAAAACAACCTTTATTTGTGGATCTTTATTTCTGTAATTGGAAGTGGGTGGCATATTATACATTAGTAACACTGCTATAATCCTGTTGTAGAAATTTCTACAAAACATACCAATGCTGTATGTAAAAGCTTCCTTATGTCTATTTATAAAAGTGCAAATACCAGAACTCCATGTATAAAGGTATAGGATCTTTTTTCCAGACTGCTCGGGACCTGGAGCATTCTGAATAAGGGATCTTTCTATAATTTCAATCTCCATATTTTAACTCCACTAAAAAAACACTTGAACATTACTTAAATCCAAAAGAATTGTCATGCCTCCAATATGGATTAATTATACCCTAGTTGGGATCAAGTACACAGTACTGTTTTATTATTACAGAGAAAAATATATATGTTTTTTTTTAATGATTTGATGAAAGTGAGTCTCTGGGAAATAGCCTTCACTATTTATATATAATAACAAATCTGGAATTGAAATGTGCCCTCAAATTACTAAATCTCAGGCAAACTTGATGGACTGTCTCCTAAGTCTGGTTAAATTTCATTATCATCTATCATCCAGATTGCAAAGGTAGACAGATAGAAAGGTAGACACTCGCTCAAACAAGGTAGCCTCCCTGGAGTTGCTGAGGAACATTTGGATGTCAAGCATTCTGCCATTCATGCTAGCATTTAGTATGAGGATGAAAAATAATTCCTCAAAAACTTGGTAGTGGATGACCTATAGCCACCATCTGGGTGGTCCATTGGGTGTCCTCCTTCAATATGGCAACAATGTTTGCCACAACTTCATGGTACAAAATTAGGAATAAAAGCCACATTCAAACACAAGTTCAATGCCTGATTGCAAATTATGAGTGCGTTGTTATTCTACTTGATTATTTAGTTCCTGATACTGCAGCTTGAATCTGACTATACTGACTTTGTTTAAAGGACATTTCCACCCAAAAATTACTTTTTGCCCAATAAAAGAAAACACAAATTGTTGCAAAAGAAAGGCAGGTCTGTTAATTGGTTGGCTTATGTTACATTGTTTCAAAAGCCAGATCCAGCAGTACAGAGAATAAAAAGGGACAGACAAACACTGCTTTCAAAAGCAATACATGTACAAATAACTTAAAAACCATAGAAAATGTGTAATGAATGTGTATTGCAAAGTTGCTTAGAATCGTGATTTCTTTTATTACGCAAAGCATTATTTTTGGGGTTGACGTCCTTTAACTTGGATACCTGATCATTCTGAGCTCAGTCTGGTCTGTTTTCAAGTGTGGTACCTCCTGGTCCTGACTTAAAACCCCCAAGGATGAGCCGCACTAAAACAGTATATATATACAGCCAACAGTATATCTGTGTATATCTGCATATTTGTGTGTCCGTGTGTGTGTGTATCTTCACTAGTGCAAAACTAAAGTGGATGTAAATTGTTTAATATAAACTTTACATAATTTAGGATCAAAGTTTAGCTAAATTGAACCAGATGAGAAAAGTGAATTTATATGTATATCTTTCAGTGGCCAATTAATTATTTGATAGTTGCCATATTTATTGGCTATACTTCTGTGTCTATATGAAATGCATTTTACAATTCTGCTTTAGAACATACAGATGTAGCATGAGTTATTGATACAAATTACACATGTTGGCAAAAACAACCCTGTATGATCACAGTTTTTCTGCATTCAGATGCTCCATTCAGAAGCTTAGGGCTACAACATTAACATGGAACTGAGAATTACAACAATTCCGTGTACTACTCTTAGCCTTTCCAATACAGTGAGGTGAGATTGCTGTTTGCACAAGCTTGGTTCTTTTGATACCCTCAAGATGAGGAATGTGATAGATTCCTGCATGGTTAATGTGAGTCAGGTACAAATGCATTTGTCTCGGAGAACAATCAGAATGTCCTGTGCTGGAGCCTGCACGCTGGCATGCATAATGGAAAATACTTTAATGTGCTGTCAACAATTAAAATAACTTCAAGGCACTTTTGTGTTTAACCAACTCCCCCCACAAAAAAAACTTTTGCAGTTAACCAAATGTCCTAGATCTGAAAATCTGAATAATATCTCTTTTAGATCCACGTAAATGAAGCATTACATTTAGGCCTTTTTGCCTGTGTGTGTCCAAATTCATAACAATTTATAACATATCAGGATCACAAAAAGATATAGCATTTGAATATGCTCGATGATTTCAATTGCACTTTTTAATACTGTATCTATCTCTCTTTATATATATATATATATATATATATATATATATATAAATATATAACTACTGAAACAATATTTTATATTGATGTGTATTATATTATTAGTATTAAACCGAATCCAATTAGTTTAATATATTTGTTACATTATATTGGCCATTACACCTTTTTCATTTTTTACCCTGGTGCACTGATCCCTGTAAGAAATACATGAGGGATAGTTTCATGCTGTTACTCTGTAACTATTGTTGTTTTTATTTCTCATGGGCTGGGTACTCCTTCAGGACACTCCTTCCTTTTTTTATGTTTGTGTGTAATTCCAATTAGAAGATGGGGTCCCTAGAATGTTTCTTGTTCTTACCCAACTCCTGATAGAGCATGCGTTAAATTGGTCTCTTTAACTCAGGTGTATATTTGCTGTACTGGTGGAGGAAGGGTTAGTATTACTGAATTACACACATAACTAATTTCTTAATAACTTGGGCACCAGTGGGTTATTGTAGCGATTGTACCATAATCATATACCTCACTGAATCTCTTATTCCTGAGCCTAATCGCTTGAGTCCCTAAACTGGCAGATGACATTGTGAAGCTCTAACACTTCTTGTCTCTTCATTGCTTAGAGATCTTTACTCTCATTAGCTTATCCTACTAAGGCCTAATGCCATATGAATATCCAGCATTAACAACCTATATGTTTGGTTATGTGGATCTGATAGGCGGCGCCAATAACAACATGTTTACACACTGTTGTGACTGATGAGCTCAAAAGCCCTTCTTTCCATCTGTAGGAACATTCCCTGCTCACTAGAAGGCCAATGTCATGGTGGTTACATTCAAGCCAATGTCTCATAAACAGTAGTCCCTTTTATAAATGTGGGCATTGAAAGTAAAAACACTCAATTTTTAGGTTTCCCCCCACATTTGGTCCCTCTAATGAAAAGGCAACTCATCTGTGTTAGGACCCTTATCATATTTGGGCCACATGTCCTGGTATACCACTGTTACAACAACAAAGAGGCCCACTACCTTGACTATGTCTAACAGGTCTCACAGGCCACAGCAAATTGGGGAAGCATCTTATCCTCCTTCCTTAGTTGAGTTTAGAACCTGGCCTTCATGTCTGTAGCCACAGCCACCTCTCTGAACAGCCTTTACAAATGGGTCATTATTTCATGAAGGATAACCCTCTCCACAGTTCACACCCGCAGTACCACCTAACAAGAGTCACTGTCCATGTCCATGTTCATGTTCAGCAGGTACTCAATAGTAACAGGCAATCCCCTGCAGTCTTTCTGTCCAGTATTCCAACATCAGACTTCACCGCATCCGACTTAGCTATGCCCGACATTTGTCTTAAAAAGGATTATTCAGAGCTGCTTCACATTTTATTATTCCTAGAAATCTATCTTTAGGGCAATTACACATGGTGAATTGTTGCCATATCCTCAGGGGTAAAAGGTGCCAAGTGCTAAGAATTATAGTAAATATCATCCCATTATACTCAATAGGAATCTTACTGCTTATGGCACACAGGTGCATGTATGTCTTGAAACTGTAGATGCCCAATTCCTGCACATTGTAATGTGAAGTAATTGGAAGCATGTTTAAATAATATATAAAATATAGCATTCTGTGCAGTAAAACAGTAGATTGTTGAAAAATATAAGATTTACTAACTGCACTGTATACTTGGGTATATTATTCTATTTACCAAGCACTAAGATGCTCTATTTTTATATAACTGCACCAAGAAACATCTGTAACTAATGGATTTATTTTGCTAAGCAAGAATTATTTTTAGTACAACAGCCATATTCATTCATCTTAAACAAGAAAAATAAAACAATTTTACTACTCCTGCAAACTTTCAAATACTGACATTTGCCAAAGAAAGTGTACATTTTTTTCTTCATGAATTTTTTGCAGGAATGCTGGCTAGAAAATTGTTTTAGCTGATAACTACTGTCTTATTATTAATGGCAGCTATTATGCTAGAATAGCCAGTGTAAGTTGTATTCCCTAATACTTAACAATATAGGAAACATGACATACTGTATACAATATAATTACTGACCACATCACAATTCTTCCTCCACTGCTAAATTCTCAGAAAAAAGACCATTAGATGTATGAGAATAAGAGCAGACAGCAACTGATCCTACAAAATTTTCAGCCATGGCCCATGGTTGTCTTCCTTATATCCATTATGCTAAGGAGTGGTGTTCCTTCTACTGGTCTCAGAGCATTTGAAAGGTGGTAATGGGGTAGAAAGCCAAACAGCACAATTTGGAGTGAATGCTCAGATGCACACCTACAAATTCATAGAAGCCCCCTGAATACAGTTAGTGGTGAGATTTAGATCAAACACTTTCCTGTCCTATTCTTTATATAACACTTTAGTTGTATAACTTAAATAATAAATACTGTAAATCAAAAAAATATTAGAAAATGCATTGCTGCAATAAACTGAAAATATTCAGAAAAAAAACTGCTTGTTTCACATTAACATGTCAATTTTATGAAAAAAAATTCATACAACAAATTCCACTTTGCTGACTTGGCCACAGGAGGATGCTACAGACCTAATCCGATGTACATCTCGAGAGGCAGCTTCTTTGAACTACATGATATGCAGTTTATGTAGAGGAAGATGATATATCAGGTAATTGCTATACATGATTCCTATGCCTTTACTTTATTCTAAAACAAGTTAAAAAAACTGCAGTTTATGCATCACAAGAAAAATGTAAATTTAATATGTTTTGGCTGTTCCAAAAAGCTTCAGTTCTACTGATTCCACATTTACATACAGTAAATGCTACAAACATGCAATACACAACTATAAACTTAACATTTCTTTCTATAAATGACCTGTACTGAATATATTTTGCATTTCAGTAAAATTACTTTTTCCCTGGTGTTTTTTTGCACGCAGTCTTAAAATATAAAATGTATGGTAATGAAAGGGAAAGGAAAAAGTTCAAAGACTATTTGGCAGATCAGTTGCAGAAATTCTGCTCTGGGTCAGAATCCATTGTGATTTTTGTCACCAAACCAACTCATGTCAGTGCCCCAAAGCAACTTGGAACATTGCATGTTTCAAAATCAGAAAATTCACTTCCAACTCAGAATTTTATTTAATCTACATTACAGGTATGGAATCCTTTATCTGTAAACTTGTTATGCAGAAAACTCCAAATTATGGACAAGCCATTTTCCATATATTCATTTTTATCCAAATAATCCACATTTTTTAAAATGATTTCCTTTTTCTCTGTATTAATAGAACAGCATCTTGTACTTGATCCAATCTAAGATGCACTGTAATTAATCCTTATTGTAAATAAAAACAACCTATTGGATTTTTTTTTTATCAAAGGTCGAGTTTGTGAGGTTTGTGAATCTTTTTCTACCTCGAATAAATTCACAATAAATAAATAGCTTATTTAGAAAAAAAACCTGAATGTAAAAAACTCGGATGAATGCAATTAGGCGGAAAAATTTGAATACTCGGATTGATCAAGTTATCGGCAAAAAAAAAAAACCTAGAATACCTCAAATACATTTTTTGAGCTCAAACCACCTTACTTAAATAAAAAGAAAATCATGAAGGCAAGAAACATCTTCAGGTGATTCAAGGGACTTCTACATGACCTTGACAGGTTTATTTTCAGGTTCTGTCTTTTAGAAGCTTTGTGGCATAATAAATCTAAAAAAAAAATTCTTAGTGAAACTCAAGTTTTTTGGAAAAACACAACTCCACCTTCAATAAATAATGCCCTTATTGTGAAGTAATTAAAAAGAAAATGAAACAACGGAAAAAAGGTGTCGGCAACAAATGTAGCTATTGTTTCACAAGGTATAATAACCCACACTTTAAAAGGGTGTAAAATATTGTATTTACGGGTAGCACAAGCCACCCAGAGAGCCAGGTGAATAGTGCTTTTGAATAGAGTCAAGTGATAGAAAATATCTTAAAAAGAAAGCAGAATACATAAGGTGAGAGAATGACCAAACAGGAATACCTGAACACAATTTCCCAAACAATCAGCACTAGTTCCCAACACAAGAAAGGTTGTTATAAGTGCTTTGGTTGCCTGACATGCAGGAATATGGCATAGGGAAGCACTTTTTGACACCCTCACTCAGGACTTCACAAATGATTCACAAACGATTGTGGGAAGAGTAGTCAATACAGCAGCTGGCAGCACAGGAGAAGAATGACTGCACATCATTTGAAGGGATATGTGAATGGTTGTACCATAGTGAGGAAAAAGAAGAAAGAAAGATAGAAGAGAAGGAAAGGACAGAAAGAAAAAAGGCACATTGCAGAAATATGAAGATACTATTTTGTGTTTTTATCATTAAATCCATGCTAGAAAGCATGCAGATATTATACTTATAGGTAATCCATTGTACAAGGGTCCTTCTATAGTGCAGCAAAAACTGTCATGTCTGCCAAAATATTTGTGTTTAATTTCATAGTCATATTTTTCGAATGAGACGTGGAATTTTAACTTGTACCCCCTGAAAACACAGAAAAAGTTGGACTTTCAGGCTTAAACCTGTGCAGACCATGATAAATTCAAACTGAGGTGTCTCTCCAACTGACATATACATGTCGTGACAGGTCTGAGATGGTGGATTTACGTATACTGGCTTTTTGAAGCATCGGGGTATAATTAATATTGAAAAATTCAAGTTTAAACAAAAGATTAGGGTCTTTTTTGGCAAAATTAAACTTGATTAGAAAAATTTGAGGTTTAGTAAATAACCCCTTTAAACTCTAATTATTATACTCCAGTAGGTAGCACATTCTTTAATAATATATGTCCAAATGATTTGCTTCCTTTGTTGTGTTTAGAGTCTTCACAACTCACTAGTACTCCTTCATCAGGCTGTCCCAATGATAACATTTTCACACAAATATCACTGTTGCCAATCACTGCTTTTTCATGTAGTCAAAATAATCTTTTTGTCCCTCTTTCTGTTTCCAAACTGTTGGGAGGTATGGTTTAGAGGATTTTGGGTCAGTTGCTGCTTTGAGGCTTCTGAGGAATTTGAGCTTTCCCTTTTGCTCTGACACATTGCTTAGAATTCATGTGCATTTATTGCATTTTATGCAATATGGTAAATGCATCTTTTAAGCAGCACTGAGTACTGAGTACTTATTTAAGGCAAAACAACTGGTATAATCTAGCAGTAAAATTAAAAGGTTTATTTAAGCAAAACAAAATTGTAATATGTGTTAAAGTGTTGCACAAAGACATACAAACTGTCCTAGGAGTCTTCAAATGGCTGGCTGAAATGGAGATGTCCATGCTATAATTTTATGGCTAGGAAAGGGAAAAATTAAATGTAAAAAAGGCCTTGGCCACAATGACATTTGTGTTTTCCCAGTGCAACCTGGGTATTATTAAAGTTTGTTTCCATTATTGTAGGTTATCATATTAAATATATTAGTTGTTCTCCCCCATGGGAAATATGTCATGGCCTTTGAGGTTTTTCTGCTTAGAGAAGCATATTCTCTCCTTTTACATTGTAGGATGTTAAATTAAGTTTGCTTATATCTCTATCAATAAATAAAAATGAAACGAAATGAAATACTCTGGAGAAAGTATTTACACCACTTATTAAAATGCAAAGTACCAGCAGAAAAAAAAATCATAAACATACAACTCTGTTTAATGTAAAATACTTGTAAATGTTTCCATATGGACTTAACGACCTTTTACATTGATGAGAGGGTAAATAACAAATGCCATGATTACTGAAGGTGATTTGAGGGTTAGAAGGGAGGACATTCATGAATAAGCAGCCAAGAGCAGCTGAGTACACTCTAGATGTAAATATCTTATTTGGGGAAAGGAATACATGAATTCTATTAAATTATGAACTTCAGAGATGAGTGTATTAAAAAGAAAAGCATGTGCAAAATCATCTTTGCAGATTTTTTTTAAGTCTGGGAATTGGCTCATGTGACCTAACAATATATTAGTGACCTTGGTTTGTTTGTGTGCACTGTAAATAGTATTGTCCCAGTGGCAATTTTCCATTTTGGCTTACCCAATGGCACATACAGTACTACTATGGGGCAGATTTATAAAATTCACATGAATGATTCAAAATTCGATCGAATTTTCAAAAAGATTCGAATTCAAATTTTCAAATATTTTTGAAGACCACTTAGACCATCGAATTTTGAATATTCGATCAAATGATTTGAATAAAATTCTAAATAACTTGAATAACTTGCCCTTTGAATTTTTATTTGACAGCCTAGTTCACCAGATTCAACCTACAGAATTGGTTTTAATTATTTTTGATAAAATAAAAAAATTCTATTTGAATGATTTTATCGATCGATCAAATTATTTTTATTCGATCGATCAAATTGCGGTAAAATCCTTCAAATTCAATATTCGAATTCGAAGGATTTAAATTCGACCACAATTTGATTGGTCGAATTCGAGGGTAAATTCACCCTCGAATTCGACCAATAGTAAATCTGCTCCTAAGTATATTTTCATGAAAAGGGTGTATTTAGATGCAGTAGGGTTTCACATGTGAGCAGTTTTATGCAATATATTTTATAGAGACTTACATGGCTAGGGAATATAGTCTTCCCTTGGTTTGTCATTGATAGACCATGCGGTCTTATTTCTACTGCAGGTTTAAGTGGCATTCCAAGGATGTCATTAAATAGCTTTGTTACAGAGCACAAGTCTTGGGAATCAATCTACTTCATTAACCTGCATTGTTAGATACTACTTTAGTTATTTAAAGCACCAGAGGGGTCCCTCTATTGTTCTGGATTGCAGTTAAACTGCTTAGATTAGTAAGTAATTGCTTCTTCAGTTGCCTGGAAGTAATTTCTTTGTTGTAGAGTCTGTTGTAGAAAGTAGTGAGGTCACCTTTAAGCTTCATATTTAACTGTTTTCATGACTCGTAGTAGTAGAAAAGCTTAGTCGGCAGAGCTTTATGTAATAGCCGTTTGTGTGTAATGATCTTGATTCCCCTCCTGATATCCATAAGAGTTTTGAAAACAGTTTTATGACTCCAATGTCCAATGTCATTTTTTCTGATCTATGTCACTTATAGTGCTACAAATGGTGCTCAAAATAATGTATACTTCTTCTTCAGATTGGAGCCTACCAGTTTCTGTACTGTAAATTTAAGTAATGTAGAACTACACAGAAATATTTAAAGGGGCCCTGCACCCAAGTGAAATAAAATGTAATTCTAAGCAAATTTCCAATAAACATTAATGGACAAATGTTCAATGGTTTTAAAGGTATAAAACAGTTACTGTTTAAAAGAACTGAAATAGACCTGACTCTTGTTACAGATGAAGCCACTTGGATTTGTGATTTAAATGCATCGTGACTCAAGGCTAATTGAAGAAACTGTGTTATCTAAAGTTATCTTAACTCATTTAATGCATTTAACCTTTTCATTAGCATACCAAAGCCCCATTGTTTTCAATGGTGAACTCTTTAATTGGATGGGATGCTGTGACACAATATTCTGTGCTAAGTGGGATAAATGGGATAGATGAGTTAAGTTTTTCTGTGTCAAATGTACAATCCAAAGTGGCTTCATCTGTACATTAAGGGGCCAATTTAGGAACTGTCTGGTAAAGTTTTTTTTCTCATATTTTGGCTTTTTAGCTAATTTTTCTCATGGTTCCTTAATCCATGATTTTTACCATAAAAATCCATAAATCCATGAAATGTAAAATCTGTTCTTTTCTTGCAAGGATGTGTTTTTTTGTTCGTGGTTTAAGAGGTTTTTAGGAAATCTGAATGTTTGTTTTAGTGCAAGAGTGTCACGGTCGGCACCCAATACCAGTACAAACGCCAAGCACCCTGGTCTCGGCTTGTGCTTCACCAGTAGTGTGACCGCCTTTGGCTTCGGGAGGAGCCCTCAGTTACTCAGATGCCACCTGGACTTAAACGAGAGCTGCAGAGCAGGAGTTCTGGCTGGCAATGGGGCACGACTGTAGAAATAGTCAATAAAGGCCGAAGGTCACGGTACAGACGGAAAGAGGCAGATTCGTGGTCAGACAGGCTGGATCGAGGCAGGCAGATAGAAAGGATCATCAGGCAGGCAAGGGTCAAAACCAGGTAATCAATCATATACGGATGAGGCAAAATCGGTGGTCAGATAACAGGCTCGGTTCAGGATACAGATATTAGCGTAGTCTAGAGTCAGGCATGGTCAAACACGGGATCAGGATCAAGGAACAGAAGCTTAACAGCACAGAAGGCACCAGGAAAAACACGGGCAATGAGAAATTCGCAAAGGCCCCTTTAAATATCCCTTTAATTTTTCAAATTTGGCGCCATTGCGCGCTGACGTCACGCGCCATCGCGTCTGCCTTTAAATAGCTTGCGCGCGCGGCGCACTAGTAAGAAGCCGGCAAGAGGACGGGCGTCCCCATGGCACCACTGGACCACCAGGGTGAGCTTTTCTCACAAAGAGTTTCATTGTTTATGAAAAGTTTGGCTTTTTCCGGATTACTTAGAATTGTATCTTTTAATAACCTTCATGTCATTTGTGGTTTTAGAGAAAACTAGATTATTCTTGATTACAAAATTTTGATCTTTAGTAAATGGGTCTCTAAGGGGCACATTTACTAAGGGTCGAATTTCGAGGGTTTTAACGCAATTCTATTTTTCGAACTGAATATAAAAAATTTGATCGATCGATAAAATAGTTTGAATTAATCGATTCGAACGATTTTAAGCAAGCAACTTAGGCTTGTATAGCAGTTCGGTAGGTTTAACTTGCCTAATTTTTAGATCAAATTTTTCTTAAAGGGACAGTACTTTGAAAAACAAATTTGAATTTGAACAATTCGAAACAAATTTTGGGCTATTCAAAAGTCCAATAAGCCCAAAATTAAATTTGAAATTCAAATTTTTTTTATTTGAATTTGATTCGAATTTTCACTTCGAATCAATTCGACCCTTAGTAAATGTGCCCCTAAGAGGTAGACTCCTGAAAAGAAAGGGATGACTAAACATTGCATTCTATTTAACAGGCCCAGACATGCTCCCCTCAGCCTCCTGAACCTTTGTACTCCCTGACCTACTAGGTATGCGGTGGTACACACTGGCAGGTACTTGCTAGCGGAGGGTAAGTCTGCTGCAGGGGGCCCATGATGGTGCGCCTCTGGTGGGCCCAGACCCCCTAGTCTAACACTGTCTCATATGCAGTACCTGGTGGAATCCTTGGTGGTCCAGGGGTTATGCGGCAGGGACACCCTGTGTGTGCACATCAGTGCTTCTGGGTTATGATGTGGGTGACATATGACGTTATTGCGCATAGGTGTGAAATTCAAATATTTAAAGAGCCGGCTTACACTGTTTCATTGCCGAACGTAGGTCTATTCACATAGTTCTTGAGTGCGATTATCTCTGTATTCTGACCAGTTCCTGACCCTGTCTGACCCTGACAAAGCCTTGCCTGCTGCCCGTCCCGATTCCAGTCTGTATCTTGAACATTCTAATGGATCCTGTTTTCTATCTGGACCTGAAAGCATCCGAGAAGCAGAAGGCTCCACCTGAAGTGAAAGGCAGTTGTTATAGGTGGTTTGGGATACCTAACATCTCACTATAGTTTATGGGGAAATTCTATTCTTAGGGCCCTTACACACAGACGTTTTGGCAGGTCTAGACGCACCTCATTCTTTTCAATGAGGTTGCACCCACGAGACACGTGTAAGCGCCGAACGTAGGTTCAGATGCAACATGCTGGATTTTCCTGCGTTTGGCACCTACATGCGTTCGTGTGAGTACAGCCCCATTGAAAATAATTGAGTGCGTCTATACCTGCGCTCCCCTGTGGCTGAATGCAGCCAAACGCAACGCAGGGGTGCACAGGTAAAAACGCCGGTGTGTAAGGGCCCTAAATGTGTATTTAAACAGCAGCTCCTGTGTCTGCAGCACATTTGTATGATAGAGATTTCCTTTCTTGTGAAACAGGTGAAAAGTGGTGCTACAAGCAATGTGTCTATCAAATGTTACCGCTGCACTAACCTTTGTAAAGAAACTCTAATTTTAACTACACTGAAGAGCTCCACAGAACAAATTCATTCCCCTTTAAAATAAATTGCTTAAAGCAAGGGAAATTATATAACGATCGCATCCGATTGAAAGACTGAAGGCAAAAAACATGGAATTAATTTAGAAGTCAGAACTAAACTAAACAATATTGGTGAGATTCTGTAGGCTAAGCTTCCTAACAGTGTACTATGTTTTCTGTAGCATGCTAATTTAAAAAAACAGCTTTATCTAATTTAAAGACATTAGCACTGGGAAATTTTCAACCAAGAGATGTGTCGTTTTATAAATCATAACTGAAGAATTTTCCAGTTGCGCCAAATAGTATTTCAGCATTTTTCTAACAATACTTAATTACTGAGTAGCACAGAATAGTCAGGCATTTAGTAAACATGCCTCTGATTGATTAACAGTTACTTCCCATAACAATTAAAGCCTTTTTTCCTACCACTGATTGCTGAAGAGAGGGTTTTTCTGGGATCTAAACACTTGCTACCATCCATTTACAGTGAGAAGAAAGGAAGCACTTTTTTTTTTACAAATAATCTTATGTAATACATTAAACCTACACTTATTGAACCTCGTATTAGTTAGCAGCTGTTTCTCTTTAGAAGCTTCTAATGTGGAAAAAAGCTATTACAGGGTAATATTGTAAAATTGCTGCATTGTTATTATTAGTTTATTTTACATAAGGAGGTCTTTGTTCATTGAGATTATAGCTGTTTCCAGCAATAACACACACAAAACGATGATGAAACCAGATATCCACTTAAAATAAATCTAATATCTGCGTGCTTTGTTAGAACAAAAAACGAAATTGTGTACTTTACAGACGTTGCGGGAGAGGGTTTAAAATAATCCACATGCATTGGAACAGGGTGTAGGATCTGCAAAATATTTTTAAATGATGTATGCCTATAAGGGGGTACACTGATTACAATATTCATTGCAAAGAGGCTGTTTTGGTGACTCTTTCCACCAGTGTCGGACTGGGATGCCAGGGGCCCACCAGAAAACCTTAGACCAGGGGCCCAACATTCCAAACTATTATTCCTTCTCTCCTCACTTAACCTCTTTATTCTCCTATTCTTTTAGATCTACTTACTATACTATATTCTTCCATTATTAAGCCTCTTTTTCCACATAAAGAAATAGGAAATGAACATGAAATAGGCCAAATTGTTAGAAGCAAGAGGGCAAGAGGGAGTTTTCCTGGTATCCCTATGGGCCAGTCCAACACTGCTTTCCACTATACTGAGCCTATGTCCTAGTGTGTCTCCACAGTAAAAATATTTCAACCAGTACTGGGCCAAATGTTAGGTGCACCTAAGGCATATATATATATATATATATATATATGTTTATTTATATATATATATATATATCTCGGACAAAAATGTTGCACTCTCAGGTCTTAAAATGTTAAAAGGTTATTTATTGAAAAGAACTGATGTTTTGGCTAGCACTTTGATGAGTGCAGACATTGTTATCCGATTATTTTATTTTATGACAGCACCAGCTAATTTTGATGTTATATATATATATATATATATATATATATATATATATAGAGAGAGAGAAAGGTGATGGTACACACTCACTGGAACAATGACCTGGGTGCATTCCAGAAATAATTATATATCCATAGAGAATGCTGAAGCACACCAGGATTATGAAAAAGAACTGTTTTATTGGATCGACGTTTCGGTCCTCTCAGGGACCTTTATCAAGACGTATATATATATTATATATATATATAATATGTATACAACTTATAAACTACACATGCTCACTGGTATGCTCAGAGGGTACACCTACTTGTAGCTACCAATGACCTGACAGCTGACTACTCCTGGAGCAATCTCTACATTTGGCTAGCTAACATTATCAATCACATCAGTTTTAGCAGAGAACAGAGGTGCTGCCATCTGCACAAGTTTGTGTAATTGCCTACAGTATGTTGTTGCTGTCTCAACATTGTCCTATGTTTTTCTGGTGGGAGTGGAAACTACTTATCAAGGTCTCAAAATTAGCAGATCCAAAAAGAAAAAAAAATCTTAGCACTGGCAGAGCCTTTCCTGTATGACCAAATAACAGCCACATGTTACAGAAGTATTTAGCATAGAGTGGTGCAGGTGCCCCTGATTAATAATAGGTGAGATGATTGAAATAGTTACGTTAGGATTGGTTAAATAGTGACTAACTGGTCAGGTGACAACAAGTCCCCATCACTAAAGAACCAGGAATATGGCAGGCTTCATGGCAGCCGCAGTAGAGAGGTAGCCCGACAACAAGTTATTGTTGCAGCCTGAGGAAGTCCAGGAGTACATTGGATTTGAAAATGCTTCTGGCTGGGGACAGGGCGGAAACTTTAAAAATTGTCATGGTAACCTGGGAACAAGGTACCATGTCAGCTGGTGGTGTCACAAATGTTTATGAATGTTGTAGAAGTTAATGATTAAATAACAATTTGTTACTAGATCAACAAATCAGACTGCTGCCTTTTCCTCCAACTTCTTGGTTGTCTTGTTTAATTTGTTATTCGGTACTGCTTACCATTCCATGACTGCATTATTAGGATTTTCTTTGGATTGGTACATTCTATGGCCAATCAAATGATATGGTATGCTTCTTTTTTTCTTTTCCATTTCAACTAATGTCATAAGGTGAGCATATTTATATTCTGGTTAAATTCTCTGAGAGCTCCCCTCTTTTAAACAGCGTTCCTTTCAAACCCTTTCTCCATTATGGGTATGCTGCATAAAACACTACATGGGTACAAAGCAAAAACAGATCACATTTTCTAAGAAGTGAGTGTGCTCCCCTTCTTTATAGACAACATGTTCCATTAAATCTCCGTAAAAGAGTAGCTAAAAGAGAGAGTTAAACAGCACTCTTGGGTTTGAAAGGAGCTCTGTTTCACTCTCTCTGTTTTTGCTAATATTTATATTCTGGGCCTGATTTGTTAACATAGGATGGCAAACTGTGTTCAGGCCAAACCCTCCCCCACAAAAGATGTTTGGGGGGACTGACATGCAGTCTGAAGGCCAGCTCGGTCACTATATCGCTTCCTGCCCACCTGCTCTCTTGAAAGTATGATGCCGGTAGCACAATGTTGACTTAAGCAGGGGATAGGGAAAGTACCATACAGCAGAGCTTTCCAACATAGGCGCTAAATTGCATCCATGCACTTACCCAGAAAATGCAATCAAATAGTTGCTTTAGTTTTCATTTTGAAGTTGGCTGATCAATACTTATAATTAATTGTTTGCTAGTCGTACCAAAACTGGTGCATTTTAGTACCTACATTAAAAAATAAGTCAGACTACATTCCCTGTAACTACAAAAATTTCAACACATAAGCACCAGTTTGTGCTGCCGTCCCTTTCTAAGATGTAGAAAGAATAGTTTTTTGTTGTTTGTATTAGAAACATAATCTTGCATACCTTAACAGGTAAAGAAATATTTGTGTTAATGGATATTATTACATACTAATCTCAAGACTGGAAGGAAGGATATGATGTAAGACTAGTCAATGAGTCCTTCAGTTTTCTGCCAGTAAAGGTTTATTTTGTTAGCATGCCACATAACTCTAAATTTAGTAACTGTAAAGAGTCACAGTAAAGTACCGGTACTTTAGTTGAAATAATGAGTAAATATCAGACTACAGAGGTGTAAGTCAACAAAGGTTTCTTGTTGTGGGCACAGGTTTCACTCTAGTGATGTACTGGCAAACTTACTGTTAGAGGGAATGAATGAAAACACACTGTAGATTATTTGTGTCAGGATGTGAGTCATAGTGGGGCTGTTAAAGATGCTACTGCACCTGTAGGCAAACATTTCTCAGCAAGAACGTAACCTTCCCACACACTGGAAAAATCAGATCTCATAATTATCCCTTTCAGTTCACAGTATTTACCTTTCGAAAAGGATCATTTCATCATCTCATGTATTTGTTAACAAATGGAATGGCTGCATTATAAAAGCCCACTTCAGTACAGCTATGAAATTGCAAAGGGCTGTAAATAATTGGATATGGACATTCCTTATATACATTACATACATAATTCACTATTTGCTAGCCTGGTCAATACATGCTGATCCCCTAAACATGTTATATTATTAATAGATATGTTTTAAAATCTTCAAGCTGATAATGGACTTAACAATATTTAAAATCTATACAGTATGCTTGCTTTACGAGAAAAAGCTGTATGAGAAAAAGTAATAGTATGAGAAAAAGTAAGTTAAAAAAAAATCTGTTGATTTACAGTAAGCTGTAAAGGTTTGGAGGAGGGCTTGCTCATTATTAAAAACATAAAATAAAGCACCGAGATTGCCCAAGTACAGGTATGGGATCTAGATTTTAATCAAATAATTCAAATGTACTATAGAACTGGATTCCCAATTGTTTTTTTTTTTTTTTTTT
>CM044441.1:57218394-57298422 GCA_024363595.1 Xenopus borealis | reverse complement strand
TATTGTTCAAATTCTTTTTTTATTTTGCTTGTTAGGTGTTGTATTCTCCCTTTGGTGTCTGATTCCCAATTGTTATATACTGTTTGGCAGCTCAGTCTCTGAATATATTTTTTAAAAACAAATTAGGGGTAATTATTTTAGGGTAAGTATGCAAACTGAAAAACACAGACACAACCAGCAATGTTTTTGGTGCTAAAAAAATAAATGCCATCTGTGAGTACAGGCCTTTGTGCTCCAGAATGCGATTGACAACACTGTATTCATGAGGGATGGGAGAGGCACACAGGTATTCCACTTTCCAGTCCCTACCCTTCCCCTGATTTGCAAGTCATTCAAATGTGAGGTCATCCCAAAGTGCAGAGCGCAGTCCACAAACACATATTTCAAAGTTCATATTATTATTAACATTAACATGTATTTCTATAGCGCCAACTTATTTCGTAGCTCATAAAGAATGATAACGCTAAGGGAGTTATCTGGGCTATTTGGAGCAAAACTCAAATTTTTGTGGGTTTTTTTTTTTAAACACAATTTTTTGCCCACTTCATCAAAATTCCTGAATCTGAAAATGCGCCATCTCAAACCTGCTGATTTTTAAGTTTTTGTGGTCTTTGCTAGAATTAGCCTGAAAATCTGACCTTTTCGTGCTTTTCAAGCAAAACCACAAAAGAATCAAGCTTTTCTGGAAAAAGCTGAAAAAATTGTATGAAATTTTATTTTAGTAATAAATAAGGTCAAATCGTAGATTCTAGTTTGGTCAGACCTTTTTTTATTTAAAAATGGGAAAATTTGGATTTTGCTAAATAACTCCCTTAGGGGTGTTATTTTGTGATCTTTAATGCTCTAGCACTTGAGTTATGGGTCATTATGAATTTGGCCCATTGTCTTAATGACAGATTTGTTTTGGACCTCTTCTTCCATTTTCTGAGATAATACTAATAGTAAAAATGGCTGTATTTACACTGGTAATCAGACTTCAAAATTATAGTCAAATAGAACTGAATCTGTTGTTGAGCCAGTAAACACAATAAGTAGGCATCTCTGCACTGAACATCAGATTTGTATCTGTTGCTCCATGCAGAGTCTAGCATTTCAGTATACTGCAGGTGCTTGTTAATTATGCAAAAAATGGAGTGCTCTTGTGCTCCTTAGTGCTCTATTACTCCTTAGTGTTCTAGCACATGTGCCTGGAGAATCTGTAAATTATTCTAAGATTGTCCAGGTGCAGTAACCCCTATTAGGTAGCGTTTAATGTTCACTTGTTTAAGATCAAACATCTTATTTTTTTGTTCTGGATTACTACACCTAGGGAAATTTGTTCTCTTTGCAAATTTCCCCCATAGTTCATTAGGGTATAAAACATGTAGATCTTGAGATCATACCACCCAATGTTTGAAAACCAGAAAGTTCTGTTGTGTGGCCCCACCTTTTTAAATATCATGTCCTTTTTACAACATTTGGCAGGTTATGGAAAGTCTGAACACTTTCCTCTGGGTAAGCTGCAAGTCTAAGTTCCCCCAAGAGACCTACTTATTGTAAACAGTTATAATTGTAACTTTGTTTATCTTAAATAGTTACAAATGTATTTAAGTGCAGATGCTGAGCCAAAAATCCTCTTACTAAAGTAAGTTTTAGAAACTTTGTTTCTTTTTCTGGAGTCCGTGCAAGAGATCAAATAGAAACTCTATTAATTTACCAAACTTAATTTATCCAATAAATGCACTAAAACAAAAAATATTTTTTGAGCGCAGTTCAGTGTTCAGTCTTCAAATTCAAATCACCATGACTGTTACCCACAATGCAGCAGTAGTTTCCAGAATACCAACATCATTTTATTTGCAGAAGGAGTTGCTCCCACTGCAATTGTGTTCAGTGCATTAATATAAACACTTGCACAAATCAGGTGCAATTTATATAGTCGATCTACGTGCACATTATTAAAACAACATTAGCATGTGATTCTTTCAGCACAAGTCTGCCATGTCTGTTTATGCAACCTGTTGTTTTAATCCTGGAAATTCTGTCATGCCTAATGAGAGTCCTCCAATGTCAAAAAGCGCACGCAAGATTCAGTAGGAGAGGCAGGACAGATGCAAAGGCAAAGAGTGTGTTTGGAAGCAAGTATCTTTATTGAATAGTTTCATTGTGCAACATTTACATGCATTCAGAAATGACCCTTTAATTATTTTTAATATGTATCAGCTATTTACCACCTTGCAAGTATCTGTCATCTTTATATTGCCTGGAACCTTACATTACATAAGAATGTTTGCAACTTAGTCTTATTCTAAAACTGCATTACAGGTTCATTGTTTCCTTAGGGACTTTCCCTACTCTTATTGGAATGTTTGTTTTTTTCTTTCCAAATAATATTCATTCCTTTTAGCTGATTCAACAAAAGAGGCAATGTGACGTTTGACACATGAAAACAAAAGGCATCTTATTAGGCATTGCTTTTTATGAGATCATTCCTAACTGAAAATGCTTTACCTTTCTGTGAAAATATGTGCCATTGGCTCTGATACAACAATGGCAATATACCTTTGAAAGTAAAATATTCAACATGCTCGGCTTTGAAATTAATTTATTAAAATATTTTGCACACCTTTTTATTGGGACATTAACTATTTTTGGTACAGTAAAATGAAATGTAAGGTGAATTTTTTAACAGATTTATTGAAATTATTTTTATAGGGTTATAATTTTATTTGCCATTTCCCCTGCTGACAGTGCTAAACCAGAGAAACTGACAGATACTTCTATTTTTAACATGTTAATTCTCCCAGAATTAAGAATTTGTTCCAGCAATGGTAAGGCACAATGGCTCCTTGTCTTCCTCCAATCAGCATTCAAAGGAAGCCTTTAATATACCCTGCTCACTCCAGCACATGCCTGAGCAAACAGGTTTCTGTGTGTGAGTGGAGTGTTCATTGGAAAGTCACGGTGTTCCAGTTAATCAACTAGTGGTTTTGAATCTTGGCTTATATGACCTCGCTCTTCTATTTTGCCTTGGTACTGTGTTAATTTTCTGTGTATGACCCAGCATGTACACTGCAATACCCAGCCTGTATACTGCAATAAACTTAATAAATTAGCAAGGTTTATCCTGCTAACATCACCTGAATTTTCTTGGATCCAGCCTGTCCCCGGACCTTGTTTCTGCCTTATCCCTGCTTGCTTGTTCTGTCCTCTGAATGGCCCCGCCTGCTGACCTTTGCTGTCTCTTTTCTGCTGCATTCACTCCTCCTGTACTGAACATTGCGTCTTCATCTGGCAGTCGTGACAGGTAGTTTGTAGGTGTGATAGTTCTATTATTTACATTATATGTGGTTCAGCTCTAAGGCTGGAGCTACACAGTGAGCATTCTTCAGATCTGTCATGATGAGAGGAACCACAGGCTGCACATCGGATGTGACAAATATTGCACCTACACACTACCTTCGCCTGACACAAATGTCTGATGCGAACGCCACATGTTTTGTCTTCATCCAAAAGTCGTGTTGTGTTGGATGCAAGTAATTTGTAGGTGTGATAGACCTATTATTTACATTATATTCATCACATCCGTCATGCTCCCTGCAATTCCTCTCATCGAGGATCGGAGGAAGGTCCACCATGTGGTTCAGCTCTAAGGCACAAGTATATATTCAGATAATGCGGCAGGTTCACTAAAGGGTGAATTGTAGCCAGCTACTGCTTCGTATACTTCACACTACTTAGCAAGGCGAAAATTAGTTACCACTATGCTAATTCACTAAAATGAGAAATTGTATCCTGGGTGCCGAACGCAACTTTTCTCTATCGTTACCTCGGCAGTGAAATTACGCCTTTACATCTTTATTGGAGATGTTGGTGCAAATACTTGAAGTGGCCACTTTTTGTTAAAAATGCCCAACAAAATAATGTTTAGTGGCCCCCAAGTGTAACTGACATACTGTAAGATTGAGCAAGACCTAGTTTAATTTTAGCAGTTCGCCTGGTCTGAGGTGGCAAAGTCAACTTTGGCAAAAGAGGTAATGTTCAATAATATTCATACTTACCGAATTTGCGGAGTAATGACCACTTGCCAGAGCAAAAAGTCTCCTGGTGATAGAGTGCTAATGAATGCCAGCAACAGTCCCATTCGCTAGCGAATTGTCGCCTACACCTTTTAGTAAATTGTCCCTGCAGATGGCATGTCACTAGCATTAGCCACTTTGCCCTTTATTTAATCTGCCCCTTAGACTGGCCAATATTTTTACTTTTTTTTTTAAGTTTTTATTTGTATACCAGATTAACAGTCTGACAGTGTAGCATAGTAATTCTGTTGTGATGATATAATATATGCTGTATGCAGACTGTTATAGTATAAATGTAAAGAAAGAGGAAAAAATAAAGAAGAACTAGAAGGATAGAGGAAAGAGGGGTAAAGGAAGGTAGGGCTCTCGCATATTTATAAATACATAGAAACACAATCATAAGCAGATACCTTAATGTACATAATGGTGGTATTTACATCCTAAGACTCAGTAAGAGGTAATACACATTGTGTACACAGATTAATTGGGAGGAGCACTTGAATCGGCTTCACACCAGGCCAACCAGGGTGACCAGGTAGCATTATAGTTGTCCATTTTGTGGTGAATCATTGCGGTAAGTTTTTCCATGGAGGACACCCACCATATCTTTCATTTAATTTCTGACATAATAGGGGTGCCTATTTTCCATTTATGTTCCTTCTTAGTTAGGGACTCAGACTGAAAAGCGAGGAGGGCAAACCAAGGATTTGGATCTCCCACTGTGTCACATATTATTATATTATATAATCGGCTGAGCTTTGCCGGAGTGAGATACCAGTCATATAAGAGCTTATAGGCATTTTCCTTAATAATTGTGTTAATAGATGTATATTTATACTTCAATTTATCCCATAGGGTAAAAGTATGTTTCAATATCGGATTATTACACACTCCTGAGGGTCTAGCATCCCTTGGATACAACAAGAAGGCTTTAGGATGCCACGGTAATAGAAGCTGTGACTCTCTAGTGAGACGCATGTAACAGCATTCAGGGCTAGGTGGAATTTAACCAATTGGGCTGCACACCAGTATTGATAAAGATTGGGGACGTTAAGGCCTTGTAGTTGTAGATTGCATAAGAATCCTCTTAGACACCCTTGGGTGTTTGCTATTCCAGAAGAATGTGAGCATTGCCTTTTGAAGCTTGTCTATATCCAATTTACTATGGGAAGTGTACATAAAAGATACAATATCTTAGGGGTTATAAACATTTGTATAGAACCATGAGATTGTCTTTTTATGCCAGGAGCGAAGAGTATAAACAAACTTTTTGATCATTGGGGGGTAGTTATGGGAATATAAATCAGCCACTTTGATGTTAAGAAAATTCATAAATATTTAAGAGCTCTGCTTTTCCATTTAAAGTAAAAATTTAGTTCTAGCAATTTTTGAATTAATTTAGTCAAAGAAAGTGCCAGAGCCTCAGATCTTGAATTGTTGACCTTAAACCCTGAAGCAGCAGCATATTGATGAATCTCAATAAATAGGTTAGATAAAGTGGTTTGTGGACGTATTAGGGTGAGTAAAGTATCATCTGCAAATAGGGCAATTTTATATGAGTCGGCCCCCGCATTAATCCCAAACACGTCTGGATTAAGCCTAATTCTTTGGGCCAGAGGTTCCATGCATAAATCAAATACTAACAGGGACAGTGGGCATCCCTGTCTCATCCCATTACAGATAGCAAAGGGTTCAGAATAGTATCCTGCTTTACAAACTCTGGCTGTAGGGCCTTCATACAAAGCCATTTTCACTTCTCTAAATTGGTGGAGCAGCCTGCAGAATCTAGTATAGCCCTCAGAAACCACCCAGTCCACCCTGTTGAAAGCATTCTCTGCGTCTAATGAGAGGAAAATACAAGGGATTTTTAGGCTTTTGACATGATGGAGTAGGTACTTCATCCGTAGGTATGTCATCTCCAACACAAAGCCCACCTGGTCCGAGTGGATCAATTGTGGCAAAACTCGTGCCAACTTGTCGGCTAAAATTTTTGCATATAGTTTAACATCAGTGTTGATGAGAGATATCTGATGGTAATTCAGACAGTTCATAGGGTCTTTTGGGGGTTTTGGTATGACTATTATAGTAGCCCTTAACATATCTGTGGGAAGATGGCCTTTCTTTTGAAGGAGGTTATTGAAAAGGGGCAACATACAGGGGAGTAGCTCTTTCAAAAAGCGTTTATAATGTAACATAATAAAACCATCTGGTCATGGAGCCTTCCTTGTGTTACATTGCTTAATTGTTTCTATTATTTCTTCACCTGTAATTTCGGTTTGAAGGCTTTGAGCCATTTCAGGAGATAGTTTCGGAAGGTTTCATTTAGTTAGATATGTTTTTGCAGTATCTGCAGTTGTGTCTTCCCAAGGGTTGTCTTTCCTTCATAGAGATTGCAATAGTACTGGGCAAAGTCCCCTAGGATATCATCAGATCTATGGAGAATCTTCCCCTTGGAGTTCCTCAGAGATCTGATGATGGTCGAGGTAGACATGCCAGATAGCAACTTAGCCAGCATAGAGTCTGCTTTGTTCCCTTTCTCATACAACATACGTTTTGTATAGTTAAAGCTTTCTTAGCCTGCTCAATTAAAATTTGTTTAAGTTCCCCTTGTTTGGTGATCAATTGCTCTAGCTTTAGGGGGTCTTGATTTATCTTATGTGAGGTTACTTATTGGAGAATATCTCCCTTAAGCTGTTTTACCTTGGTTTCTCAGTTTTCTTGAGACGGGTAGCCTGTTTTATGCGAATCCCTCTCATGAATACTTTGTGGGCGGCCCAAACTGTCTCTTTGGTCACCTCACCATTTCCATTTTCAGTGAAGTATTGTGGAATGGCCTGAGTCAACTCCTGGATAACTTTGTTATCGAGCAGATTTGATTTCCATTCCCCTCTCGGTCTAGGATTATCTACATTAAAAGCAGAAAGCATTATATTGTGATCAGACCAAGTGCATGGGATGATTAGAGTTTTTATCAGTTTATCAATAAGTAGGTTAGACGCAGGCCATTCTACGTTTGATAGGCGTGTTAAGCCCTTTGCAATTTAGAGTAGCCAGTTTAAGATCAAAGGTCACTGCGTGGCTGGAGACCTCAGTAGGCAAATGCAAATGTGAATGCAAATGAACTCAAATATCAAAATTAACAGACTAAAACAAAGCAAAGTAATTACAATCAGATAATCAAAAATAAAAGAAAAATACAATAGTATTCAAAATTAACCTCCCAACACAAATAAAAAGTCTTTAGTTGGTAAGTCAAACAACTAGTGTGCTCTTAAAAAATCTGTCCACGCAAATTTTGACTTGGAGGGATGATGGTCTGTACTGGGATGACCGAGGTGTTCCCCATCTCCTGAACTTGGGAGAGAACATAGGTACTGGTGTGAAGGCAGCATGAATTGAACTGCAAACCATAAATTGGGCCAGAGAACATCAGCCAGAGAAATGTTAGTTAAGTGAGAGCAACTTGCTGAGAAAAACTAAAAAAAGGGATGCACACAGTATGACTGTGCCACCTTAGGAACAAATGGATAAACTATGTATCTCACCAAACCATGTCGACCTGTTCATTACCGTCCCGTAGAGACAAGGGGCCACTCAGCTCTCAGGCTTGGTTGAGGCAGTTTAAGACGTTTACTCCTATCCGGAGAAGGCAAGTCATTCAGAAGTTGTAGGGCTCGCAGCATCTTTCCCTGGTCTTGTAGGTTTCTGATTGTGTAAGTGCGACCCTGATGAGACACTGTAGTTTGAAAGGGATATGGAACTATGTTGTCTGAGAATCTCTGTGAGTGGTTTAAGTTCTCTTCTCCTAGCCAAAGTCGCAGGGGCCATATCTGGAAATAAAGCGATTTTATGGTCTTCCAATTCACCCGAGGTTCTTACTGCCTGCATAACAGCGCTACGCAACAAGTTGGCACTATAGAAATACATGTTAATAATAATAATAATAATATCAGCTTTGGTCTTGCAGTAGTGCATTTGGACTCTGACATCCTGCGGCTGGTCTTCAGGACCTGGCTTAGGCCAAAGAGCTCTATGAGCCCTGTCCATCTTGAGCCTTTCGGGCTGTGCATCCAGTAGTATTCCTTGAAACACATCTGTGAGGAGAGTGTTAATATCTGTCACTGTCTCTGGTATCCCTCTGAGGCGAATATTGTTTCTACAGGAGCGGTTTTCAGCATTCTCCTGCACGTATTGCAAGTGCTCAAGGTGAGAGTGAACGGCTGTAATGTCGTTGTCTATCTGTTAAAGGTAGGCCGCTGTTCTGTCCACAATGGGTTCTAGATCATCCACTCGAGCCCCGGGAGTAGCCATTTCTGTGGCAAGCTCTTTGGTAGTTATAGCTGCAGGTCCTGCTTTGTTATATTTTCGGCCTCCTCACCTTCCCCTTGCTCTCTGGATTGGGCACCATCTTGGTCTTTCTGGCTGGGTTGGAACAGGAGTCGCAAATCACTTACCAACAATTTCTTAACTTTAGGAGGCATTTAATCAGCAGTATAGCCTCTCCCCTCTCTCCGGCACCAGGAAGTTTCAGTTTGGATCAGCAATGCCTAAAACACCTCCGTCATGTACCTCAGTTGGCTCCGCCATATTTTTACTTTTAAATGTAATTCTCTTTTCTGTTTTGGTGTCTTTTGCTAATGCATTCTGTGCTATATTTATCCATGTATTGGCACAGGAAAGTTATTTTTTCACCCCCTTTAGGGCTTATTAAAGATTGTTTCAGATGGAATTGTTTTGCTGCCTTCTGGAATAAATCAAGGTTAAATAAGAATCATGTGAACAGCTTGTTGAAATGTGTCCAGAATGCTCAGGACCTGGGGCTTTCCAGATAACAGATCTTTCTTTATTCGGATCTTCATACCTTAAGTCTACTATAATATAATGTAAGCATTAAATAAATCCAATAGGCTGATTTTGCTTCCAAGAAAGATTAGGAATCTATGGGAGACGGCCATTCTGTAATGTGGAGCTTTCTGGATAACGGGTTTCCATATAATGGTTTTCCGGAAAACCATTCCCATACATGTACTGCATATTTAGTGTGCAGGTGCTAAAAATAAAAATATTCTTGAACTGTATCATTTACCTTAATACAAAATAAATTATCCGTTGGCCATTAGGTGCCTATGCATATTTCTTGATAGATTTCTCCTAATGGAATACACTGTATTTGCATTTAATTATAATTTCCACAAAGTTAATTAAGATTTTTAAGCTGATAAAAGTTGACCAAAGTGTTTTTATTGAAATCAATATTCATACGGAAAAGAGTAAGATTTGCAAAAACAGTGAATTCTTTGAAGTTTTCCCAACCATGAGTGTTATGGAAGTACAGCAAGATGGGCTCTAGAACAGAAGAACAAAGTTTTCTCTTCCATATTAACAATACTATGGTGTTGGCAGTCAATTAGTTTTCTTTGGCTTTAATGCAAGTAGAATGGTTTCACCAGTATTTTCTCTGGCCTCTCTGCAAAATGACATCATGTTTTGTTCTCAGGACATGACCACAGATGATCTGAGAGAATTGGCCTGGCAAATGTTTTAAGAAAACAGAAACAAAATAAGAAATGTATGCATCTCCACCTGGCCACCAGTCCTTCTTGCCTAGAAAAATTGTATAATAGTAAATACAGATCTATTAATGTGATGTATGTTTGCAAATTAAAAAAGGAGACTCTTCAGACGCTAATTGAATTTACTGTTGCAAATACATTGTATTAAAAAACACTACCTAGAGGTAAAACATTTATGTGATTCCTTTGGTCTTAAGCCCTATACAGGCTTATTGTACAACTACTGCCAAGTTCCATGTATTAATCACATTGCTGTCTTATCAAAAGTTAAGTACTCTATATCCTAAAGTAATTTCAGATGTAAAAGACCCAAGAAAGTGAAGGCCATTGTCATATTTTTACATATGTAGGCTTATTACATTTTGGGGAAAAGTAATGCTTATATGGGATTTGTGGCTATGTATAGTGTTTGTCCACATACCTGTAGAAAGTTCAGAGAATAAATGGAAAAAGATACTTTAGAGGTTATGTAATGAAAGGTGTTTTGTTCAGGAGCAGTAACCCATAGCAACCAATCAGCAGGTTGATTAGCCACAGAATCAACATATATAATCTTCAATGTGCAATACCAACAAGTTTAAAAAGACAAACCTTCGTAAATCAAAGAATTCAAAGTTCAGAATGGCTGATTCACATCAAGCTCACCCCAACACTTTTTGCAATTTTGAGTAAATGTGTTGCAAAGACAACTTTGATCTTGCCTTTATAGAGCCATTGACTCTTATGATAGGTTAGCCTTTCTAGTACAGAAGGGAGGAGAAGTCATAGGACACAAGACAACACACCATGATAATACTCAATTGACTTATTAGACAGGTGTAAAGGTTAGTCTGTTTCCAGCAGCCTACATGCCTAACAGTGTATTATTTGTCTAGTCTTAGGGTTCAGAGTGTAGTGGAACAAATGGACTGATAATTATGTTGAAATAAGCCAAACGGTCATGGTACACATTAAAACCAATTAAAATGTGTAAGTCTTTATGAATACGGATTTCTGGGGTACTCAGAAGTATTACCCATGCACATGCAGTAATGCATGGCTTGAAAACTGTAATAGCGGAGGTATTTGGGTTTCAAGAGTGTAACGGTGGCCATACATAAAGAGATCTGATCGTTTGATGAATTTGCAAAAACAAGGGGATCTCTCCACCTTTAGGTATGTGATATCGCTCTCATCTCTAGGGCTCAACATCACACAGGCAATTGCAGGACCACATCAATGAACAGATGCAGTACGTGATGCAGTACGTGATGCAGTACGTGGTCCTACTGAATTTTTTCCCCTGCCCGATCGACATCTGATCATCTGTCAGCCAGATATTGATTGAGAAAGCCTGTCAGAGGGCCCCACACACGGGCTAATAAGCTGCCGGCTCGGTCTGTCAGCAGCTTTTATTGGGCCATGTATGGCCACCTTAAGCATTTTCTTTAGACGAGGAAAAAATCTTTAAACTAGGAAAAAAAGAATGCTTATCTTTTGAACAGCATCAAGGACATGTAGTACACATCACCATAATACATGTAACCAAATGTGTTGGCAGTAGTGATGAGCAAATTTATGCCAGGCGTGAATTTGCAGAGAATTCCCGCGATTTGGCGCCAGCAAATAAATTCGCGATATGCCAGCGAAAATTTGCTGGCGTAAAATAAAAACCGCAAAAACGTGCCGTGGCGAATTTTTTGCGAATTTCCAGCGAAATTCGCAAATTTTTCAGCGAAGCGAAACAGGATAGATTCACCCATCACTAGTTGGCAGTTCATACCAAAAAATTGCAACAGGCACTCACTGATCCATATACAGCCATATAAAAGTAAAAACAAAGTTTTACTTTATTATGAAAATATAAGGAATACAGACCCATTGTATAACCAGATGTGTTGGTTAGTGATG
Source organism: Xenopus borealis (assembly GCA_024363595.1). Classification (NCBI taxonomy): domain Eukaryota; kingdom Metazoa; phylum Chordata; class Amphibia; order Anura; family Pipidae; genus Xenopus; species Xenopus borealis. The sequence continues at coordinate 57,286,901 of CM044441.1, read as the reverse complement.
GGCGAATCTACCCAGTTTCGCTTCACCAAAAAATTAGTGAAATTCCCAAATTGGTGAAAAAATTAGCGAAACGAGTCGCGGCACATTTTTGACGCGTCCCGCCTTTCCGACGTGCGTCGCATCGTTTTCATCGCATCGATTTTTGGTGAATTTTCGCTGGCGTTTCGCGAATTTATTTGCCAGCGGCAAATCGTGGGAATTCGCCGTGAATTCGCCCTTGGCGAATAAATTCGCCCATCACTAGTGTTGGTCCATGAAGAAAAGGATCCCTATACAAATGAAAATAGAAGGTTATCTGTATTTACAATTGAAAGTAATTGTAATAGTTTAGGCGCCTCTTGCCAAATTACTTATATAGTTAAGTAAATAAATTACAGCTTATAAATTCCTTTTCTATCCAACTAAGGGTCTTTCGATTCTTGTTATATCGATTTTGCCTGCTCTACATTGAAGATCACTTATGTTTCTGAGATCTTCTTAGTCCAGCTTTCATAATTTTCAGTGATGTTCATCAGTGGAATGTGAGGGCCATTACAACACCCCCATCTTGTTTATCTTAAAGTACTCTTTGTTTTGATTTTGAGTTATGTTTAGGATCCTTTTCTTGTTGTAGGAGACATCCCCCTTTCAGCTTCTTGTCTCACTGTTTCATATTAAGGCATTATATATATTCTTTTCCCTGTATAATGTTTCATGTGTGACTGTGCCACAGCCTCACAATCCCAATGAGTAACTGATCCACTGCCAAGTTTAACAGTTAGCAAAGCATTTTGTTAATCTCATGCTTATTAAATAAAAGTGGACCCAATACAGAATCATGTGGGACGCCACTAAAGACCTTACTTCAAGTAGAAAATGTGCTATTGACAACTGCCCTTTGTACTTTAGCCAGTTTCCCAACAATGTCCAAACACCATTTCTAAAATAAAAAAAACCTTAGCTTAGAAAGCAGTCAAAACCTGCTGTCTTTCCTTACTAGTCTCATCATTAAAAAAAAAAATGTCTGGCATGACCTATCCTTCATAATGCCAAGCTGATTACTTCTTATAATGCCATTTTCTAAAACAAAATTATATATTATGTATGTGATCCAGGACTGGACTGAGAATCAAAATAGGCCCTGGCATTTCAGGTACATAGAGGCCCAAACAGTCCCCACCAGCCCACTAAATACTGACTTTCTATGGCACCTTATAGCAGCCCATCTGGCATTTGCCCTAACCCACAGATTGCCAGTCCGGGCCTGATGTGATCTCTTAACAAACCTCCCAACACATATGTCAAGTTCACTGACCTATAATTGCCAGGCTGAGATAAACCCATGTACACCCCTTTTAAATATTGGAATTACATCTGCTTTCCTCTAATCCATAGGTACCATACCAAATGAAAAATAATCTAAAAATCAGAAGTAGAGGCTTCTTTTTGCATCTTTTTACTAATAATATGATTAAAAATGGCTGGGAATTTTTTATCTGGGTAATTAAAATCTCTCATTATCAAGACTTGCCTCAAACTAGCTACCTTTTATATTTGAACGGGTGCTGAGCCTTTTCCCCTTCACTAACTTGAGTGGGTCTATAGCATACACTTATAATTAATTCCACAAGTCCACAGCACATCTTACCAAAAGTCCTCTGGCTTGTCTGTTTTGATGTTTTGATTATTTCCGACATTGATGTTTGTGATGTGGACACATGAAGATCATCTTTGTTCTAGCCACACTACACCAAGAAACCACTCTTGTTCCAGTCCAAACTTCCTGTGCATCCTTTGTAGTTGCATGAGGGTTGGCCTTTGCCTTTCTGGAGAGCATTCAAGCAGTTCTCTTTGAAAGCATTCTTGGACTTCCAGATCTTGCTTTGGGTACAGTTCCCTTAAGTGCAATTTCTTGATGGAAATTGTAAGCTGGAAGCATTTTACAATGCCTTGCTTTGTTAGTATCATTTAACTTATTTTTCAGATCCTAATTCAGTTGCAAAGAGACATCCATTGGTTGCTGAGTGACAGTCCAACATTTTGTGTATCAGAGATTTTATCAAGCTCTTCAGTTGTCAACAGGTGATAACTCCTGCCAGCTTTTGAGGTCTTATGAGGGAGGTGATTAGGGATTGTAACCTTGCAAAAACAGTGCTCACTGGACAAGTGTAAGGGTACACAAGAAACAATTATTTTTGTCTTTGTTCCTCTGTTTTATAGTTTGTAAAATTAAATGTAATTGTTCATTTCAATTTAAAAGTATTACTGAAGAGCCTATTGAATTCAGAATTAAGGAATGACTAGGTAGGAAGAAAACCTACGTTTGAGTGGCCTTTTAAAAGGAAATAAGCTCCATGGTAACATTTTTATCTTCAGTTCCTGTGCAAATCAAAGAAGTCAATGAAACATATGGCTTCAACTCAACAGACTGCACAAAAAGTACTTTATGCCTTCCTTAAACCCATTTTCTACTGTTTTCTTTATATGATGGCAAACAGATGCATGTTAAATCAAAGTACAATATGTAACATGAAAACATTTTCTGTGCTGGCATAAAAATGCAACTAGGCAGAACTCTATAAATCTGCTTAATTTTACATTACTTATTCAATTTTACCAATTTTAACTTCCCATTCTTAGAAAACAATTTGGGCATAACTAGAGGAAATGTAACCCAAGCCTAATATTTATTTATGATTGCATGGAAAACAATTTTTTGGCACACCTGATTTAGTCATAACTTTTATTAACTGTGTTTGTCTGCCAACTGGTGCAGTTCAGCATGAACAATTAATTGTAGCATTAGGCCAAGGTAATGTAACCAGAGATAAGATAAATCTGTTTTTTTTCAGTAGTCTAGGGTGCTACAGTTTGGGTGGTATTTGCAGTTATGATGATACAAACATTCTATTTCTTATAATTAATTGTTTAACACGTCTTTCAGAAACAAAACAATATATCTTTAGCATGCAGACAAAACAAAGGACTGAACCATATCTTATTTTCTTAGTTTTCCTAGAATTGTTGGTTTGTGGATATAGTTCTACTTAAAAGGGGGACATGGTAATCTGCACTGCATTATAAACAATATGTATTCATGTCACTTCTCAAATAACTATGCTGCCATTTTTTAATTAAACAAATGTGTCAGCATTCTTAAAGTACTCAAAATAACTGAAATTACATCATAAGTGGTCTTTGCAGAACTGAATAAAGATGTTTCTCCCCTTCTGGTGAACTATAGAATGGCCTATTCTTAACAACTTTTAAACTGGTCTTCATTTTTTATGGTTTGGAACTATTTGACTTCATTAATATTAAATGAAGACCAATTGCAAATTGTTTCAGAATAACATTCCATACATCATACTAAAAGGTTATTATTATTTTTTTTAAGATTTTCTTTATTAACTTTTCAACATTTTGAAAATGCATCATCCAGCCAACAGTCCCATATTTTCCCAAACTTGGGGCAACCCCGGGCTGGGTATACCAGTTTTTGCTTGGGAAACATGTCGTCAATTAGTTTAATCCAGAACCTCAGAGTGGGTGGTTCCATGGTTTTCCATGTTAGGAGTATTGCCTTCTTGGCATATGGAGTAACTGGTGAAGGCAAAGCCTGTCTCCTATTGGGAGACTCAATTCTCCAATATGTCCCAATAAACAAAATTCCATGGTCTGAATGTTGGGTAGGTCCAAAGAGGTGTCCATAAAAGTAAGTATTGAAGTCCAGAAGTGTTGAATCTTAGGGCACTCCCAGAACACATTTAAATAATTGCCTTGTTCAACATTGCATTTAACACAGACATCTGGATATCCTTGGTATATTCGTGCCAGCCTGTATGGTGTATAATAAACTCAATTCAGGAATTTCATGTGGACGTATCTTTTATTGAGATATTAATTTCAGGGATTTGCTCAAGTATTTCTTTCCAAGATCCCTCATCCAGGCCAGGCACATCCTGGGCCAATTTACCTCTAATGTGTCCTATTGGGTCAAAGTCCCCCTGCTGGAGGATGGTATAGAACCAGCTGACAGGTTTAGTGAGTTCAGGTCTGCGCAAGTGGTTTTCAGTAGGGGATTCCACCACACTCACAGGTGCTATGGTAAATTGGGCTACAAATGCGTGTCTGAGCTGCAGATCCTTGAGATTCTCTCCCTGAATCAGTCGTACCGACTGATACATTAGATAGCTTTAAGAAGGGGTTGGATGGCTTTTTAGCAAGTGAGGGAATACAGAGTTATGGAAGGCAGTGTATAATACAAGTTGATCCAGGGACTAGTCCTAATGCCATTTTGGAGTCAGGAAGGAATTTTTCCCCCTCTGAGGCAAATAAGAAAGGCTTCAGATGGTTTTTTTTTTGCCTTCCTCTGGATCAACGAGCAGTTAGGCAGGTTAAAAAAAAAAGTTAAAAGGTTGAACTTGATGGACATGAGTCTTTTTTCAACCTAACTCACAATATATTTTAGTGTATAAAATAAAACTATAACACCAATTTCTAGAGAGAGACATCTTCAGAGCTTGAACAACATGAGTCATGAATCAATCCCTCATACCCCATACCACCAAGCATATAATAAAAAGGGCATCAAAACCACCTTAGTGATGTTATAGCCCCTCCCACTTCAGTGCAGCTTCACCTGATAAGTGCATAAACATTACAAAATGCAATACTTAATGGGATAACAATCTATGGTGAAAACCCATTTAGAATAAATTCAAAGTAAATAATAAATTACATAACTTCCCCAATCACAGGAAATCTATATATCTGCAACACTAAAGTGCTTCATTCTGCAAAAAAGCCCAGAGCAAGACACTTCCCAGTCACCATAATTGCCTGGATTGTCATAGCATCATGTCCTCAAAGCAGCTTCAGACACTTGTGGCCACTTACTCAGGAAAAGTATTTTCTAGAATATCACAAATGCAAATGTGGACCAGCGCCTAAGGCAACGGAGAAATCAAGAAACACTATATACCCCTATCCTATATAATGAAGTTGAAGTGTCTCTGCGTCCAGTCCCTGTGTCCGTGGACTTCGCTACTGCGCATGTGCTTACCAGTTTTGGCCACTAGAGGTCGCCAATCACTAGCTAATGCTATCAGTACCAGTACTTAGAATACAGGCAGTGGAAGCCTGTGGAGAAGTGTATAAGGTAAATGCCTCTGACCAGTGCTTTTAGTGTTCAATTCCCATAGAGTGATCATTTATGCTAGCAAAGTAGATAGACGCGCAACTTCGCACCCTTACGCTGTGGTGTGTTTTAGCATTGTGGGTGATAGTCTGAAAAATGTAAATACGTTACCGTTCGCCGACCAGAGTGTAAATTCGCACGTTAGTGAATTTGCGTAGCGCAGGTGAAAATTCGCCTACAACAATTCTGTTTTTATAAATGTTTGACTACATATGTTCTAGCGCCCGTTAATTTAACGGGCTTAATGTAAAGTTCAAGTGTCTCTGCGTCCAGTCCCTGTGTGCGTGGAATTGCGCTACTGCGCATGTGCCGCACGGACCGTGTCTGGCGAATTTACGCTAGGGAAGTAGATAGACGCGCAACTTCGCACCCTTACGCTGTGGCATGTTTTACAATTGTGGGTGATAGTCTGAAAAACGTAAATACGTTACCGTTCGCCGACCAGAACGTAATTCGCACGTTAGTGAATTTGCATAGCGCAGGCGAAAATTCGCCTACAATAATTCTGTTTTTATAAATGTTTGACTACATATGTTCTAGCGCCCGTTAATTTAACGGGCTTAATGTCTAGTATGTAATATAAGACACTAAGTTTGCCCAGGGGCAGTAACACATGGCAACCAATAAGATGCTTGCATTTAAACAGGTGACTAGTGAATACTACCTGCTGATTGGTTGCTATAGGTTACTGCCCTTTGGCAAACTTAGTTTCTTTTATTACATAACCCCAATAGTGTAGTATATCTCAATTTGTTTGAATAACACCCTATGTGTAGATATAGTTCTATTGGTGCAGTTTCCTTGAAGGGACTGATCCTTTCCTTTTAGTTATGCTGTTGTTAACTAGGGTGCCCAGATGGCAACCTCATCCCCTCTCGTATGCTCATGCTCAATCACGTTGCACAGTGATGTGACACGGGGGTGCCACAGAGCGTATATTCTATTTTGAATGTGGGGAAGAAGGCCTGGACTAGGGGTAAGTTGGTGGAAAAGGTACGTGCCTGGCATCCTCTCTCCACCTTTGTTTCATCCTGGGCCCCCTTCTGTTCCAATGGCTTCTTCCTGGATCCAGCTACATTGGCGGCACATGCCTCATTCATGGGGTCCCTGCTCCCCAACTTTCACTAGACATACAGGTCCCTTTAAGGCGGAACAGCTTTACTGGGCCGTGTTGACCACAGGCAAAATGGAACAGATGCAAATGGGTCAAAGAGAAAAAGCCACTTCTAACCAAACACCAAATATGTAAATGAAGAACTAGATACATGGCCCAGCAACCAGGGAGATAAGGAAGTGCAGGGATTTAAAGCCATAGGACCTTGCCAGTGTAGGGTAGCCACCAGGGCCGGATTTACACACTGATGTTTGTCGCCCATGTCCCCTCCCTTTTATTTGCTCAAATTTTCATCATCGGGATGGAGCAAGGGAATTGGCACACAGGAAATTTAAATTTCTGAACCAATGTGGGTGTGGTTGGGCAGCATGCCGCCCCCTAAAATCCTGCCACCCTAGGCCCGGGCCTAGGTGGCCTCTCCACAAATCTTGGCCTGGTAGCCACCTTTTAGCCCGGTGGAGACCTGCAGGGCCATGATGTGGAAGGGACAAGATCGTCATGCGAGTGGTGAGTGGTGATGTCGGGGGCAGTGCTATCATGTGGTGATCAGCGATTGGACGATGTTTGTATCAATTATAGGGAATCCTGCCCAGTTTTTCTTATTTGGAAAACCAGGCAGCCCTTCAAAAAATGGGCTGTCAGGTGGCAACCCTATGCCAGTGTGTACACTGGATCTGGACTGTAGATTACCCATCAGCCTCTGTGACACGTGCAGTGGATCTCCTCAGGAATTCTGGAAGCATAAACCAGCATCTCAAGCTCAGTGTGGATTAAAGCTGCCAGACTGCTTCCCTGCCTTTCTTCTGCCTCAGAGGATTTATTCCTTTTTCGTTACCACTGGTAGTTGGTGAGGTCTTTGATTTACACTTGGGGTGCATCAATCTGGGGCTGCAACACATACCTCATCATACTACTTTGGGATTACTAATATATCCTTGCGGACCGTAGTGCGCATTCACTATTCTTAAAGTGACACTGGACATTTTCATAAGGGGTGATCATTATTAAATTGTCTAACAATTGTTGTGTTGTTTCTCTGTTCTTATTGCAATATACTATAACAGTTTCTACCTATTGTGTGGTTTATTGTCTGTTACATTGATTGGATACAGTAATCACTGCTACTGCAGTTCCCAGTGAGTTATATGGACACTGATATCTGCTTTTAGCCATGGGTGGAGGCACTTAAATTATCCAAAACCTGAAAATCTCCCACTTAGCGGAAGTTTGGGTTCTATACTGTTAGCGCCACAGTATGGCCCTGGATATTCCAGCCAAGAAAGGGTTACAAAACTATAGTTACAACATACAGAAACTGCAGGTTGAGCCAACTGAAAAAATTAGCATTAGTAATAGCATCCTTTATTGTTTAAAGCAATGTCACATTTTGCTACAGGTAAAGGATCCCTTATCCAAAATCCCATTATCCAGAAAGCTCTGAATTTTGCAGCCATCTTCTGTTGAGTCCATTATTCAAGTTTTAAAAATGATTTCCCGTTATGATAATAAAGTATGTTGTTTATGATCCTAACTAAGTTACATTAATCCACTTTGGTGCCAAAACAACCCCAATTGGTTTATTTAATCTTTAAATTATTTTTAGTAAATTTATGGTATTATGATCCAAATTACAGAAAGGCTCCAAACATTTTGGATAAAAGATCTTTTACCTTTATTTTGACCCAGCAACTTTCATAGCATTCAGTGCAGTAATAGAATGAAGTCATTCTCCATGTTTGCTTAAAACTTATCATCCTTTTTTCTTTTTGGCGTTTTCAATCTGTAGGCAGTTGTTATTCTACTGTATTTCCTTTGATCTAAACTGCCACAGACATAAGACATTCATTTGGTTCTAGTTAAATCTATTGTACTTAATGCATACCAGGGCCATCTGATAATGGACTAACTTCTATTAATTTCCTAGGAATTTACTACAATAAATGTAATCAAAGTAAATTGTTGGATATTGCTATAACCATACAAGTCTAACAACTTCAATTGTTTATAAAGACGTCTTTGGACAGGTCACATCTGGGCGTTTTATTTTTAGAAGAAAATTGGTTATACTGTAGCGGACAGGAAAGACTCTGGGGGAGAAATGAAGCATTTTGATAATTTGATAATTTTGACCTTCTGCCTTAGTAGACAAATTGGCAGACAGGCCTGGCTTCAGCTTCAAGTTGTAGAGCTCCAATATTTTTTGTGTTGCATGTTTTTCATTTTAAACTCTCCTTAAGGTCAAGCACAAAACCTACAAGCAATAAAAAATTATCAACGCTCTGTTTCAATACAGAATTATACATATTTATAACTTGTGGAATTTTTTTTTTTTAACGTGTGGAAAAGTAAAGCCAGTTTAAAAACAGCAGACAATATAATTGAATTAACAAAAATTCTGTAAAGCATGTACTGCCAAGGCTTTTCACTAAACTGTTCTGAACTCAACAGACAGAAGATGGTTTCTACAATAAAACACTAATTGCTCTTTCTAACATAATTATACAGTAGTGTTTTAATTGAGATATCACAATACACTGCACAACACTCTAGTATGTTATACAACTCCTTTATCTTGCAGTAAATCTTTAAGAACTTTTATGATTACACATTTTCCAGTTCCCAAAAATACATCTCACAAAACATACTTTTTGTAGATCCACTTCCTTTGAGGAAGACCGAGACAGGCAGGGAGAGAGAAAAATTGGGCAAGTGAGGTGAGGTGATGTTACTGGCATGTCTGGAGCCCATGCAGAATTTACATTTTCTGCAGTGATCTTATTAGCATGTCTGGATCATTATGGCTACAGTAAGGTGGATGCTGGTTGCACGGAACTACATTTTTTTTTGTCATTCACCTTAGGTGCCAGTTACTAGTATTTAAGAATTATATAGGCCCCTTAATGTTTTTTACACAAACATGAACAGAAAACAACAAAGCAATAATGTTCTGACTACGTTCTCAATTTCCATGACACTTTGCCCAGGCAAAACACAGGCAGTCCTCAGACTCACACTTGATAACATAAAGCCAGTGCTTTAGTCTCACTTATTGCTAGAGCTAGGAGTATGCAATATTTTGCCAGCCATGGATTGGAGTTGAAATTCCTAATCTCGCCATCTGCAAAATATTTTCCTCAAATTGCAGCAAAAATTCGCTGCAACAAAAAACCCACCAAGATATAAGACAAAAGGCCCATTGACTTGAAAGAATTTGTACAAAAAAATGCCATAAGAAAAACGGCCATTAACTTTAATGCATTCGGATAAAATGGTCCTCAAGACAAAAAAAAGTCGGCACAAGAAAAAATGCCCTTTGACTTTTATTCAAGAAAAATTGTTGAGAGTGTAAAAACGGTTACACGTAAACAAATCTTGACGCACATTGACAAATTTTCTAGCAGATTTGCAAATATTTTCAATGAAGCAAAACAGATTTGCTCATCACTAGATAGAAGTCCATGATGACATCTGAACGGTGAAACAATATGGTTGCCAGAGATCCAGTACAAAACCGATATATACTAAATACTGAATATGAGAGAAAAATAATGCGGGGATTATCCAGCAATCATATTCATTTTAACTCTTTTCAATGACCTCACCCTCATCTCTCATCACTATGTTCCCATGTTCAGGTGTTCTCTAGTGTTGGACCACCTCCGGGGAGTTCATCACTTTAATCTGGCAAATTGTATCATGCCTTTGCAATGCAGTACTCCTAATGTCATTAAAGGATTTTAACACACTTTTCATTGTCAATCACCAGAATTATAAATCACTTCCTGATTGTAACTGGTAAACTTATTTGAAATAATAAATGTATGTTTGCTTTAGAAAAAGGTAAAACACTGCATAAACAAGACGTTTACACACACACACCAAATTGTTTACCAACTTACTTTTTACTAATTGATTAATTATTGGAAAAACGCATTAATTCATGTTTTAACAATTGAATATAGAACGAACTGGTTGATTTCAAGCTAACTAAATAAAGATATAAATTTTAAGTAAAATTACAGAGTGCAAATTGAGAGATACTGTTGCTCGTAGTTTAAATTTGAATGTTGTTTATCTCTTGCACCACTCAATAATGTGGGTAGTGTAAATCTTCAAACAAATTAGTAGAGTGCTCCACCAAATGTTTAAATCCAGATCTGGTCTTCAAGCTGGCCTTCCAGGAATATCTAAGAGAACAAATTTATACTTCACTCCTAACCAGCCTTTATGCTGAACCTAAATCACCACTCTATTCCTCCCTGGGAGATGGGTGCCCCAACAGTTTGGGAGCTACTGCCATAAACATTTATTGTCTAGCAGTTAGCAAAAGTAGTGGTGCACTAACATGCTCACAATTGCCCCCATTACCAAATCACACTTACTACGTTGTAGCAGCAGCAGACCTAATGCTCAGAAGCCCAAAAAACATTGTAATGAATGACTGCCTTCACCATATGATAAGTACAGAGATACCAATGTGCCTTGTGCCAATTGGTACTCTAGTGCCCATGAAATGGCAGGCTGTTAAAGACTGCTCCGTAAATTCATTTACTGAGTAAATGAGTACAGAAACTTTCGGTAAATTTACAACTTGTAGCTTAATACCATGGAATGAATATAGCCCATGTATACAAATAAGCTATTATTATTTACACCACTGTCTGTTCAACAGGGTTTAAAAATACCATTTAGTTCCATAGCATGTTCTGTTATCTGCTTTTGTTCCAGTGACCTATTTGTGAGAACAGAGACACATTCAGACACTTATTTTTTAAGAAATTATGCCAATAGAATTATGGTTGTCTGTAAAAACATTATACTAGCTGATTAACCACTGTTTACCAAGAAGTGAAGAACTAATTGTAGCATATAATTGGACCCATTTAATACAAGCACAGAGTATTTACAGTCACTTTCTCTGACATCATTAAACACAGAAATTAAACACAGAAATAAGCTCTCCAAATCACAGGGAATGTTTTCTTGTTGACATTGTGTACAATCATGTCTTCATCATTTTTAAACCCAGTGGCAGGATGGCTTTTTTTGCAATCATGAATGCTCAAACTGTCAGCCTTATTTTGCGGTATTCACATTGAAATGCCCATGTGGCATTATCAGTATGAGAGACAACCAAGCCATTGATTTGGAGAATCCGTGAGCAAATGAAAATGATCCTGAGCCAGAATGTCAAATCCCTTGTGGCTTGACACTTCATGGAGGTCAAACATGTGGTTAGCCAGCTGAACTTTTTAAGCTGTCCAGAGCACTGCTGTAATATAGAGGAATGGTGAGAGGAAAGCCCTTTTCTATAAATGACTCAAATGGATTTTGACAATTTATACTTGCAGTTGTGCAGTGAATGAAGTTCTGGATTTCTCATGCTAACTACCAATTCCTTCTCACAAAACATTTTCAATGTTTAATGTTAGCTAGAGATGCATTTATTCCTTTTTCACTGTTGTTGTGTTGCTAATCATTATATAATATTATGTTTGATAATATTGTCAAAAGATAGAAAATCATTTACTAACTCTGGGCAAATTTGCCCCTGTGGTGTGCAGTTATTAGTTACTGTATCTATTTTCAGAGAAGGAAATTTTCTGTTTACAATACAATCAATATTTAAAATATTTAATGTGTTCACTTAGTTGCTCTATAAAGGACTCCATAGTCATCTTTTCCTGCTCCACTTTTTTCAGCAACAGTCTTTAATTAAAACTATACCCCCAGAATGAATACTTAACCAACAGATACTTTATATCTTAAGTGGCTTTTTAAAGAATTTTACCAAACTGGAATATATATCTGTAGATTGTAGTTGTCTTTTTACATTTTACCTGGCACCACCATTTTATGATTGTCTGTGTGCTGCCTCCGAGACCACCTGATGCAGCTCTAACTATAACAGGAAGTAGTGTGGGAGTAAAAGACAGAACGCTGTCCATTAATTGGCTCATGTGACCTAACATGTATGTGTGCCCTTGGTTTGTTTAGGATTATCCAATGGCACATACTACTAAAAAAGTTTTTATGAAAATGGTTTATTCAGATGAAGCAGGATTTTACATTTGAGCAGTTCTTTTTATAGAGACCTGCATTGTTTAGGGGTATAGTTTTCTTTAATGTTTTATTGTAACCGGATATTAAATTCATTCTTATTTTATTTGTGTGTATATATATATATATATATATATATATATATATATATATATATATATATATATATATATATAGTGAATAAAGTACCTTGAATAAAGTCTTGTAAATTATAAGGATATTATAAGTTTTATATATATATATATATATACAGTTTTGGGCCAATGACCATCGGCAAAAGAGGAAGCAGGCACTGGAGACAAGTACGATTGGGAAGGATGTTACTGTGGACAGGCAAAGCTCAGAAAACAGGAAACAGGCCAGAAGACCTCAAAAGAAAGTTCAATACAGATTAAGCACTAGCATGAACAGGAAGAGTGGTTATACATAGAGGCAATACAGGATTTAAACACATAGGGGGTTATTTATCAAAGGTCGAGTTTTTTACACCTTGAATGAACTCGAATGAGCTCACAACTCAAGAAAAATCATGAATGGAAAAAACTTGCCTTTGAGCTCAGGCACAATAACATTAGTGTGGTGTTTATACAAATGGCCTGTAGATGTCACTGTGTACACGAGTTATACTGTGCATATACTGTACCTTCTATACTGCTTAAGGTGCTAGAGTTGCTGTTACTGTTGTGTAAGGGCTGTATGAACCTGCTAAAATACTGTTATACTCTGCTCATCCTTGGCTATCAAAACACAACAAATTAGCAACAGGATGTCTCTTCTACCTCTGCAGCAGTCTGCATCTTTTCTCCCAAATCCTGGTGAGCCTACCATACCTTTTACTGCTTGGATCCGAATGTTTGAAAACTACATTATTACTGCTGACCAAGGAGAGATTTTCGCTGATAGAAAGCGTGTTTTACTTATTCAATGCCTGGGAGCAGAGGGACAGCACACATTCTATACATTACCATTACTTGATAAGGCTTATAAAACTGTATTTACTGTTATAAAGAACTTTTTCGTGCCAAGAGTAAATGTGGTTGCTGAAAGATATAAATTCCGGTAATGTGGACAACATAATGGCGAATCCACAGAACAATTTATAGCAGTTTTGAGATAGCTGGTTGTAACCTGTGAGTTTGGGAATCTAACAGATGAAATGCTAAGAGACCAAAAAGTGGAAAAACAAATTCACCATGAATTAGAGAGAGACTGCTCCTAAAGCAGGATTTAAGCCTTGCAAAGGCTAATACAGTTACTAGCCAAATTGAATAAAGCTGGTACATTTATTCCAAACAAGTTTATATGCACTGTCAATACTGCTTCTGCTGACAAGGGACACTCCATTAACCTGATGCTTGATACAGGTTCAGCTGTTTCTATACTACCAAAGGATATTTTCTTGAAATACTTTGCAATAGATATGCTTGTTGCACCTGCACTGAGACTGGTCAGTTACTTAAAGGATCCAATCCATGTGCTTGGTTGCTTGCCAGTGACTGTACAGTTTAAATGAAATACTGCAAAATGTGACTTTTACATTGTGAATAAGGGTACTGCTATACTTGGAAGGAATCTCTTTGCTGCATTAAACCTACAATTAGTTGATATAATTAGTCTAATTTTTCACCACAAAGCAGCACTTCACTGGACTGTACAAAGAACTTTGTGCACAAAGTTAAGTTGAGACCAGATATAAAATGAGTATGCCAGAAATAAAGGCGATTGTCCTACTCTATGAGGGAGACTGTCTCACAAGAACTAAAGAAACTGGTAGAGCAAGCTTTTATTGAAAAATCAGAATGGGGTTCACCAATTGTTGTAACAATGAAGAAAACTGGTGGTATACGATCTTTTCTGGGTCATATAATTTCACAAGAGGGATTACTGCCTGACCATGTCCATATCATCGCTGTTACACAAGCACCTACTCCATCTGATTTCCAGACCTTGTGAGCTTTCTTAGGTCTTACTTCATGATATTCTAAGTTCATTCCCAACTATGCTTCATTTGTGGAGCCACTTAGAGCACTACTATGTGGAACTTCATGTCTGGTTTTGTCAGAGAGCTTTGAAATAGTGAAACAGTTCATCGTGAAAAGTCCAGTGCTAGCTTTATTTGATCTGTAGTAACCCACTATGGTTACTACAGATGCTTCAGACTTTGGCGTTGGTGCAGTTCTCACACAGATCCATGCTGATCATTCAGAGAAAACTGTTGCATTTGCATCAAAAACACTTACAAAGACAGAGCATAAGTATTTAACTGTTGAAAAAGAAGCTCTAGCGTGTGTTTGGGCAACAGAAAAATGGAGGACATACCTATGGGGTTGAGAATTTACCTTGTGTGCAGACCATAGCCCTTTAACTACACTACTTACAACAAAGGGACTAGAAAGAGCTGGAATGCGTATAGCGAGATGGTCAGCAAGGCTACTGAATTTCAACTACAAAATGCAATACAAACCATTGCATTGTTGTTTATTACATTTGCCCAAATGCTTTCCTACTATAGGGGGAACATGTGATGTTTATGCAAATGGCCTGTAGCAGTCACTGTGCACAGGAGTTATACTATGCATACACTGTTCCTTCTATACTACTTAAAGTGCTAAAGTTTATGTTACTGGGGTACAGAGACATGAGGTCCTAAAAGAGCTAAACACAGCACTACCTGATAATCAGTAACTGCACCCACAAATGAAAGACACAACATAATAATGCCATATCTATTTGATACTAATTTCATTTTTTTTTTTTGCCATTCAATTGTGTACACATACTGTGTACATGCACAATACATCTATTTATAACATGATTTATAATAATCAAGAATAACAAAACAATTATATTTTCAGACACCTTTCAATAAGGCAGTGAGAACAGACACTGAAAAGTAATTTCTGATGTTTAGATTAGCGGTCCCTAAACTTTTTGGAGCAGGGACCGTGTAAAGGCAGAATTATTTTCAAGGACCAGGGGGCGAGCGTCAAGTGCGCATGCTTCATATACTATTCAAGGAAGTATATTTACGTCAAGGGTGCTTCTAAACACAGTCTAAGCAACAGTAGTCAGTGATAGCCTTCGTTATTTAGTATGGTATAGTGTAAGAGATCTCGAACAGACAAACTTGAGTCCCCTTGCATTCCTCCAGTGTAAATAATTTATCAGGACTGATACTGATTAAGTGCAAATGGGAAGAGTGTCAGAAGAGACAGGTGATACAATGCTGCATGCTTCCTTATACTGTACCTCAAAAGAATGAAGGTCATGTGTCAGTGCTGGGCATTCTCCAAGACTCCTTTGAGGATGTATTGAAAGGCACTTAAGACATTTTTCGAAATAAAAATTTCCCAACATTTCCTTGGTGTCATATAACCTGTTGATACAATGACTTCCAAAAATAATTTTTAAATAATAATGTGTTAGTTAAATCTATGCACATAATGGCTACATCATGTATACATTAGATAAGCTGAACTTCACACAGTTTTATAGATCTGTTTAGAAAGACATGAGTAAGTATGGGTCGACTTTGGAGATGGGAGTATTGATTAACGTCCATAAATTCACTGAAAAATGTGGGATACTTAACACTGCACCATTATAACTGAATATGCTAAAAAATATGCTTTAACAAGTTTCTAATAGCATTGTACTACTAAAAAATAGTGGTAAAGCTGTGATTATTGTAATGAATGCCAATTTATTTTTACAAACAAAAATATTCACAAATTACTATGACATAAATGAGTATTTCAGACATGACCTTTAAAAAAAATGAAAATAGACTGGTTCATTCAGGCAGATGGCTGTTCACCTAACGCATTTCTGGGATGTAATGCCTTAATCATAGGCTTTGACCGGACAGGTGGCAACCCTACCTCTGTAGCTACTGACAAAGTTGGTTTGCAGCATGTTTCTCTACAGGGCTGTTTTTATGCGTGTCCTTTTTTTATAGGTCAAAGTAAAAGAAATTTAAGTGCACAAGAAATTTTTCTTTTCTTATTCAAAGTTTATTGCATTCCTTTTCTGGAGGAAAAGACCCCAATCTTTACTGAAAAACAAAGTGTTACATTACTCTGAGCAAAGTTTGATTTTTAATTATCTCTTCGAGCTGCCAAATCATTTCATCTGTGTAATATGTTCCCTGATTGCAAGGTCCCAAAACTGCATATAAACACTTGATCGCTATCATAAATTACCTCTTCAGAGGTAAAATTAAGCATGTCTCATTTTTTAAATGCATTAATTTAAATGCACAAAAAGTATTTGGTATGCGGCACTAGAAGATTTACCTGCCTTCCTTGTGTTTTGCTTATTTCCATGACTAAGTGATGTATTCCATGTACTTTGCCTAAAGAACTCCCAAACCCCAGAGGTGTTTTGATTATGAAAATATATACCGTTGCATTTTGTCATTGTAAATCACCACATATTAAATATTTAGCAATACGTTTCCTTAGTATATGTGTATCTGATGACAGGACATTTGGATGCATTAAACATATGTGTTTTCTTTTTTATTCTGTCATCTTATCAAGGCACAACTACTTCATAACTCATTTTATAAAATCAATGATAAATAGACCTGGATGAGACCTACATCTTGATTTACTGAGAGCAGTCTCTTCTGATTATACGCTTAGCTGAAGAAACCGGCAGTGATTTTGCACCTGGATATCCCAGCCAGTTTATTCACTCTAAACAGCTATCTGATGGTTAAAGTTTATGATTACTGTAACTGATCACAAATCACGAATGTCACTTTATTTATTTATTTTTTGCCTAGCTTTCACATATATAAACACAAAATTACCCAAGAATAACCAATGCTTTTCTAAAGATTTATAAGCAAGAAATTAAAAATAGCAGACATGCTATGAAAAGTCAAGTTTCAGATAAATGCTTTTTTAAATGTCTGTTTTGCCATTGATACTCAGTTAAGCCTTTCACAATTACCATGTAGTTATTTCCCAAGAATTTTTTTTAAAAGGTTATTTCAATGTTTGTATAGACATTCATAAGGGCATTATGTGGATATAATTTATACTTGTGGAGATTGTTTATTAAATAAACCCTTGCAGGCAAAGTCTCTGCATCAATGATGGGCAAAATCCAATACAACATTTTAGGGACTATGTTATGTCATCCCATCCATTCCTGTAAGTATGTTAAATGTTTGCATTAGCAGTTCAGCACTTGGTGGAGTAATGAGAAAGTTTTTGGATACAGGAAGTGGAAGTGAAGGTTTTAGTTCTAGCCTGCAGTCTGGGATCTCTGTGTGGATTCTGCTAGTTCTGCTACACTCTGCACTGGGTCATCACAGGTTACACCTGTGATCTCAGTGCAATACAATACTTTAGAACTTTACACCTTTAGCACATAATCGTTCCGTATAATTGTTAAGCAGATGATGCATGTGAGCATGTTATTTATCCAAATGTGTTTGGAAAGCTTCAAAATATTTGCCAAAATATGTATTATTTTAGGATCCCCTAATTTCACTTGCAACAAGCCCCCATAAATTGCAGAATGTCTATCAAGAGCCAGAGCATTATATAAGGACTCACCCTGGGGATCTAGTGGCCAGCGGGGACGCCTGCCGCATACTGTACGTCCTTTCTCCTCAAGTACCGATTCTCCTATGGCGTGCGTGGGCGAGCACTTCCAAGTTTTATGTGCCAGCTCGATAACAACATTGTGCAATGAGGCGAAATTCAAATGTATTTAAATGGGCTTTGAATGGGAATTCACTGCCCCTTGTTAGGTTCGATATAGTTAGTTCCTGGGTGCTTTTTCTTAGACTGATATTACTGGTATTGATCCTTGCCTGTCTGTGACCATTCTGAACTCTCCGATCTGACCCTTCCCTGCCTGTTGACCATTCTGAACTCCCCAATCTGACCCTTGCCTGCCTGCTGACCATTGTGAACTCTCCAACCTGACCCTTCCCTGCCTGCTGACCATTCTCAACTCTCCAATCTGACCCTTGTTTGCCTGCTGACTATTCTAAGCTCTCCAAACCTGATCCTGGCCTGTCTGACTATTCTGGAACTCAGCTTGTGCTGACCAGTCTTCCTGATCGCTTCCTTGCCTGGCCCTTCTCTGTATGTGTGAACTCTGTCCAATACCCCTGGTAAAACTATTGTGTCCCATTGCTCATCCAGAATCCTAGCTTGGCTCCTTTCTTATTAAGACCTGGTGGCATCAGATTAGCTGCTGGCTCCTCCCGAGGTGAAAGGCAGTTGTTAGAAGCAAGAGCCAAGACAAGGGAGCCTAGCATCGGTTCAGGATTTAGGGTGCCAATCGTGACACATTTCCAGAGAATTGCAATATTTGACTTCCCCAAAGCTCAGATTAAGGATGCTTGCCATTTGCAGAGTTGGGTACATGGGCTTTAGAGGCTCCAGGATACCAGCAGATCACAAAAAACGCTTGTTGGTTTCAAAGTTTTGTTTAACCAAAAAGTCATACTTTTTATATTATACAATTGGAAATCTCTCCACCAGAAGCAATTTCCCAGGAAGTAAACAACATTTAAACAATGGAACAAAAATAATCAAAACAAAGCTTGAGGTCTGTTGAGCTCTGCCAATGACAGCGTACAAACTGCAATTTTACAATGTTTGCACAACTGTGATGGTTACCATGTAAACATTTTCAATTTATGCTTTGACTGATGGGAAATATATTCGAAAACTGTCTGGTTAACCAGTGCTTCAGATTTATCTCTTTACATTTTATACTCCTTACACCCTATACATTCTTCACCCTTTGTTTGAAATACAGACATGGGGAAATGATTTCAAATTCAGCAAATGGTGATTAATTATGAAGATAAACAGGTACATTTACAAGGATGAGGAGAGGTGCAAAGTACTTTGGAACTTGTTTCAAAATCTTGCTGCTAGCACTGGGACGTATATACAGTATGAGTGGTGGAGACTGGTCTGGACATGGATGTGTCCTTTCAGTTCAATAGATTACATTCATTCAAAACATCATTGGCATTAAAATACAGATCTCCTTTGCTCCTCTCAGGGCTGAGCACTGCATAGATCATGTCATCATATGAGAAATGCAGTTTTGCTACAGATGGAACATAATTCATGAAAAAAAATTATCACTTGCCCAGACTATTTTATCATTGAAATGATTGTTGTGTACTCTGGGGCAGATATCAATAATGTCTCCAGTGAAGCAAGATTGTGTTTAGTCGCAATTAAACTTTTACTAACAAACTAACATGAAACATTCTTTTACTATCTATGCCCTTCTATTATGTAAATTTTATGCAATAGCTAATAGCAAAAAATATGGTGCACATACAGTGCATATCCTTATACATCTTTTTTTTTATATTTGATTAAAATATGCACCATGTATCCTTCCTTTATTGAAAGTGGGATCTTGCTTCAATTAAAAATTCTGCATTGTTTCTGAAAGAAATTCACATATAACTTGCATAAGATATATTGGATCATTCATCTGACCCCTAACTCCTGAATAAAGACAGAATGAGGAGAAACAGATGCTGAGAGAGGAATAGTAAAGATAAACTTGATTATTTCAGAAATGGTACAGAATTTTTAATTGAATGTATTTAGAAAGTTTCTTAATTCATTATGCTGAAGCTCATTTAAAATGTTCATTTTTGCTGTAGTTCCCCTTTAAAAAAAATCAGGGGCAGAACTACCAGTGGTGTGCATACTATCAGGGCCCACCAGAGCGAACCTGCTATGAAAAATACAGTCAGAGGGAGAGGAGGTGAAGGGAAATACTTCCATTACTGTGCAGACAACAACTGGCTAGTGAAATAGACCATTCACACTCTATTGCCAGACAACTTTTTTCTCTGGTTAACGGTTGTTACTCCACAAATTCAGCAAAGTGTGAATTTTAATGAACGTTACCTCTTTCACCAGATTTGACTTTGCCACTTCAGACCAGGTGAATGGCTAAAATTCAGCTACATCTTCCTCAATCTTATGTCAGTTATATCAAATCCTGTCTGCTGGAAATGCATTAAAGTTGTAAAAATGCTGGTGACTTTTTCTAAGTGGGATTGCCTACAAAAAAGTCCCAAACTTTTTTGGGTTAAAATTTTTTCCCCCAGACATTTGAAGGCCATGGATTCATTTTACAGTGGGCTCATGCATAGGGCATTAGAGGATCTCTTGTCTTTATTAAGGTTCCTTGTACATTTGTAATAAAAAGTGTCCACTTCAAGCATTTGCACCAACATCTCTTAAAAAGACATCCATACAACTTTAATGTACCTGCCATATTCAAATCAACCTTAAGATCACTAGCGACAGTTCGCTAGGCATAAACGAATGCTAGCAAATCTTCGTTATGAAATGCTCGCACTGAAGAAGTATCGCTAGGATGCAACTTCGCATTTTAGTGAATTAGCATAGCGGTAATGCATTTTCGCCTGGCCAAGTGTGCGAAGCAGTCGCTGGTCACAATTCTCTCTTGAGGGAATCTGCCTCAATGAGTTTAGTGTCTGTACAAGCAGCAAATTTATATAAATTTTATCTGAAATTTGAAAATTCTATTTGCTGCATTGTGTTTGTGTATCAGGTATAACTCTTGTATAAAGCTGTACAATAATATGATTGGTAGCAGAACAATTTCCAAATTTTAAAGTTTTTGGAAGAATTCCAAAGTAGGGTGGTCCAAAGGACATACAGTATGTTGCCACACAAACTAAAACAGGTCAACAAATGAATTGTTTCAGATTCCTGCAAGTTATCATCTGTAAATTAAAAAGATTTTTGTTCTGATTGCATGAATGTGTAAATTATATTAAATCACAATAAATAAAGCATGGTGCAATTGAACATCACTTACCAGCTCAATAAATTTCCATAAAAAAAGTTTTGTATCATTTTTAAGTTTTTACAGGAAAAAAAGAAACAAAATCCAAATTTCTTGCAACTAAAAATCCCTGTATGAAAAAGCTTAAAGCACCAGAGGCTTCTCTGTCTGCCATTACTCTAAAATAATCTGCACCTTGATTAGTGCCATATGCTGACTAAAGCTCCCTAGATGCAACGATCTTTCCCTGAAAAACGACCGATCTTAGGGAAGTCCGACCAATCTGTCAAATTATCGTGCGGTTAGTGGGATACAAACGATCGTTCATCTTACTATTTTTTGTCCGACATTGGTCTGATGATTGATCGGCCAGGTTAGAATATCTTTATCGGTCCCCATGCAATCTATCTATGTTTGCAGGGCAAAGCAGGCTGCGATCCTTCAGTTTTGCTGGCAATATCGCCTGAAATGGTCTTTTTAATAGATGGACACTAGGGATGTAGCGAACTGTTCGCCGGCGAACTTGTTCGCGCCAACATCGGCTGTTCGCGCTCGCCGAATGTTCGTGAACGTCGCGCGACGTTCGCCAATTTGGGTTCGCCTTAGTTGGCGCTTTTTTTTTTGCCATTCCTCCCCCAGACCAGCAGATACATGGCAGCCAATCAGGAAGCTCTCCCTCCTGGACCACCCCCACACCCCCTGGACCACTCCCCTTCCATATATAAACTGAAGCCCTGCAGCATTTTTTCATTCTGCCTGTGTGTGCTGCTTGGAAGAGCTAGTGTAGGGAGAGAGCTGTTAGTGATTTGAGGGACAGTTGATAGTAAGTTTGCTGGCTAGTAATCTACTGTTCTTCAAACAACTGCCATCTAGCTGTGTGAGCTTGTTCACATTCTGTCTAAATATCAATAATATTACAGTCTCCACAACCACCTGAGTGACTTTTTTCAAGCAGCAATAATATATTTTACGTAATCCGTATCCACCGCTGTAGTAGTGTATATGTTGACCTTGTAGGCATTGTTTGCCCAGTCTTTAACCAAGTGCCACATAGCTGTGTGAGCTTTTTCACATTCCGTGTCCAGAAACCTGAGTGACGTAGTGTGATTTCTGCCCTTTACAGCACAAAACGCAGCGCTGTGTCAACAATGTATTTTTTAGAAACATTTTTGCCCTTGATCCCCCTCTGGCATGCCACTGTCCAGGTCGTTGCACCCTTTAAACAACTTTAAAATCATTTTTCTGGCCAGAAATGTCTTTTCTAGCTTTTAAAGTTCGCCTTCCCATTGAAGTCTATGGGGTTCGCGAAGTTCGCGAACCGTTTGCATTTTTTTCCGGAAGTTCGCGAACATTTTTTTCCGACGTTCGCTACATCCCTAATGGACACATCAGGCATTTAAACGATCGTTTTGAGACAATCGTGGTCTCACGATAACAATTGGATCTTTCAAAAATCTTTACGTCTATGGCCAGCTTTTAGGAGATAAGAAATGTTCTATAACTTAGGACAGCCTACTTATGTGAAGTTTATCTTGATTTAGAACAGTGCTCTCCAACTGGTGTGTGTGGCCCTCCATTGAAGTCTGGCTGCTTTGACATGGGTGTGGTTTAAAGTGGGTTTGGTTTCAAAAAATAAGGGAGCGGTCAGCACTGTTTTTTATTATCAGCCCTCTAGCACATTGGCCAGAAAAACTTTGGCCCTGGTACCACAGAAGTTGGACTTCACTGATTTATGGGCAGATTTACTAAGGGTCGCAATTCGATTGGTCGAACTATCAAATAGGAAATATTCGATCGATCAATTTTTTTGAAAATTCGATCGAACTTCAAATCCTTCAGGGGAATTTAGTAAATCTGCCTCTTAAAGTATATGATTCCATGAGACAAATTGGACCAGGACCGCATGTACATAAAGCTATATTTTGAAGGCTTTGTCCAGGGATCTTAAAAGCGCAAGAGTAAACAATCCTGATATTCACCCCTACTTCTGTTTGTTATTTGTAACAAGGGGCAAATTTATAATTATTCATGAATTCAAGGGCTTTTAGCTCTCGAATTCGTCAGCAATTCGGCAGAAATTCGACTGCCGAATGGAAATCAAATAGTTTTTGGCAATTTTTTAACGCTATTCGATTTCTCGAAAAAAATCACATGATCGAACAGCGATCGTTCGATTTCATAAAAAAATAGTGAAATGTCCTTTGATTGTTCAAAAAATTTGTCCGATTCGAACGATCGAGTCGTTGGATCATACGAATGGTATTCGAGCAAGACTCCCATAGGCTTCTATTGGTATTCGGTAGTTTCAATATGATGAAGTAGGCATTCGAAGGATTTTAAAATTTTAAATCCTTTGATCATTGAATGATCAAATATCCAATCATTCGATCTATTCAATAATTCGATAATTCGGTATTCGATGATCGAAAAGGCCAAATTTAGCATATTTCGAATATCCGAAAAAATCATATGATCGGAATTCGACCATATTTGATCGAACTTCGATCCATTCATGTGAATTTTTTTAAATTTGCCCCTTTATCATTATACATTATCATGCAGATGTTCCCCATGCACTTTTTCAATAACTGTATAATTAAGTAAAGCTACATTTTATAATAATCCTTTAATGTTTTGAACACTGCAGACTTTTTTTTCACTTTATGAATAAAAACAACTAGTTAATCTCTTGGCTCTTTCTATTAAGCGTCATGCTATGCAGCATTTCCTTAACCTTGTTGTTGTTACTTAAGGAAGCAAAGAATGGACTCTAATTCAATCCTCACAGCTCATGTAAAAATCCGTAACTTCCATATTGATATGATTTACACTGTGCCGTCCAGGCTTGTACTGCCCAAAGGGCCCTGATCTATTACCACAGAGGGAGGATGGAAAGCTACGAGGGATGCAAACTGATCTTTAAACCGACTGCTATAGTAATTTATTTAAATATCCTTCTGAGTGACATTAGAACTCATACATCCTCCCAGAAGAACACATATAAACTCATGCACTTGCAATGAAACTCTAAGAAAGATCTTTAAACAGATTGTTCTATCCAACAATTTTACATCTGATTTTCTAGTAGACACCCTGGAGTACAGATCTTTTTGATACTTTTCTTAGAATTCCAGTCCATATGGCTTTGTTGAAATTGTCTTCCTCAATATGACGCAGATTCAATGATATCAATGTATTTATTTTCTTAACCTAGTAAGTACCCTCGCATTCCTCTGCATTTATGGACAAGGCCCACAATCTCTGCTTGTCATGTTTGAATACATGATTTAACTGTATTGTTGCCATATCAGACAATTAGGATTTTTTTTTAGGATACGCATAAAGGGAAGTGTACACTGAATGACAGCAGTGCAAACTCAATGGTCAACCATTAGCAATAGTTTACTTGTATCGTATGATAAGTGCAAAAATGTATTTTACTTAAAATGTAATGACCACCTGATGAGTCAATTTTGCTGCAAATATTTTGTAAGCAAAGCGTATGTATCCTCAAAGTTTTCTTTGCAACTTATGCAGCAAAGCAAGAGCAAAGATGAAGGGAACACATCTGAAGCAGTTGGGTGGTCACAATTCAAGTGGTCACACCTATTCAAGCACTTGGACCTGTGTGTATTAGAAATGAGTCCTATTCTCGCCACCAAACTGGAGTTGTCTTTTCCTGTACACTTAAAAGCAGGCCCCAACCTGTAAAATCTATATTGCACACATAATCACACTAAAATTACAAGCACTTACATTCTCTTGAGCAAATGGCAAGAATAAACAGATTGATAGCAAAAGCAGCAACATGGTTATTCCAGATAACTGGCTAGAAATTAAGACTAGGTAGGTAGGCTGTGCAAAATAAAAAATGTTTTCAATATAGTTTCTACATTAGAATTTTTTTTTTTATTTTGCACAGCCTATTTATCAAGTTTTTATTTTTAAGGCAAATTGTAGACTGAAAGGAATTTGGGAATAGATAGGGTTAAATATTTGTTGGAAAGATGCAGTTTCAGGAAGACTAATAAGATGTTAAATACAAGCTAACCATACTAACACTGGAAATGACACCATTATTTTACAGCATTTCAAATCTTGTGTAATTGACTGATTTCAATGTGACAAATTCAGGCTGCAAAGAAGTGATGTAAAATGTTATGTAAGAAGTAATGTTTGACTCCAGTGTTTAACATAACTTAAAACATATCCCTTTGAAGCATTTATTGAGGCAAAAATGCTTGTATTAGATTAAGAAAACTTTGATTTTTAGTTTTACTATGTGTTTGATATTTAAACTTACTATCACTGCCATGGCAAGTCACTTTCTGCTTCTGTCTTATTGCTGAAATGAAGCTTTCTGAGTTACCTAGAGACAGCTTAAATACCCTAATTAATTAACCCATTGTTGGTGGGGTTTCTATAAGAAATGTATTGGTCTTCTGACATGGAACAACTAAAATGTACGAATGGTAAACATAAAAGTCTGCATACATTTATTGACATTTTTTGAACATTATATGTATATTTACAGGGGGTCAGTGCATATTTGTGTTAGCAGTAGCAGGCATAAAACTAAAATGGTCCTACTGATCTCTTTTTCTGTTAAACAGAAAATGTTCCTGTACACAAACTACCACTAAATTGCTAGTCAGTTGGCTTGTGTGTGGGACATAAAACAATGTCCCTGCTTTCTTTTTGGGCTAATAGAAGAATTAGTGTTCTAAAAATGAGTATTCTAAAAGATATATTACTCAATAATACTTTCCCACATCTTAATTTATTTGCAGGACAAGTATTAATTGTCCAGCAATGTCCATAGGTTCAATATATTCAGCAGAGGCATGCCTTCCTCTTCAAGTTTGGAGGGCTGACAATTAAGGTTTCTGAGAATCGTAACTTGGATTTTCTGCACCAACTTTACCATCACCCAAGGTGGTCTTTTTTATCACTTGGTTTAGAAATCCCAGATGGCTCTGTTTCCTAAAGCACATGAGAAATGGGAAAAAGTAATCCTAGACTTGGACTTGATACAGTTAAAATATACAGTTCAAATGCATACACTATCTACAGTATACCATAGTTAAACTTTCTAAGGTGGGCAGCTGGATGCTCTGAGACAGGAGCAGACTTACTCCATTTATTATGGTCATATTCAACTACTGGCCAGAAGTTTTTGTCTCGATGGAGAATAATTTTGTTTTCCCAATAGTAATGGACCTCAAATCCATGCTCCTTGGCCTAAAAGACTCTATAGTTTGAAAACATTTGCTCTATTCTTTGCCAAAACACTATCTTACTTCAGTGAATTGGACCAGCTCCCTCTGCAATGCAGGTATGGGTTAACCTGGCAGATGTTCCTTTTAATTAATAGCACATACCTGAAATATTTAATAAAACCTGATTTTCATGGATAGAGGCAAGACAAATCTACAGCATGGGGCAATTTATATTACCTTAAAGGTACTGTTTACCTGCTATGACCTCTGGCTGTCTTAACTAAAGAATATGTTTTTTTGTGAATCTCTCAGGGGTAGGAGGCAATTGTAAATAGTGTAAATAAAACAATACAAATTTAAGATAAATCTGTCAGGGGGCCTATCAGCTCCCAGTGGGAGTAGTCCGGACCAAGGAGGAAGCTTAGGGTTAAGTTCAAGTTCATGGTACAGACAAGGGTTCAGGAACAATAGCGAAGTCAAAGTCCAGGCAGAGATCAATAGGCAGGCAGAAGGCTGGCAAGGTCAAGTTCAGGCAGGGTCAAAGTCCACAAATCAATATATACAGAATTATCAGACACCCAGGAACACACAAAACAGATCCTATAATCGGGCATTGAACCGCTGGGAAGAGATGTGCCCACAGGGGGCCACTGGACCACCAAGCCTTGGCTTCTAGGGGAATTGCTTGTAGAATTCCATTACCAATCAAGGGACGTCTACATTGGAGTGTTTCTCCCACGAGCATTCTGCAGGACCAAAGCCCTTCCACCTGATGAGGAACTGGAGAGAAAACCTGGAAAGTCTGAAATCCAAGATCTTTTCAACTTCATAATCTTGTTGAGCCATTGGAAGTTGTAGGTTTCCCCAGGGAGACATCACACACATCAAGTATTCGCATCTCAAGGGGAAGTAATACTGTAGTCGGACTGCCACAGGATTAACTCCAAAATGGGGTAAGAACTGACAAACCTTGGGCCCAACTTGGTAGAAGGAATCTTTAGATGAATGTTGCTAGTGGACAACCACACCTTGTCACCAACCTTGCATTGAGGAGAGGATCTCCTTCTGGGATCAGCAAAAGTCTTATGCACCAGAGCACCTTTCTTCAAGTTCACTTTAGTCACAGCCCAAATAGCAGACATATGGGCTGCATGATCACCTGTGGCAGGGACGTCTGACAGAACGAAGTTTTGTGGAAAGGCTTGAGGATGCTGTCCATACACTGGTGGAAGTGTGGCATGCATTATTATGAGCGAATTCTGGCCACGGGAGGAGATCAGACCCATCATCTTGACAGAGGGAGATATGATTCCTCAAGAATTGTTCTAATGCTTGTTTCACCAGCTCCGCTGCTCCAATGGTTTGGGGATTTGTAGGCTGAAGTGAACTGAAGAGTGATACCCAAGTCTTTAGAACTTAGCTGTGAACTGAGATCCCTTGTTAGACACTATCTCAGCCGGGAAGCCATGCAACTGAAAAATAAATTGTATGAAGAGCTGTGAAAGTTCTACCACTATGGGAAGTTTCCACAGCAGAATGAAGTGTGCCATTTTGCTGAAGCTATCACTACCCAAATGACAGTGCTCCTATCTCTGAAGCATCTACTTCAATGAAGAAGGGCAATGGGGGATCTGGATGACGGAGAACTGAAACTGAAGTGAAATGGTCTTTCAATGATTGGCAAGCTTTCAGAGCAGGAGGAGGCCAAGAACTGGGTTTACCTCCCTTGTGAATAAGGGCAAGAATTGGAGCAATACTAGAGAAGAACCCCTTGATAAATTGGTGGTAATAGTTAGCGAATCCAATGAATCTTTGTATATTTGAACTTATGGGGAGAGGCCACTTCTGTATGGCTGAAATCTTGGTGGGATCCATCTCGAAACCCTCAGAAGAAATAACATACCCCAGGAAAGGAATCTTGAGCACTTCAAAAGTGCATTTCTCCAACTTGGCGAAGAGGGAGTTTTTCCTCAAACAAGAGAGTACCTCCTTTACTTGAGAACAATGATTTTTCAAATCTTTAGAGAAGATCAGGATGTCATCAAGGTAAACAGCACTGATTTCCCCAGTTGGTCACAGAAGATGTCGTTCACGAACTCTTGGAAGACAGCGGGGCATTGCAGAGACCGAAGTGCATTATGAGGTATTTATATTCTTCCACTCATCACCTTTGCGTATGCGGTTATACACCCCTCGCAGATACAACTTAGTGAAAATCTCGGCCCCCTTCAGTTGGTCAAACAGTTCCGAGATAAGGGGCAAGGGGTATTTGTTTTTTACAGTAATTTTATTAAGTCCTTGGTCTATACAGGGACGCAGATCACTGTCTTTCTTCTCCACAAAGCAAAAGCCAGCCCCAGCAGGAGAGGTAGAGGGACGAATAAATCCCTGCTGGAGGTTTTCCTGGATATAGTTTTTCATACCAGAGGTATTAGCATGAGATAAAGGTCAGGTGCAAACCCTAGGGGACATGGTTCCAGGAAGAAGGTCAACAGGGCAGTCATAGTGATGATAAGGAGGGAGAAATTCCACAGACTTTTAAAGAAATGGTCATCTGGTGGAGAGGAGTAGCTGGTAGACAATGATTTTGACAAAAGGACCCCTCAACAAGAAATCTGATTGGAGGACCAATCTAAGGAGGAATTGTGCAGATGGTAATCCCAACACCACAGGAAGGAGGGACAGGAAATGATGAGGAATGCCAATTTCTCAGTGTGCAATGTCCCAACCTGCAACGGTAATTCCCCTGTTGTCATGGAGATAATGTCAGACGATAGGGGTCTCTCATCAGTAGCAAAGACCCGCAAGCAAGTACATATGCAGTCACTTTGGATTGTGTGTTAAATGCGTCGTGACTTAACTCATCTATCTCATTTATCCCACTTATCACAGAATATTGTGTCACAGCATCCCATCCAATTAAAGAGTTTGCCATTGAAAACAATGGTACTTTGGTATGCTAATGAAAAGGTTAAATGCATTAAATGAGTTAAGATAACTTTGGATAACACAGTTTCTTCAATTAGCCCTGAGACTTACAAATCCAAGTGACTGCATCTGTAGACATGGGATACAGGGGAACACCAACTTGCTTGGCAAAGGCAGCGTCCATGAAGTTTCCAGCAGCTCCAGAGTCAAGGAATGCTGATACTTGGACCGTCTTAGTGGGCAGGCGAATCTGTAAAGGTAAACAAAACTGCTGGGAGTTCTCTTGGAGCGTGGGTGCAATACCGCCCACAAGTGACACCCCAAGCTTACTTTGAGGAGAAGGACCTTTAGGTTTCACAGGGCAGGAATTGGCAAAGTGAGCTTGACTGCCACAATTAAAATTCTAAAGTCAATAGCATACTCACTGACAGTGATTTCCCTGCCAGATTTGCAGGAGCTGAGATGAGGCATTGGCTACACAACCTGGTGCATTGAACATGGTTCGGAACACCTGGAGAAATGCTTTAGCATCAAAAGTCACTGGAGAATTCTTCTCCCAGAGATGTGTTGACCACTCAAGCAGTTTACCCTCCAAACAAGATATCACATAACCCACTTTCGCCCACTCAGAAGTGTATTGTGAGGGCTGAAATTCAAACTGAATAAGACACTGAGTAACGAACCCTCTGCAGGTTTGCGAGTCCCCATTGTAGCAAGGAGGTATGCGCAGAAACCGCTAGAGAAGGAGAGGCAATGGCAGGAGGATTCTACGCAGCCGCAGGAGTGGAGAGCATACAAGAATTAAGCGTATCAAGTACTTGCCCAATGCGAACTTGCTGATCGCCAATCCTCATAGTGCTCGTCTATCATCAGGTGTAGCTTCCTGAGTGGGGTCCATGGCCCGATTATAATGTCCCAGCAGGAGATCAATAGGCAGGCAGAAGGGAAGCAAGGTCAAGTTCAGGCAGGGTCAAAGTCCATGAATCAATAGATACAAAATTATCAGACACCCAGGAACGCACAAAACAGATCCTATAATCTTGCATTGAACTGGCATCCTGAGCATCCTTTTATTTTGAATTTGGCACCAGCCTGCATGATGTCATCATGCCTGTGTCACTTCGCCAGCGCTGCTGCTATCCACGTGGTAGCTCTGGGCACTGCCATCTTGGATTGGGCACTGAAGGGAAGAGACGCGCTGGACAGCACTTCTGACAAAATCCAATTTAGACTACCACTAGAGTGGCCACCCCTCAACCACCCCTCAATATTACGGTGCTGTCAACCACAGAGTTGTGGGGGAAGCACAAGTCGTTGAGCTCCATTTTGTAGTGCTGATAGTGGGCAGGGTGCAAAGTACAAAAAAACATAAACTCATAAACTCACCCCTGCTTTCTAATGTGGTTTATGCTAATGAAAGTGACAGAAAATGTCCTACATAACACCTTGCACTTGCTAGCATAAAATAATTTTATTTAAAAATATTTTGTAAAATCTACTGGAAACTAAACCACTTAATTTACCCAAATCTCAAAATGTGCAGGATTGTTTTTCATATCCCTAACTGGTAGTAGAAGCTAGCTTAGTACCTGTGCTAGTATTTGATGCTTCAGTATATGTACAGTATAACTTCCTTCCCATCATTTCTTAGTAGCTTCTTGCACCTGTGTCTGCAGCTGCTGGACCCTTTTAGGAATTTATGAGCTTTCAAAAGTTTAACAATAGTAAGCTGCTGAACAGTGCTGATATGTAACCATAACTTAATTTTATGTCTTCATAAATTTTGTAAATTGAATACAATAGTACCAAATACTAATGTTACCAAAATTTTATTTAAAAAAGGCAAAGAGGCAAAAGGGATACTATGCATTTTTTTGTTTATCTAATGGATATCTAAGGAGCTCAACTGCATCTCATTAAGATTCTAGCTTATTATGTTTTTTGCTCATCTTAAATGTTTTCTTTAAGTTAACTTTTAGCATGATGTACAGTAGAGTGATATTCTGAGAAAATTTGCAATTAAATGTAATTTTATTATTTGTGTTTTTTAGTTATCAAGCTTCTTATTCAGCAGCTCTCCAGTTTGAAATTTCAGCAGTATGGTTGCTAGTGTCCAAATGACCCTAAAACCCATGAATTGATTTGACTAAGACACTGAAATATGAATACTAGAGGCCTGAATAAAAAGATGTGTAATGCGTTTTCAAGCTATGCCGGTGCCTAGCTATTCGGGGAGATTCGGGGGCGATCCGTCGCGGCGAGAAGTCGCCAGGCGACGGATCGCCCCCGAATCTCCCTACCTGGACTAAGCCTAAAAATTAACTTGGAGGTGAGCCACCCCTTTAAGTCATACCTATGGGCCACTGTCTCACATATCTTTATCCCTTTAACAAGCAGCTAACAGTGCTAGGACTTAGTTACTTAGGCCTGATGTCATTATGTATATGTCCAGTTAAATACTGATTTCATATTGTAACACATTTGCCCTTAATAGTGTGGGTGATGTATTTACAAATGGTTTATTGATACATTATTTATATATTATTTATTAAGTTTAATTTATCCACAAACAATTATGCAATATGAATATTGCAGCATATAATATAAGTGCAAAATATTAAATGTCTATCCACAGTGTGTTCTATGTTTGTATGCTTTGCCCATTGTTATTGTTCTAAAAATGTTTTTCTCACTGAGAATTTGCCTATGGACACATGGGCATGAAAGAATAATATACATGCAACAAATGG
Source organism: Xenopus borealis (assembly GCA_024363595.1). NCBI lineage: Eukaryota > Metazoa > Chordata > Amphibia > Anura > Pipidae > Xenopus > Xenopus borealis. Next base: position 57,254,828 of record CM044441.1, on the reverse strand, counting down.
GAGTATTTACATTGCGTCTGTTCATATACGTATCACATTTGGGACATGTTCATAAACAAGCTGTGCATTTGCTTGTTTGATTTGCATCTGTTCTGGCTCAGAATTTACGTACAAATTCTATTTGGAAGCATCTTGGACGCATGCTATGTGTTCACGATCCATATACATTGAAAGGATCAAACGGCCAGCAAATGTCCCAGCAGCATTTGAAAAAAAAAAAAAAACAACAACAAAGTAATGTAATGTACAGATGCAGCCACTTTGTGTGTTAAATGCCTCGTGACTCAGTCTTAATTGAAGAAACTGTGTTATCTCATTTAATGCATTTAACCTTTTCATTAGCATACCAAAGCTCCATTGTTTTCAATGGTGAACTCTTTAATTGGATGGCATGCTGTGACACAATATTCTGTGCTAAGTGGGACAAATGAGAAATCTGCATTTAGTTGTTCTGTGTCAAACACACAATCCAAAGTGGCCTCATATGTAGTGCAGGCCCACTCATTTGTGAGTAATAATGGTGGTGTTATACACTCAACTTGGACAATTTAAAAAATAATCTGCAAGTTAAAAAATGTGTCATTACATATGACTATTCTCTAAAGACATTGTGGCACAAAGAGAATTTAAAAAAATGCAATTGGTGTTGGCCTGCACACTACCAAGGAAGATATACTGTGAACCCATAAAAGCAGTAGGCAAAATATGCATCATGGGGCCTATATATTAACACTGGAGACAAACATCACTGTAATGCAGAATTTCACTATGTGCTTTGTTTCAGTTGGAAAAGCTACATTTTCACCCGGAAAAAAAAAGCAACAAAACACGTTATTTGATTTTAATTAATTTGGCACAATAAAAAAACGCTAATGACTCCAATGCATATGGTGAAATAATAAAGCATCAAAAAACGACCAGTGTACATAAAGGAGCCTTACATGTGCTTTGCAGTTGCACATCATTTATAAATGAGTCCTCTTTCCTTAATATTATTTACAGGTAAGGGACCTTTTTTCAAGAATGCCCTGGACAAGGGGTTTTCCAGATAAAGAATCTTTCTGTAATTTGGATGTTCATACCTTAAGTCTGCAGAGCATCAATTAAACATTAAATAAACGCAATAGGATTGTTTTTCCACCAATATGGATTCATGCAGTTTAGCTACCATCAAGCACAAGGCACTGTTTAACTATTACAGAGAAAAAGAAAATCAGTTTAAAATATAATTTGCTTAAAATTAGGATCAGGTTCTGGATAATCAATTTCAGATAATCAATTCCATGCCTGTAGTATTTCGCCCTATAATTTTCACATATGGGTATGACGAGCGTTTTGCTTTGCCTAAAAATTCATGAATCTGCTGCAAAATTAATGAAACGACCAAAAAGTTGCAAATGCATTGGTAAATTGTCTTTTTAATTTAGTAAATTCTAGGCAAGTTAATCATTACCTTTTCTTCTTCTCAAGTTGATTGTATCTCTAAGACAATAATGTTGGACTCTCCTTTTCTGTTAAGATAAGATAGTTGCACTGCATCTGATATGTATAAAGTTCAGTGCATTAGTACTCACAAAGAATTTCCCTGCACAATTGAATGTCTGAACACTTGAATTTGTGTTTGTGGGATGTGAATCCATCAGGAAACCCATTTGATACCCCTATAAAGATGGAATTGTTTGATAATGTGCAGCCTGAGAACTACCTTCAACCTTAGTATGCAAAGCTTTTAAACCATGATAATCTGCTTTCAGTACTTAGACGATCAGAATAAAATTTAAAGAACTTTCAAACAGATAAACTTGCTTCGCTAATATTTCTTTGCTTTTGAAATTGCTGAAGCACAAACAAAACATTGGTCTGAATGTATGTCTTTTTTAATTTATATATAGTAGCTCCTGTACATCTAGATAACCTCCAAAAAAAGCTGGGACTGGAAAAAACAGGGGCACAGGCAAGCTAGAAACCTCTCTACTGAAATGGCCAACAAGTTATTATGGACACCAGTCAAGCAGGTCCTGCAGATTATTAGATGGCACTGACATGCAGCTTGTTAGGGAGGTAGACAGGCAATACTAGGCCCATGAAGAATTTGACCAGGGACGGGTATATAGTGAGACTGCTCACCTGTTATCGTGTTATGCATGACAAGGGTACTCCTCAACTGACACTTCGCCTTCAGTCATCCCACTGAACCCCATTTCATATCTTAATGAAACACCAGGATGCAGAAATGGGGTAAAATGACCACAGCAACTATTTCCATTTTATTAAATAAATAGGTCCTTGCCAGCCTAACCCAAGGCAGACTTCCATAAGAGCTACTCTGCTCTGCATTCCTCACTGAAGACTTGACATCACTATGTCATTATATCCACCGCTGAGTATTATGCTCCCTCCAACAGTACATGCCCAGCACAGAGGGTAAGGCCAACCAACCACTTTGTCATGCTGCTTCCATAGCAGCCTATCCACACTGTGGAGACCTCTCTCCAGTCGTCAAGCTTTCCCCTGCCTTAACTCATTTCTTCTCACCCAATCATAGCTACGTCTGAATCGACTCTATCTCTGAACATGAAACCGTGTAATCTGGTTGCTGGTCATAAAGATCCCTTGTCATACAGCCTCTGCCCTTCTAGCCTTGGCTTTCCTTAAACTGCAACAAACTCACAATATTGGGATTTTCAGTTTAGTCAATGATTATTGACTGATTATTACCCCTTCTAAAATCTTTCCTACCACTAATGTCAGGCTAACAGGCCTATAGTTTTCAGGCTGAAATAGCAGCACCACTTTAGCATTTTGCTAGTCTCTGGGCATTATGCTAGACCTCAACGAATCCTGGAAAATTAAGAGGTTTAGTAGTCACAGAACCTTTTTTACCTTTAAAAGTCTATTTTGAATTTCCTCTTGGGTGACCCATTTATCAATGCATATATTACTGGAATTGGGTCTATTAAAAAGATAGTCTTTATTAGTTGCTTTCATAGTGAGTAGACAGATGAAAAAAAAGCACTTCAGACTTCTACGTTTTCCCAGCTTTGCCATTTTAAGTGTCCCACCCCTTCTTGCTTATTATTTTTACTATTTACACAGATATACAGTGTGTGAATATATATATATATATATATAGATAGAGAGAGAGAGAGAGAGCAATCCACGAAAGCATGCATGCATCAGAATATAATTTATTGGTGCATGGAAAATCTCAACGCGTTTCGCTCACATGGAGCCGTCGTCGTTGCTATGAGGATTTTATGGTTAGCACCCAGTCACTGACATTGTGAATGGTGAGTGCCGATACCTTCTACATATATTTATATATATATATATATTACCAATTTGTGTGGTTGACCTGTCAGATTTGGGAGAGAGTTCCTACGGACTGTCATAGATTCTCCTGGAAGCCCAGTCTGAACATCATTAGAATGAAATTTTTAGCTATTCGCTTATATGTTCTCAAAAACCATGGCGCAAATGGCTGAAAAAGATATGCTTTCACATGGCTTTAACCTTGTTATGAACTGTACAGAGTACTGATAAAATGAAGGGACCCAAGGGGGGGGGGGCTTTGAAGGCAAAAAAATCAGCTTTTAATTCGAAAAAGTTGCACTATTATAATTATTGCACAATTTTATTTGTTGCGAGTATTCCAACACAAACAATTTTCTTTTGGATTTTTTTTAGTAAATTAAGCCAAATTGTGGTTGAGAGTTAGGTTGAATATTTATTTTAAAGAAGAACTAAAGACTTACAAAAAAGTAGACTAGAAATGTTGTACATTATGTTTTGGGTTTCTGTACCAGCCCAAGGCAACCACAGCCCTTTAGCAGAGAAGATCTGTGCCTATATACCCCTATAGGTCCCCATCTTCTTTTCTGCTAATTCACTACACATATTCTGGGATGCTGTCAGTTACTTGAGTTTAGGGACTGGTGCACAAAATACTGAATATACATCAAAGAAATGTCACAATATAAGGCTACAGATAATTGCTACATGGCTGCTCTTTACTTTACATAGTAAGTTAGGTTGAAAAAAGACACACTTCCATCAACTTTTGTAACTTTTTTTTAACCTGCTAAACTGTTAGTTAGGCATTTGTGTATATTGGTAGATATACAGTTTTGTAGGTAATTGTAGAAAGGATAAACAGCAGTGTAGTATAATCTAGCTTCTATTTAGCCATCAAGAATCATGATGAGCAATTCTGTCCTGTTTTACTTCTCCAGAAAATCTGCAAAATACTGGGGTAATTTGAAAAATGCACAAAATGCACAAAACACATAGATGTCAATAGCCAATTTTTTTTCTGTGCAAAATGCCTTGACCTCCAATACATTGGAGTCAATGGATGTTTTTTGCTGCAGTTTTGTGCAACATTTTCTAAACAAATTCGCTCATCAAAAAGTTCTTTACAGTGTCACAATCTAGATCTGGAAATGTAGATAAACCTCAAGGAATCCTTCCACTAGTTTCCTTTCATCAACTTTATTGTCCAAATTAATGTAAGATGACAGATGTGTAAGACCTCAATCTGTTCCACAAAATAATTAACTACAGGATTCTGATGACATCATTGATGACTGCAATATTTTTTTTATTGAGGGGAGAAAAATGAATGACCCAGAAATTAAGAGCATGAATTTTGCCATCAGTGATGATGCGTTATGCATTATGTCATATGTTATCATGTTATTGATGTTATCTAGAACATCATATGGAACCTAATTAGTCATGTCATGTGTGACATCTTAAAAGACTTTGTTATGAAACTATTTGGGAATGCTGCATAGCAAAGGGGTTGTATGCAACTCTCATTTTCAAAGCAGAACCCACATAAATCACACAGCTTACTGAATTTTATTTTAGCAAATTAATTATACAGGCATTTTAGTGCCTAAAACCATAGATAATATAAATGTGATCACTGATGTCCACACAGTTATCCATCTTTGAATATAAAGATGAAGCAAACATTTTTTTTTGCTTAGTTTAACTTTTAATGGTCTGTATGTGACGAGTACTGTCATTAAATCAGATGGAAATTCTATGATATTCTGTGCTGCAGTGGAATGCATTGGGTTACCCAGGGGAGTAATGAACCCTGCTACATCTGTATCTTTAGTAGTGTAAGAAAGAATACAATACATTGTTAATAGTAGTATTCTCTCAGCATTGAAAACTGACCAGTGAGATTAAATATTTTAACCTTTCCATGACCCATGCAAAACAAACTAGATCCATGTGTGATAGAGTAATAAAATAAAAAAATTTGTAGTTGTCACACTAGTTGCTGTATAACTAACTCTATTAAAGAGCACAGCTGTATTTACGAAGGAAAAACCAGTGACAGTCCTTAGTGTACAAATAATTTAAAAAAAAATGGCACATTAATACTTGCATCCATGACCATTGCAAACACAGAATCTGTGCCTTGCTCCAGATTGAAAATCTTGCAAAAATGCATAGGGCAGTGGAATGTGTGATGTACAGAACTGCTTTGGGCATTCTGTCCAGATCCACCTCCAGATGTGCTACTCCACATATAATGCATTCTGGGAGAACAACAATTTACATGTGTAAAGGTAGGCACAACTTCTTGGGGAGGTGGTGACGTTCTCATTGTACAAAACATCTAATTTCACCCCCCTACATAGTAATGTAGAAAGATTATTATTTTCCTACAGTGTTGCCATTGCCCATAAGCTGATCTTAGATTAAGAAAAAGTATCTTATACTGTCAACTTGTAGAGAACAGAGCAAAATAGACCATATTTGCATTGCATTATATAGTAGACCATTGTTCTGCATTTCTTGAACTGCTTTACTTTCAATAATGAATATGTTAGGGGGTTATGTATCAAAGGTCTAGTTTGTGAGGTTTTTTATGCTTTGAATAAACTCACAACTCAAATGTTTTCTGATTTAGGAAAAAACTTGAAAGGAAAAAACTTGAATCAGTGAATTTGGTATGAAACCCCCGAATACTCTTATTTATTTTTTTAGCAAAACCATTGACTTCTACATGACCTTAACAGGTATTACCTGGATCATTTTCAGATTTAAGCTATTTTCAGCCTTGGGTATAATAAATCTAAAAAAATTCAAGATTTATTTTAACCAGATTTTTTTTAAACGAGAGAATTTTACTGAAACATACCTTCAAAAACTAAATTTTTCAGGTAAAAAACAACTTAATTCTTAATAAATGACCCCCTTAATGTGCCACTGCTGGCTCATATTAGGACTCTTTTCAGTGGACTATACTAGTTTCATTGGCCTTGCAGTTAGTCCAGAGTAATGATAATAGGGTATGTTTTGTATCCACATAACTGTTGACCTCTGAGCACAAAGACCTGTGTCAATTCAAAAAAGTGAAAAGTAGTGTGCAAAGTACAAACAAAGGGGAGATTATGCCTTATTATAGCACTTGCACTCTGCCTCTCACTTGGCAATTGCTCTCTATAGTCCCTCTGCTCAAATGACCTTTGGTAAACCATAAACAAAATATGGATGTGCCAAAAAATATGTGCATTGCAGATTCAAACAATTGTAACTACTTTTTCCATTAATGGGCTTTTAAGGACATCATGCTTCATGCATTAATGCACTACTATTACAGTATACTGTTCTCCATTTATTCATCAGTCCAAACCTGCTTTTTGTTTCATAATGTAAACTTTAGGTAGATGGAAACAGTATTAATGAAAAATGAACTGTCTAAGAAAAAAGAACATTATGGGGCTGATTTACTAAGGGTCAAAGTAAATATTCGAATGCAAAAAATTCAATATTCAAAGTAAATCTTTGAAAAACTTCGACCATCAAATATGTTACTAATAGTAAAATCCTTCGACTTCGAAATTTGAAGTACTGTCTCTTTAAAAATCCTTCGATTTTTTTATTTCAAATAAAAACTGCCAAAGTGCTATTTTAGCCTATGGGGACTAGTGATGGGCGAAACGGCCGCGTTTTGCTTCGCCGAAAAATTTGCGAATTTCCAGAGAAATTCGCGAATTTTCCGCCGATTCGCGAAACGAGTCGCGCGTCGTTTTTGATGCGCGTTGCGTCGTTTTTGACGCGCGTCGCGTCGTTTTGTTGTCGTTTTGACGCGCGACTCGTTTTTGCGCGCCGAATTTTTTTTTGTGAATTTTTTTGCCAGTTTCGCGATTTTATTCGCTAGCGGCGAATCGCGGGAATTCGCCGCGAATTCGCCCCTGGCGAATAAATTCACCCATCACTAATGGGGACCATTGTTCTGTAAATTTTATCTCATCGAAGAAAAATCCTTCGATTTGAAGGATTTTTTCATTCGATCGAACAATTTTTCTTCGATCGCAGGAATGACAAATTTGGTGAAAAATCGATATTCGAAGGATTTTGATTTGTAAAATACTTCGAAATTCAACCTTTAGTAACTCAGCCCCTATGAGTATGTAAGTGAGGATTTTGGTAAAGCAAACCAGACAATGGATTTTGCAGAGTGTCTCTTGACACTTAATAGGTTTAAAGACTAATATAAAAAGTTTTCCCCGAATGTTACCCTGTCATTGAATGTTGTCTTAATGTACCTTTTTCAGTCAAATTTGATTAGTTACCAAAGATAACAGGAAATTTGGATCCACATTTCTTGCTTCATCTAATCCATGTTGGGAAAATATTATTTTTGTTTTGCGTAAAAAAAAAGAATGCTCTATGGTCAAAAGTAATATTTTTGGAAGTGACATTACAAGTTTGTGCTAAGACTGTAACAATGTAAACCACATGTGAATAATGCAGTAATGTTATAAACAGTCTTAAAATTGCTTCTTGTCTAGTAATCCATAGAAGCTGATAGGAAGGAAGTATTTACTGGTCATCTGTTTGAAAACACAAATCTGATTGGGTGATAGGAGTTAGACTTTTCATTGCATTGTGCTATCATTAATGGGAAACAAAGGCAGTTTAGAGAACTACGTAGGAAGCTTTTGCACTCTATTTTTTTTTTTACACATTTGTGAATTTTTGGAATCTAGTTTGATGCTTTTTCAGCATTTTCAGAAATGGCATTTCAAATCAAGAAATAACAAATTAAATTTAAGGGGAGGTACAGTGGTTTGTGAAAGCAAAGATATTAAGGCATTCAAAATAGGAGTAACTCATTCTCAGACTGTATCTTTTCTAGAACACTAGGGTGATTCTGTTAAACCACAATCAGGTCTTTTTATAGTAATCTTGGAAAAAAAATAGCCCACCCTCTAATAGACATCATTATTATTTCCTATGCATATGTTCTGGATAATTTGAAGTATGCCTGTTATTGGCAACATTGAGGCTGTCCCCTATTGAGCGTGGAACTGGGCAAAATGCAAAATTCTAGCAAATTGTACTGCATCCACTGCAACTTGCATAGGATTCTCCATTTCGTTTTCTCATTTTATATATACATAATTAGCTCCAACTTTTATAAATTGATGCAGGATCAAAAATTAAGTGTACATTGGTAGAATGATCTGCACTGTTTGTTTTCTTTAGCAGCAATGGTACATAGGTTGAAAAGCAAAATGAATAAGCACTTCTTGTTCTCATTCCGCATTTCACCAAGGCAATATGCTTGGCTCTCCTTTTTACTAAAGGGTAATCAGAACTAGACTGACCTTTGCAAAGTGTCTTCTGTTTGTTAACTGGCAGAGACTTTACCAGAGCACTCAATTCAGAAATGATTGCTTATGCCAGACTAAGAGGGAATCATTTATCCTCACATAATACTTCTTTGTCTTTAATACATTTGTACTGCCAATCTGGTAAGGTGTCGAAATACATTGGCAATGGACACTGTGCTATTTTCAAAGGAGAAATTCAAAGAAAGCTAGATTTGGGTATAAAAGGAAAGATATATTGAGATATTACCATATCTCTACTAAAGAATCAGTAGAACACATAGATAGGCTTTCATTTACAAAGATGTTGATCAAAAGATTGTTTTGCTACTTAATAGCGTTCTACAATATTTGAAATTGACACCCGTGGTACCCTAAATTAAGCGGGAAGATTTCAAATACTGTATGTCTCAAACTATTGATTTGTAAGTTGAGCATCAGGCTAAGAAGATAATATACTTCCATGAAATTAAATACCTCATCCTAAGACAGTTCTCCCCATACACTACGCCTTTGTGAGGGTCTATATTATCCATCTGTTAAAAAAAAAGCCATCCCAACTGGCCAATTCCTAGCCCAAGAAGGAAGCTTTATTTGAAATAAGAAATTGAAGGGGCAGAAGAGATCCTATTCCCCAGGTGATATAGAGATGTACATATAGTAGGACCCAGGCTACTAACAAATCTTTTCTAAAGCAAAGATCAAAGATGGAGATTTTGGTTCTTCAGTTACTGACAAAGATATATATATATATATATATACTGTATACACATATATATATATATATATTTATATACTGTATATATATATATATATATATATGACATTTTGTGCATTAAGCTACCAAAAAAGCCCCTCCAAAACAGGGATTGTTAGCCCATGTATTGGAATATATTTAAGCTGGCCAACTAAGTTAAATTAATTCCTAGTCTGGCCAGTCCTAAACTCACTTTCATCTAATTTATTCAACATTCTACTTCATTATACATTTTACACTGGGACTAAGTTTTACCTGCAACTTGCTTGCTTTCAAGGTTAAAACTCCCAAATATTGTTGCCCTTTTATTGGGCACCACTGGGATCATCTGACTATAGGTGGAAATGGTGGGAGCTGGCCACTGCTCCTGTATAAACTATAACTATAAACTATAAATATAGCAAAATAAGTTGTGCTCACTACTAATTTTTAAATGATTAGGCAGGGGTGCAATGAGACCACAAAAGTCATACAAACATATACAGGAGGTCCTCTGCACCTGTTAAGATTAAAATGGGGCGTTTTTTAGTTGCTTAATGAACAAAATGTCATATCAAATTTTTCAGCCACCAATACGGATTGTGAATTTAAGATTCATTTGGAATGTAAATAGTTTTCAGTGAAATTTTTCAACTGTTAAAACAAAGGCCATCTTATAAGTTTTAGGAATGTGTGAAATGACTTGATCTAATATGTTTCACAATCTTTACTTCGTTTTTAAAATGTTTGCCTGTTTCTTAAAGGAAAACTATACCCCCCGAACAATGTAGGTCTCTATAAACAGATATTGCATAAAACAGCTCATATGTAAACCCTTGCTTCATTTAAATAAACCATTTTCATAATAATATACTTTTTTAGTAGCATGTGCCATTGGGTAATCATAAATAGAAAATAGCCATTTTAAAAAATAAGGACAGCCTCCTGGGATCCTAGGATCCAACGGTGCACACAAACATACCAAACAAACTATAAAGTTAGGTCACACTAGCCAATTAACAGACAGAGTTCTGTCTTTTGCTTCAACACTTCTTCCCTTTACAGTTAGAGTTGAAATATTTCTGGTCAGGTGATCTCTGAGGCAGCACACAGACCATCACAAAATGGTGGTTCAAGGCAATAGATGTAAAAGGCCAGTATTTACTTAAATATATATACCAGTTTGGTAAGATTCTTTAATATGTCACTTGATTTGATATAAACTATCTGTTGCTCAAAAATTCATTTTCGGGGTATAGTTTTCCTTTAATATGTGCTAGTTCTGTATCATTCTCTCACTCACTCTCTTTTTTTATCTTGTAATGAAAAAAATTACAAACTAGATATGACTATAGATGAATAAAAGGTAGTGGGGGTTATGCTATAAAGGGTATTAAGTTTGCTTAGGAGCAGTAACCCATAGCAACCAATCAGCAGGAAACATTTACTGGTCACCTGTTTAAAAGCAAACATCTTATTGGTTGCTATGGTTTACTGCTTCTGGGCAAACTTAGTGCCTTTCATTGCATATGGTTAATCTGTTTTGTATAAATTATAATTATAATTCCCAGCCAAGGCTCTAACCAGGAAGCAAGCCTGGAGGAGTGTAGCCAGGAGCCCACACAAGCGGAGTCTAACCAGGAGGTTAGGCAGGAAGCCAAAAATGCATTTTGTTGAAAAATCTATTTTTATTACAATGAAATCTTTTACAGTAAATATATTTGATATAGGGGGTTATTTATCAAAAGTCGACTTGTGTTTTCCCAGTATAATTGAGTTTTTCAACTTTAGTTTTGAGTCAAAACTCGAATGTTTAGGTAAAAACGTCATTTAAAAAAAACGTTTTTATAAAAAACCAAAATTTTTACCCTGAAGCTAGAAATAGCTTTGATCCTAGTTCTTGTAGAAGTCCATGGCAGAGGTACAGAGGTTCACATTAATGGCAAGGGTTCAGGAAGAAAGCATTGTCATATTCCAGGCAAAGATCAAAAAGCAGGCAGTTAGTAGCAAGGTCGAAGTACAGGCAGGGTCAAAGTCCAGGAATCAATAAAAGAAAAATTATGAAGCACCCAGGAATGACCCAAACAACACCTATTGTCGGGTATTGAACCAGCCTCCAGAGCTTTGTTTTATTATGAATTTGGCGCCAGGACGCAGCATTGTGACATCACGCATTTGCGCTCAACGGCAACACGCCGGAGTCAAAACCATGGGCACCGCCATCTTGGATTTGACGCGGCCAGGAACAGGTTCATAACAACTGTTTAAGATGATAGTTATTTAGATTCATTTGAGCATTGTGTAAAAAAAATATTTGTGGGAGGATACCATTCATCAACAGTATAAAAAAGTGTAAATAAAATATGTTCTACATTTACAACCTACAAATAATAACACATTAAACAAAACACTAGAGTTTTGATACTTGAATATGACCTATTTATTGGAATGCAGGATATAATGTCACTGACATTATAATAATGTTGAGGATGTAGCTTTATTTTACTATTTCGCCAGTCAGTATCTGGCGAAAAGGGTAATGAATAGAAACTTTCACATCTTGATAAATAATTGGTTTAAGCATGGTTCAAATTCACCTGGTTGAAAGCTGCATGATAGTTTTCCCAGCACTGAGGTAGTTTGTTAGCGAAGTGTGTTGCTGGTCTTTTAGTAAATAGGCAATGTTATTGCAAATTGTCTTTTTAGCAAAAAATCATCTTTAATAAATGTGACCCCAGGTGTACTGCCAAACAGAGCTTCATATAGGTTGCTAGTGTACATAGGGACTACTAAATGGCCAATCACAGAATATTAATAACCCAACTGGCCTCCTCTTTGGAGCCTCTGACTGCTCACCTAAGTACCCTGATTCTTCCTCTCTCTTCTAGAGTGGGCTTTTACAAGTCTTTCCTTACAATTACAATTTTTCCTCCTCTTTTTGCTTTCATCTGGATCAACTAGAAGCTAGGCAGGTTATATTACAGACTTAAGGTTGAATTTGATGGATGGGTGTCTTTATTCAACCTAACTTACTAGGTTACTATGTAAAAGAGACATAGTTGCTTTTACAAACTAGAGAACCCTGACCCCACATGGCAACATACTAAGCTACCAAGGCACATGCTCCTCCCAACTATAAAACAGTCCCATCCTTTAGTCGCTGAAAAAATATCTAAAGCTAAATTTGGCATAACCTTACCCCCCACACAAATATGTTCATAACTTAAATAAGAGGGGACAGACTCAAAAAAGCCTGTATTACAGAGTGTACAGAACATATATTAACATTTTTACTGATATCTGCTTAAAGAAACAGTGATATGATGATTCATATAAGTATGGATAGTTGCTACCTAACCAAAAGCATAAAAGTAAACAGTCCTACTGTACATTGTACAAATATTATATTGTGAAATATTCTATATCTCCCTTTGATATTTATATATTTTCACCTAAGTGCCAAGATTTGATCTAAGGCAGGGCTGCCCAAAGGGTAGATCAGGATCTACCAGTAGACCTTTAGCTGGTGGTTTGTAGATCTCGAGACACTGTCAACAAACAGTTTGTTTAACTTGCCTTCCTGTTTCATGCTTTTAATTCAGATATTTAAGTTAAGGTTACGTAAAAAATGGTTGTTTGTTAGCAATATACATTTTCTCATAAGTTAATATTTAAGTAATATTTTCCATCGAACAGAATTGTAGCAATGCTTTTATGGATGTAGATCATAATGGGACAGTATTACTAAAAGTAGACCTCACATTGGTAAAGTATGGGCACTTCTGATCTAAGGGCTCTTTACCATATAAGCCACATGAACTATTGCATGAATATTAAATGGTTTCTATGGAATCTTGTAGTAGCTCCTGGATTAATTGGAGAATCTGAGAAAGTTTTTTTTAACTATTTTTGGGCTTAATGAATTGACTGGTTGCTATTGACTCTATGTAGTAACTTCTGAATTAATTGGAGAGACAGAATATTTTTGGGTTTAACTAATTGACTTTTTAATAATATATCTATGAATTGTGGAGACTTCTATTTTATTTATTATAGTTGCTCTTGATTCTTGGTGAATTTAATTTGAATTGTGTGCTCCTCTATATTTATTAATTTATTTTAGCTCTGGCCAGCCAGTTTTTTTATTGGAGAATATTCATTAATAAAAAGGGTAATCAATAATTTTACTTTGGGATTATTGGGCTTCATTTCATTATTTCATTATTTCTTGAAAGTCAATAAAATAGCAAGTTGTTGCTTACTAAAGTGAGAATACAGTATAAAGTTTAAATATTGCATAAAAAGCATCTTTTAGTGAACTGTATGAACTCTGTATTCACAGTATGTTTGCTTCATCAGTGTATTGAGCAACTAATTGGGAAATATTTTAATGTGGACATATGGTTGCTCTTATATGTGCCAGTGTCAGTAAATATAAAACTGAGGCTCACACTGAAATTTCTTTTATTGTTGTTGAATATTAATGCATACTGTATCAATCATTCAAAACCTTTGTGCATACTGCATACAAAATTTCTCTGGCTTATGAGGTATTATAGTACAGGTATGGGACCTGTTATTCAGAATGCTTGGGACCTTGGGTTTTCTGAATAATGTATCTTTCCGTTATTTGGATCTTCATACCTTAAGTCTACAAAAAAAAAATTAAACATAAATAAACCCAATAGGCTGGATTTGCTTCCATTAAGAATTAGTTAAATATCTTCTTTTGGATCAAGTACAAGGGTTTTATTATTACAAAGAAAAGGGAAATCATTTTTAAAAATCTGGATTATTTTTATAAAATGGAGTCTAGGGAGATTACCTTTCTGTAATTCAGAGCTTTCTTTATAACTGGTTTCTGGATAGCGGATCACATATTTCTCATGAAGGAACGAACAGTGCTGTAAAATCACAGAAATAATAATAATGCTGGCATTTTCCGTCTCAACAAATTGTTTTTTCTTCCACAGATGTCCTTGAAATATTTATTTCTCAATGCCCATCTCCATTAAGTTATTCACATGGGCTTGCTATCTAATTTAGGGTCAGTATGTGCTAAAACACTGTTTTTGTGTTTATTTGGTGTCAGAGCTGCTGCCAATAATCTGGTAGCACTGATAGCCGAGCAATTTCAAAAATGCCATGTCAGTAGAACAAATACAGGAATTCAGATATTGCTTCAGTTTTGTATTTTGAATTCTTCCTAAAGGGACTTGTGGACTTGGGAACTGAAAAATGTCTTAGCTATGCTAAAACCCAGAATAGGTTCGTCGTACAAAACATAAGCATCAGTGACATTAAAATATATAAAATAGAGCTAAGAGTGTTGTATAGGTCAAATGGTTCTCACAGTTTGAAAGTTCCAGTAAGAATGCTCACTTCCTGCATAAAACCACAGATACGGTCATAGTTGGAGGGATACAGTATTTTTGTTTAGTAAGACTAAAGTTGGCTATACACGGGTTGGATGAAAGTCAATGTCTGAGCTGATTCACCAGTGGGTTCCAAAGTCCTCCCAACTACCTTTATTGATCCCCATTAACTTATTTAACTAATTTAAGGGGCATGCCTCATTTCTTTAAGGGTGGGCTCATGCCTAGGGCATTAGAGGATATCCTCTGTCTTTATTATGGCTCATTGAACGCGTGTGGCCACTTCAAGCATTTGCACCAACATTACTATTAAAGACATCCATACAACTTTAATTTACCCGCCCTATTCAAATTACCCAAAATGCATTAGTGTTAGTAAAGATTAGCTAGGCTGAAATAAACGCTAGCTTCAGTTCACTTTGAAATGCTCGCACTACCGAAGTAACGCTAGAGAAAAGTTGTTAGCATTCGTCACCCAGGACGCAACATTGTATTTTAGCGAATTAGTGAAGTGGTAACAATTCTGTGCCTGGCGAATTGGCATGGAGTGTGGTGATGCAGTTGCTGGCGACAATTCGCACTTTAGCAAAATTGCCCCACTGACTTTATGGCTGCATAAGCAACAGAATCCTAATGACACTTACTGAAGTTTTGCTTACTACTAAGATGATTTGGGGGCTCTGCTGCTCTCCTACCTTAAGTTGCCTTTTGTTTAAAGTGCGTTTTCACTGAAGGTATTTATGACCTTTTCAAAGGACTGAATAAAGGATGGTTGGGGGGGGCACTCCAAGACTAAGTAAAAATATTTTTTTAAATACAATGGAAGTGCTACTGATGTGGCCAAATTAACTACAAGCATACAAAAAGTGGGTATTGATCCATGCACATTTCCTTGTCCCCTGTCTCATAAGTAATCTTGTTTCTATGCAAGTGCATGTATTTATAAAAACAGGGGTTTTTAGTTACATCCATCACAATATTCAATAAAGTGTTCTTTCAGATGTCAGTGTTGCTTCTCTCCATTCACGGGGCTGCTCTCGCAGTATAGCGGCAACTTCAAGAGAACGCTCTTCTATTCACTCACATTCTATTCATCTGCAGGCGCTCGCCGGAAGCATGGAAGAGACTCACTGGTGAAACTTCATTGCGGCTTTATTGTGCACAATTAAAACTTACAGACAGTGGGATGGTGAGAGTTTTCCTACGCGTTTCGTGCCTCTATCTCTCCTGGCATTTCGTCAGGGTCATGTGATAATCACATGTTAGTGCTTATTTAAATACATATGTCAATTGATTGAGCAACTAATTATGTGTTAGAAAAAATATGTGCAAAAAAGTAGTATACGTTGAATAAAATGTGTGAAGTTACGTGCTGATTGAATGTAATACACAGTAAAGTATAAGAAAGTCCAAAATATGAATATAGAGAAATATATACGTGTTTAGTTTATATATAATAAATAATAAAATAATAAAAAATAAAATACACCTATATAATCTTCCTTCATTGTGTATATGTGAATTATTTTATATATTCCTGTATAGAGACTTTCGTGATTAAATAATTTAATAATTTACTTCTTGTGTCAATATATGTTGTTATGTGTTAACTTATTAAGTGAACTATAACTCTGTTTAACAAATCAACAAAAACTTGTACATACATCAATTACAAATTTTTTAAAGGAATCTAATTGTCAATATATTAAAATATATTCTTATTAACCCTGTATAAATTTTGTAGTAAGTAATAGTTCAAAATAAATCAAATAAATTGTATTAATTGTAGTATGTTATATTACTAATCTTATCTTTATTAGTAACTAATTATTCTTCATTTTGAATGGAGACTAACCATACACACCAAGATCAATTCCGCTGTTATTGATGTTTATCATTATTATTCTTTAATATTTTGTATCATTAAGTCTTATATTTTATTCCCTATATTTAATTAATCATGGTGTATATTAATAGCCTCATTATATAACATATCTACCTGTTCACAAATCTTATTCAGACTTTATACAATCCTCCAAAATTTTTAAATAAGTGCTTAATAAATATATTTATATTCCAATCAATTAATAGTATATATTGTAGTGTGTCCACGGAAAATTACAAAATTTCAAAAATCTATATTATTCATTCTATGCAACCCATTTCTTAATATATAATAGTATTCAAACGTTATCCTTGGTGCATCCTATTCAAATTGCATATGTCACTCTATAACTGATTTTACATCATAATCTTTGTTAAGTCCCCAACGAGTCAATCAGCACGTAACTTCACACATTTTATTCAACGTATACTACTTTTTTGCACATATTTTTTCTAACACATAATTAGTTACTCAATCAATTGACATATGTATTTAAATAAGCACTAACATGTGATTATCACATGACCCTGGCGAAGTGCCAGGAGAGATAGAGGCACGAAACGCGTAGGAAAACTCTCACCATCCCACTGTCTGTAAGTTTTAATTGTGCACAATAAAGCCGCAATGAAGTTTCACCAGTGAGTCTCTTCCATGCTTCCGGCGAGCGCCTGCGGATGAATAGAATGTGAGTTTTTAGTTACAGACTACAAATATTTACTTCCAGTCATAGTATTCAAAGACTGGCACCCTGCATAGTAGCAGTAGCATAAGACAACCATTTAAAGGGCTGAGTGTGGGGGTGCTACACCCACATGGAAGCTTGGCCTGCAGCATAACTGCTAAACTTCCAGCAGAATAATTATGCTACATAATAAAATGCAACTAAAACCTAAAGCTGCTTTTGTAAGTACATGAACTTACATTATGGTTGCCAAATTTTCTTGAAAAAAATACTGGCCTTCCTATATATTTATCTTTTTTTCCTATTAATAACATTGGGATCAACCATGAAAAATACCGTCCAGGCCTGTAAAATATTGGCCAGTTGGCAACCCTAACTTACAGTACATAGATATTATATTACTTATGAAACAGGGGGCCAGGGAATGTGTATTGATCAATTCCCTCTTATTTTGTATGTTTGTTTAAAAGACTGTCTGTTATTGGATCTAGTATATTGAAATATAACACAATATACTCAGTAGTTTAATATCTATTCCTCTAAAATAAAAAAAATAATAATAAAGTGGCGAAATATGGCAAGTTCTACTTAAGCCAGCTAGTTTTACTTTTTACTTCATTTTTTTTTATGTGATGTGGAGAAGATAGCCTCTTCACAGCTGAAAGAGTCTTGGTTACTGATTTATTTATTTACTGTGGTATTTTTAGCTTCAGGACTTCTGTTGGCTAGTATGCACTCACTAAATACACAATTGTCCTTGGATACCTTGTTTGTATATTACTTTCAAGCCATTTGTTGCACATGATGTGGATTTTTGCAATAAACCTTGTCTAATCAACATTGCTGTCATATGACATTTGTCCCCCTAGCATTAACAGCTCTTCCGACACAAGTGGGACATTAGGTAAATAATTTAGAGAAGATATATGTATACACATTCACATCTACAGTATATGTATAGAGAGAAATAAATATGACAACACACAGCGAACAGTATCAAGTCCATTGACCTAAATGTATTTATTTAAGTGGTGAACAAATACCATATACAGGGAAGACAGGCTGTCTGTGGAATTTACTCAAGGTACCACAAAAAAGTAAATGCATTTGCTTTGCTACATTTGTTGAAGTACAAATGCCAAAATAAACTTCACTCCTGACTGCTGACTGTATTACATTTTGCTGTAAACAGGATGGCTCTATGATGCTGTACTTATTTCTATCAGAAAAATATTAACTGCAATTGCATGGATTAAACATTTATATGGAACTTACATTTCCTTGCCCTTTCATCTACTGTTGACAATACCCTTTAACTAAACTTTTATATATAACTAAATGGAACAAAAAAACTTTAAGACAAATACTCATATCAAAGGCCATATTGTAAGAGTCATTTATACATATACAGACATTAGTAGACTAAAAGAGTGTGTTTGCACTGGTCTGGGAAAAATGCAACTAAGACCATAATTTGTGTTGCGCCAATAAATAGGCACTTAGGGGGAAATGTAACAAAATTCGCGAAGAGAAGAAATTTTAATAAAAAATGTGCATATCACAATTTAATATTCTTCATTAGCCTTTTATTTCATTGCGGATCTTAATTGTGCATTGTGAACCTTTAACACCTGCAAGAAGGTGACTTAAACTTTTGGGGCAAACACAACAACTTTTACATATACTGCACACTGGTGCAAACTATAACATTTGCAATATCTATCCTACTGTCACATGAGCAGGGCCAGATTTCCCTTGGCGGCGCCCTGAGGCTGCTTTGTACTAGCATATGCCGGCTGCATTTCACGCACGCCCCAACCCCCCTGCCCCCCCCGTGAGTGAACGTACGCATGCTGGAGTGCCGGGGACCTGTGCATCCCCAGATAACTTTACCCGGTGGTTGGGCAGCAATGCCACGCCACAAATCCAGGCCTGTGCGTGAGTGGCAAAGTGCTTGCAAAGGCAACATTTGCAAACTGAGAATGATCTTTACTCTAGTGACCAATATTACATTCCCCCTTAATATGTTATCACTTGAATTGCACACAAGTGAAGGACATGTAAGTGTAAATATGTTAAGTTTATAGCAGGTACAAACTGTATCCACTGTCTTATAATTTACTAACCCTAGTTAATTTTTTCACCAATGATATCTGACACAATATTTTGGGCAGCAGGTGTAATCATGCTGTATTCTGCAAATTGTGTTTATTGTTTTCACTTTTTTAGTAATTAAGTCCTTAAATGGTTCTTATCTAAGAATGTATGATCATTCATTTAACAAGCATAATATTCAAGGCTAATGTGGACTTTAAATCTACAATTAATTTGTATGGGCATTGGTATATACAGTTTATATATGTGAGTGTATAGTTAGGTCTGTATATATGTGCACTGGAGCTTATTTAGAGGAGTTGAACTTGATGGATGGTCTTTTTTCAAACCATTTAACTATGTAACTTGATGGTGGTTCAGCGTTATACTGAGAGATATCATTACCAAAACAAGTGGAATAATCATCAGCAAGGTTGCAAGTATCAATTACTTGAATGCAAAGCACTATATGCCAAGTTCGCTGTTAGCTCTAGTGCTTATGATAAAGTACAGGAGAATATGCCAATTTGTTACTGTATGAAATCAGTTCTGTTGTTGAGAGATTTTCACTGACTATTAACAGAACTTTGGGTTTACTTACTCCTCCTCAGAACTGTGATTCTATAGGTACTGAAGTTTTCATGCCTTTAGAATAGCTTGTAGTTTATGACTTACTTCTCAATGTGAGATCTACCTTATCTACTGGAAAAGCCACAATGATAAAAGCAGTATAAATGAAGTAAGTACTGTAAGTAAGTAAAACTTTCATAGCTGTAAAGACAGTGCCAATTTCATGTTTAAACCCCAGAGCATATATCCATAAAAATGTAGTATCAACTTCATATTTAATGCCTGTAGAACACATATCACAAAAAAATGGTCTGCTGTTATAATGTTTAATTCCATCAGAATGTATAACCGTATGAATGAAGTACCACTGTCATAAGTAAATGACAAGGAAAGTCCTAAGTAGTGATGGGCGAAACGGGCACGTTTCGCTTCGCCGAAAAATTAGCGAATTTCCAGAGAAATTTGCGAATTGGCGAAAAATTCGCGAAACGAAACGTTTTCGGCGCGCGGCGCGTCGTTTTCGTCGCATCGCGTCAAAAACGACGCGTGACTTGTTTTTGGCAGCGAATTTATGCCCGCGAATTTTTCCTGCCGTTTCGCGAATTTATTCGCCAGCGGCGAATCACGGGAATTCGCGGGAATTCGCCGCGAATTCGCCCCTGGCGAATAAATTCGCCCATCACTAGCACTAAGAGTGTTGACTAGCTCAAATACATACTGTGCACCCAAGACTGGTGTTCCTCTTTTTTATATAACATGGCCAGAGAACTTACATAAATTGTTTCTCCTCTCTCTGGGTAGATTCATCAAAGAGTGAAGTTAAGAGTGAAGTTCCACCACTAGAGGGAAATTCCACAGCTCTCAATTCATTTCTATGGGATTTTTAAAGACGTATTCATCAAAGAGTGAACTTTCATTTCACCCATTGATGAATACGCCTTGCAAAATCCCATAGAAATGAGTTGAGAGCTGTGGAATTTCCCTCTAGTGGCGGAACTTCACTATTTGATGAATATACCCCTCTGTATCTGTTTTGCTGATTTAAGAAACCTGAACTCCCTGTATAGTATTCACCCAAATAAATAGTGGGCATACACCCAGCATAGGACAGTTAGGCATACCAGGCAGAACATAAAATAATGTTGATACAGTGGGCTGCAGTAAAGCACCCCAGGCCAGTAAGAAGAAACACACTACGCAGGACAAAGTGACCACATTGGTTCCTTACCCTTTAATGCCCCAATAACTCCTAACCGTATAAGGGCTAGTCCACAGTTCCCCCCAGTAATAGGCATTGACTACATATAGGAATGCGTTTACCTTGGCACAAAATGGTGGTATTTAATTCTGTGTTATGTTTCTTGATCCTTTTTTCCTGTATCAATTGAAATGTATGTCCTAAGCTATTGGTGTTGAGTACTAAATATAAATTTATGTGCTTTGGGTTTCTTTAGAAACCAGTGACACCTATATACAGCTTACCTTAAGAGGGTTCATGTCAAGGTGGACAAACCATCCCTGAACAGAGGCCTTAGACACCACCTGTCTGCTACATTCAATCTGTTCTAAGATCTGTACCCCAGCAGTTTCAGAACACATCCATTCATTCAACCCTCACAAATAACACCTGTTTGTAGGAGTTGCATGGTAATCCTATCAAAGTAACTATAAAAGTAACTATAAAGCACTCTGTGAGTTTCAGATGTCACCTCTCTGAAAAGTTACAATGCCATTGTGATTGGATTAATGGAAGAGTTTATATGCCGAGGCCTTCCCATACCAGTCAGTTGAACTGAAGAAGCTGCTCAGATATCTAATATTAGTAATTAAAAAAACAACTGGATATACCAAGACCTGGATGAATGAAAATCTTTATAGTCAAGATGCTCGAATGAGTAGTGATACTTCAGAGGCTTATTTATAAAGCTGTTTAAAAAAGTTTCACTAGAAAAAAGTCATGTAAAAATATTATTTATTATATTATATAATATTTATATATTGATAAAGCAGCAGAATTAAGAATACAAATATTTTATCAAAAAAGACCAGTATATAAAGGTGTGTTTTTTTCTGTGCACCACCCCAAATATTGTAATATTTTACATAATGTCATGCCTGGAACCATATTAAGTGAGATATATTCAATTTGATGTATTTTTGGCAAAAAGAAAAATTTGACACATCATTGTTTTACTAAAATGCAGGACTAGTTCTGGTATGTTAACTTCACATTGGTGAGAAGTTGCCAGGTGTAATTATGCTACGTGAAGCATAGAAAATATCCAATTTTTTTTTATTGCCAAATGTAATTTCACTAGGTGATGGCCATCATAATTATAAATCAGTTACTTTAGCATCTCATTATCTACTCCAAGTTCTCCATGCTAATATCTCACACATGCCAATACTTTATGGCATAAATTCACCAGCATATTTTCCCACAAAATCAAATTTTTATTAAAAATTACATATTATAAAAGATTTTACATACTGACCCCTTGACAGTACACCTTACGCGTTTCATACCCTCCAGTCATAGCTGATTATGCCAATGTCACAGTCACATGTTTAAAACCATCATAACCCCTACCATCTTGACTTAAAACCAATCAAAGTGTTTTACCATGCCTCTTAATTAAGTATCCATTGTTATAGCAATACATTTTCTCCAAATTTCAAGCAGCAGAAACAGGTGTATAAATCTGTGAAAAAAAAAAAAGTAGTGATGCATTTCTTAAATGACGAGTGCTTTTTTACACCAGAATTTTACAGTGCAAATGCATAAAACCAATAGTTAGCTATATAAATACATTGGATTTTATGCAGTGATCGTTGATATTTTTACACAAACATTTATACACAGGTTTATAAATAGGCCCCTTAGTGTGTATTGCACCACCCAGATGACTGCTGCCACCTTGGATATAGAGTGCATGGCTGTTCACATCATGAAAAATATTTGGCAGACAGTTTCTAACATGTGTGACCAATAAAAGTATATGACTTTGTTACCTGCCAGAAATCTGTTTCTTAAAGTTAACTTTTTTATGTACAAGTAAGGACATAGAATTTCATTGATTAGTGCTGAACTAAAGGTACTGCCTCATTTCATGGCATAGAATTCTAATGCTAACTATTTCTCCAGATCCTTTCTAAAAAGCCTCTCATGACATGGGATAGCTACAATATACCTTGATGGATATTCCTTCCCTGGAAATGAAGTGTATCTAAGACTCTGCGTTGCATAAATCTTTCTTTCCAATTATTCACAGACATTTATATTAAATGAAAAACCACAAATTCTGGATGATATTTTTAATACAATTAGTTGAAGCAGTTTGTCAACCAATACCAGATAAGTAGTCCAAGTTGAATGCTTAATGTTCTATTAAAAATAGATCTGCTTAACACATATTACGAAAATGGAACCTTCTTCAATGATTTTATACTGCATTCTGTTGTCAAAGAATTAACCTTTTAATAGAGGTCCTTGGACTGAAAAACGTAATGCCTCACAATCCGTTACAATGCAGTTACAATTTCCAACATGAAAAATGAAGACTTAACACACAATCTCATTAAGCCATTTCATTTTGTTTTATAAAAGACCACCACTTTTTTTTGTTAATTTTAACCAAATTCCCATGGACTTTTTTCATGGTTTTCCAGTCATTTATGAAGAAGTAGTTAAGCATAAACTCACATGGTGTTTGCAAAATACTGTGGACTCTCTGGTTTGTATAAATTTATGTAATCAACGTAAATGCATGTTTAGGGAAAGGTCCTGAGAGATAAGGCCTTTGTACGGGAAGTTACCGTACCTCCTAAAATTCTCTCAAATGAGTTAGCTGAATCTGGGTTTGCTTCCCAAATAATGTTGTAATATATTTAATCTGAAAGTATTCCATTTTTTTATCTGAGCTCTAGTTGCATTTTTGAGGAGTTTGTCATATGTGCATAATTTTTTCCCTAGTGGGTCAACAAAATCTATGACTCTGGTCAGGGCGTGAGCTGCCCACTCTGTTTGAAAATATTTTTGTTGGACAGGTTGGAACTCAGGGTTTGCTGGGAGCAGAGTCAGGGCTGAGGGTATTTGCAGATCTGATATTTAATATGACACTGCTTCATATTTTATGGGTTTCAGTGGTAGGTATGAACATTGTACGTTGGGGTTGCCAGTTAGTACCAGGTTTCTTATGTGGTAGGGGTGTACCCAGGCAGCCTCTAATTTGGCCCACGTGGTGGGGGCTTGTGGTTGTAGCCAAGCAAGTGTTTAGCATAGGTGAGATGCTTCATAATATTTCCCTATATCCGGGACTGCTAGACCTCATTGATTCCTTCCTGCCAGAAGCATCGAGCATGGCAGTCTGGTGTTTGAAGTTCCCCAAATGTACTTAAATATTTGTTTTTGGATATAACCCAATCTTGATAGTTTCAAAGAGATATAGCAAATTAGGAAGTATATTCATCTTGACTGCAGCTATACGCTCTAGCCAAGAGATAGTACACTGCTTCCTGCATATCCATTATAATTAGTTTCACCAAAGGCATGAAATTAGCTTGGTAAAGTTGGTGGTAATGCAGTGTTAACTTGATTCCCAAGTAATTTAAAATGAGATTTTTGCCATTTATAGTGGAAGTTGGCTTGCAGGGCCTTCTTCAAGGATCAGTCTATATGAAATGTAAGGGCCTCAGATTTTGCCAAATTTATTTTATAAACTAGAAGAGAGCCAATAATTTGTAAGGTATTATATAGGTTAGGAAAGGATATAAAGAGGTTGTTGAGTGTTAACAGGACATCATCTGTGAAGAGTGAGGTCTTGTACTCTGCACTACCTACTATTCCTGTAATATCCAGGTGTACCCTTATCTTAGCTGCTAGAGGCTCTATACTGAGTGCATATAGCAAGGGGGAAAGCGGGCAGCCCTGTCTCGTGCCATTCTTAATGTAGATTGGGGTCCCTACGTCTCCAATTATTTTCAGGTAGGGGGAAGGTATTGTATACAGTAGTGGCTTAATGTCTGTAAAAAAAGACTCCTGTGAGGGGACATAACTCTCTACAAGTAAATTTGAGGACATTGCAGACAAATAGCAGGGGACATTTTTACCCATAAAGAGGATCATTGCACCAGAGGCCACCCCTTGAGACTAAAGGAAAAGAACTTTTATTTGAAGCAACGTAGTTGGTTGTTCACAGTAAGGACAGCGAGGTTGTGGAATGCACTGCCAGGTGATGTTGTGATGGTTGATTCTGTGAATGCCTTTAAGAGGTGCTTGGACCATTTCTTTTAAAAGCATAATATAAAAGTCTATTGTAAAACTAAAATCTACATTTAGATTAGATATTGATATATAGTTTGTGAGTGCTTGGTGGGTAGGTGTGAGTGTGTGTATGTATGGACGCTGGGTTTCATTTGGAGTGGTTGAACTTGATGGACTTTTTTAATCCCAACTTAAAGGAGAACTGTCATGAACTATAAACCATACCATTTTTTTCACTGATATATAACATTAATTAGAACAATAAAATCTATACCCAACTGTATGGCTCAGGTTCTAGATAAGTTTATAACTAGGGTTACCACCTGGCCGTTATTTTACCGGCCTGGCCGGTATTTTTGATGGTTGATTCCAATGTTATTAATAGGAAAAAAAGATAAAAAAGGCTGGTATATTTTTCAAGAAAAGGTGGCAACCCTATTATAGCACATTATTCACATTGGTACAGCACCTCTCTGATACTCATTAAAATAAGCATTCCTGCCCTGCTTTATGGCTGAGATTATAACCATTATCATATTTCCTCTCTGATCCCCATTAAAGCCAACTGTGGAGGGTTAAACATACTAATGGAATGAATGTCACATTTAAATTACAATCCCCACGATTCATTGCAAATGGCAGGCTTGGTGGGGGGGGGGGGTCAGCATTATTGGCTCCTCCAGGAGGATGCAAATTTGAAGTTATGTCAGGGGGCAGATTTTGGCAGGAAGGAGGAACATACTGGGAGTTGTTTATGATGAAACTTTGACCCAGACTATGATGCTGCTTTTGAGTTTGGCTGCATGGGATTAGCAAAAGATTGGTTGAGGATGCAGAGGTGAGATAAGGCTATTGTTAAGTCATTAAGTAATAGGTTTAACTCTGAAAAAACACTGTATTCTTTTTTTACTGTTAACTTGTGTATAACTTAAAAGATAGTGAGCACTATGACGGAAATTCACTAAGCGTTCGCCGCACTTCACCAGGCGAATTTACGCAAATTCACTAAAATGCAAAGTTATGCTCTGGTTGGCGAAAGGTAGCGTAGTTGCACTAGTGTTACTTCGCCAGGCAAATCGTATTTACGCTAATGATGCCTAATTTGCATATGGCGCGAATTTCAAAGTATAATAGAAGTATATGTTACAGCCACTACATTGCACTACACAAGCCCAGGAAACCTTTAATAAAAAAAAAATAAAGTTGTCCTATTGCCCTACATGTGCCCCCTGTATAGTTGTGTTACCATATGTTAGGAAATGTAGGGGGGAAGGTCCAAAAAAAATTTGCTCTTTTTCAGACTATCACCCTAGAAATGTAAAACACGCCAGTGTTTTTTTGGGACTTAGAAAAAATTTCGAATTTTTTTTTTTCAAACTCCTATCTATCGTAACTTGGCGAAGTAACGTCTAGTGTAAGTGGTAACGTTCAGTAAAATGGTCATCTTAGTGAATTTGCGTAATTACGATCCTTCGTCAGTGTGCAACTTCGCCTGGCGTAAGGGTGCAAAATTGTGCTAGTCTATCTACTTCGCTAGAAAAATTCGCCAGAGTCTGCGTTAGTAAATTTGCGAAGTTACAAATTGACGTCACGCTGGAGAATTAGCGCTAGCGTTAGACGCTTCGCGCTTTAGTGAATTTCCCCTATATTTCATGACAGTTCTCCTTTAACCATGTAAAAATATATATAACTGATGGTGGTGGCAAATAGTGATGGGCAAATAAATTCACCAGGTGTGAATTCTTGCGCATCAGAATAGTCGCACTCAATAAATTGACAAAATTATTTAGACTCTGATTGACTTTAATTAGTGATGGGCGAATTTATTCGCCAGGGGCGAATTCGCGGCGAATTCCCGCGATTCGCCGCTGGCTAATAAATTCGCGAAACGTCCCGAACAATTGGCCGCAAAAAATTCGCCGTCAAAAACGAGTCGCGCGCGCGCCGAAAACGACGTTTCGCGAATCGGCGAAAAATTCGCGAATTTCTCTGGAAATTCGCGAATTTTTCGGCGAAGTGAAACGCGGCCGTTTCGCCCATCACTAACTTTAATGCATTTGGATAAAATGGTCATGCATGTAAAAATTGTCACTCGTCAAAATTGTAGCGCATTGCCTTCAATGCGTTTCGAAAAATGAATGGGTGGGTAGAGTAGGGGAGGGGGACCAGAAAGGAGGGAGAAAGGGAAAGGGAAAGAAAAATAAATAAAAAATGGAACAGTTTTGCTCCTAGTAATGGGTAACATTGTGGTAAGTTGAGACATAATTATATCAAAGTATATTTCTGTTGTTCACGGAAAAAATTGCAGAATCCTCATGTAGCAGTTTGGGCACAATTTAGTGAAGGTTGTGTGTTTGTCAGACCACGGATTTCCCAAATGGCCTAGGTGTCTAGATGTTGCTGGACTTGATTTGTATCCAAGCAATTCTGAGTTTGAATTCTCTGTTTGTATTAGTTTTTTGCAGTACTTCCATGATGGTTGGGGATACAGTGGATTTCCAGTTCATAGCAATTGCTAGTCTGGCCGCTGAGAGTATATGGTTAGCTAATTTTTGGGATTGCTTGCATAGTTGCGGTATTGGCCGTCCTAGTAGAAAAGTTGTGATGTCTTTTTGAATTGGGAGTGTCTTTAGTAATGATGAAACATTTTCCCAGAAAGGCTAAATTATATTACAGTCCCAAAATATATGTTCTCGAGTCCCTTTATGCCCACAGTTTCTCCAGCAATCCTGAGGTGAGTTAGGGAAGAGTTTATTTAATTTATCTGGTGTATGATACCACAACATCATACTTTTGTGTATGTGTTCCCTTTGTTTGGTACAAGTCACAATTTTTTTGCATTGCTCTAAATCAGGTACCAGTTGTTGTTCAGTGCTTGCTGTGTGATGTTGTTCCATTTGACTATGTAAGGGTGTTGCGGAAAGGTATCTTCGTTTGGGTTATTTAAAAGTTTATATAGTCGAGATATTAGGCCTTTTTGTGGTAGACCTTGTAGAGCTATCTTCTCAAATGGTGTTGGAGCTGTGTTTTGCCTTTGTTTAATGTAAGGTTGTATGAAGTGCCTTAGCTGAAAATATTCAAACATTTTGATTTGCGTATCTGGTTTTCTATCAGCTATTTGCATGTAAGGTAACATGGTGTATGTTGCTTCCTGTAGTAAGTCTTTAACCGTATGAAGTTTTGTTTCAGCCCATTTATTATAGAAGTGAGCATTTAGTCCAGGGGGAAAGTCCGGATGTTTGAGGTAGATTGTGTTTGGGCAATAATAAGGGTGCTAATCTATGTTTACTTTTCAGCCTTTTCCATATGCGTATGTGAATAGGGTTGAACTTAATAATGTCTGTGGTAAGGTGCCATGTTTTTGTTGCTCCATATTCTTGAATTAAGATGCCTATTCCTGGAGTATGTATTTTCAATTTGACCCCATTTTTTTGGTGGTTCCCAATGTGACCATACTAAGGGGCTGATGTACTAAATTCATGTGAATAGATCGAAGTTCGATCAAATTCGTTTGATCGAATATGCAAATTTTGACATATTCGATCATCGAATAGCGAATGGTTGAATGATCGAATACATTCGAATAGATTCAAATGAAGGAATATTCGATCATTCGATCATTTGCTTAGCGAAGGATTTAAATTTTTAAGTTTATTCGATTGCCTACTTTGCCAGATTGGACCTACCGAATTGCAATAGGCTTTATGAAAGCATTCCCATAGGTTTCTGAGGCTAAGTCCTGATCGAATAGGATTCGAACAATCTAAGCCTTCGATCGTTTGAATCGTACAAATTATTTGAATGATCGAATGATTTATTCAACTGATCGAATAAATTATTCGACTGATAGAATAAATTTGTATTTGATCGTCGAATGATCGAATAAAAGTTAGCATAAAACTATTCGATTAGCATTCCACGATCGAATGCTAATCGAATATCGAATTTAGTCGAGCTAATTATGGGCAATAATAGTAAATGTGCCCCTAAGATTTGACGTAACTGAGCAGCTTCATAATACTTTTGAAGTGAAGGCACCCTCCAATAGCTTTGGAGATCCTATGGGGCAAATTCACTAAATCGTGAAGCGTCTAAGGCTAGCGCTTAATAGCCAGCGTGAAGTAATTTCGCAACTTCGCCAATTTACTAACAGAGTCCCTGGTGAAAATTTGCTAGCGAAATAGGTAGATTAGTGCAACTTCGCCAGGCGAAGTTGCGCACTGACGAAGGAACATTTTCATATCCAAATTTAAGTGTGCGGTTGGTCGGTAGTTCGAACAGCTTGTTGGATCTTTTCCCTCTTTTGGGATGAGAGACAAGTATGAGGTTAGATCTGCGCTAGGTATAGGAGTACCCGATAGGTATTGATTTAACATACGGACTAGGTAAAGTTTAGGGAGGTCAGCTAGTTTGAAAAATTCTGTGAGTGGGTCTGGGATATTTGATGCTGGATTTGGCCCTTATGAGTTAAGGTTGTTAAGGCTGTAAAGGTTGTAAATGCCTCCCCTATTTGGTCAGGTTTATATGTGATATGTCCTGAGGGGGTTTTAATTGATGTAATCCTGGATTGGTTTCTTGACTCTTTAAGCTTCTTGGCCAATCGGGTATGTTGTTTGTCTCCCCATTGGTATTATTTCTTCTTTGCCTATAAAATTGCTTTTTCCAAATCTCTATGTTTAAGAGCACCCTGCACTTTCTGTATATTTAAAATTTGTGTCAGTAGAGAGTCTGTCTTTGTTTGATTATAGAGTTTTTCCAAGTCCCTTAATTGTGTTTGGAGTCGAAGTTGGGCTTGCTTATATTGCCTTTTGTTTGTGGCGAGGCCCTTGCCAAGTATTCCTGGTGAATTTTGTTTTGGTGATGAGCACTTTACTTCCCTGAGTACATCCTCAGTTAACTGTAAAGATGTAGTAGGTGCATTAACCTGCTGAACAATAAGAAAAAATAAATATAGAAAATGAAAAACTGTAATTAAAATAAACTGTTTATATGGGCTCAAAACACCGACTCCCAATGCGGGGGGAGGTTATTGGAAAGTCCACTGCATTCCATAGAGCAGCCTTTCTCTTAATATCTTATTTTAAGAAAGAAAGTTATTATTATCATATAGTAAAGACTTGCTATATGAGTCAAGTAGGCATACAGATGCAGTCACTTGGATTTGTAAGTTAAATGCGTCGTGACTCAGGGCTAATTGAAGAAACTGTGTTATCCAAAGTTATCAACTCATTTAATGCATTTAACTTTTTCATTAGCATACCAAAGCACCATTGTTTTCAATGGTGAACTCTTTAATTGGATGGGATGCTGTGACACAATATTCTGTGCTCAGTGGGATAAATGGGATAGATGAGTTAAGTCCCGACGCATTTAATACACAATCCAAAGTGACTGCATCTGTAGGTGGTGATGGTGTTAGAGGTAGCCGAGGGCTCTTAGATGGGACCACTTTGGGTTTTGCTCCTTTTTGGGTTGGGTTGTCCAAATCGGTTGTTTGGTTCCCGTTGCTTTTATGCCTCAGGCAGTTAAGAATTTGTCAGTGCTGCCCAAGTTTTGTAAAATGCGTGTTTGTCCTTGGTGGTTAGCCACCAACTTGAAAGGGACCTTGCCAGTACCCAATACTATAATAAAAACATGGGCAGGCTGTGATCCATATGTGGGCAAACAGAACAATACCAAATACTAATAGGTTCCCATTTTCCATTCCCCCAGGAACCAGCCATCCTAACAGTGGGTATAGGCTAGCCCTGTTTGGTATTGTTAGGAAGCTTGTGACCTCCTCATAAACAATATTTAAGTTATGAGGATGTGAATCCTATAACACAGGAGATATGGATCCTTTTCTATAATCCATAATTTTCTTCTAGCTATCCCCCCCCTGCTGCTCTGCGTCCACAGACCTGATCTTTGATCAGCCGATCAAAGAACAGACTGGCCCAGCTTCCTTGCCCAAATGGCGTAGCTCCAAACAGTCTCAGAAGACAGATATGGATGTCACCTTTCCACAGCCCCCCTGGTGAGATATACAATCAAGGGTCTCTGTGTTAAACTGCGACCAACTATTTTACCATGTTAACTTTTGATGCCAGAGCAATGCTGCCTTGGCATGACATTGTGTAAGTACCTGTGCTGGTTCACTGCATCCAGGTCCAGAAGCAGAGGTGCCCGAGATGGAGAATCAGATGTAGAACTGTGACTGTTGTCTATGGATGCAACAGGAGAGGAGTGCGCACTGTGAGACGCTGGAAGCATGTCAGAGCCATCTTGATTTTCGGCCTGGAAGCTGTGTGAAGCGGATCACCATAAGAATGGAGACCTATTCGAGTACTGGTCTTTTCGGTGATTTTTCATCATAGCTAGTGTCGTTGGCTTCTCTCTTACTATCCGATCCGTGAGAGAAAAAACTCACTGGTTGCTAATTATCAGATTGAACAGGCTGTGCAGAGATGGAGCTCCTAGAAAGTGTGTGGTCTCTCTCATGGCCAGCTACGTCCCCCAACCTTTTAACTATCTTAACCTGCCTAATGCTAATTGATCCAGAACATTTGCCTTAGAAGGGGAAAAATTCCTTCCTGCTAATCGGATTAGTCCCTGGATCGGTTTGTACTATGAGCTATCTTTCATAACCTGTATTCCCTCACTTGCTAAAAACAACCCCAATCTTGACAGTCTACCCTCATAAGTTAAGTCTTCCATCCCTCTAACTAATTTAGTTGTACATCTCTGCACTCTCTCCAGCTCATTTATATCTTCTCCTCTTAAGGACTGGAGTCCAAAACTGCACTGCATACTCCAGGTGAGGCCTTACCAGGTACCTATAAAGAGGTATAATTATGTTTTGATCCCTTGAGTGAATGTCCTTTTTTATGCAAGACAAAACTTTATTTGCTTTAGTAGCCACAGCATGACACTGCCCAGAATTGGACAACTTGTAAATTATAAAAACCGTAGATCCTTCTCATTTAAGGAAACTCCCAGTGTATAACTTGCATTTATATTATTTTTGCCAAAGTGCATAACCTTGTATTTATAAATATTGAACTTCATTTTCCAGTTTGCTGCCCAGTTTCCCAAATTAGACAAATTACTACAAAGTGGCAGCATCCTGCATGGAACCTATAGTTCAGCACAATTTAGTATCATCTGCAAAATTAGAAACAATACTTTCAATGCCCACCTCCAGGTCATTAATAAACAAGTTGTAAAGCAAAGGACCTAGTATAGAGCCCTGTAGTAGTGTCCTGCGCGGGTCCATTTTTTGGGACCCGTACCCGACCTGTACCCGCAACCTGCAATCCGCGACCCGGACCTGCTACCTGCATTCTTACCCGCTTGAACCCACAACCGACCCATACCCGCAACCCGAGATCCGCAACCCGGACCCGCCGACCATCAAGAATCAGGACGTGCTGTCATTGTAAACCGGAAGTGACATCATCGGAAGTTGCCGCGATCAGAAAAAAAGGAGTAAAACAGGAAGTGCTGTCGTAAACCGAATGTGACATCATCAGTAGTAGAAATGCTCAGAAGAAGGAGTAAAAATCGGTATAGCGAGGATCCGCGAGC
Source organism: Xenopus borealis (assembly GCA_024363595.1). Classification (NCBI taxonomy): domain Eukaryota; kingdom Metazoa; phylum Chordata; class Amphibia; order Anura; family Pipidae; genus Xenopus; species Xenopus borealis. The sequence continues at coordinate 57,222,015 of CM044441.1, read as the reverse complement.
CAACCCTCAACCCGCCAACCTGCAGATCCACCGGCCCGCTTATATACCTGCACCCAGAAATACTACGAGAAACCTGCAGGGTACCACGGGATTTTGCGGGTAACCCGCGGGTACCCGACCCGCTGCAGGCTGCAGGACTCTACCCTATAGTACTCCACTAGCAACACTGATCCAATTACAAAATGTTCCATTTACAACCACTCTTTGTAGTCTATCCTTTAGCCAGTCCTCTGTCCAGGTATAAATACTATGTCCCAGGCCAACATTCCTTAATTTAACTAGTAATCTTCTTTGTGGCACTGTATCAAGTGCTTTAGCAAAGTCTAAGTGAATCACATCCACTGCCAACCCAGAATCGAGGTCCCTGCTCAACTTCTCTAAAAAAGAAATTAAGTTAGTATGACAAGATCTATTACGCATAATACCATGCTGGCGCCAACTCATGGTATTATAATTTGCTATGAAGTCCAGTATCTTAACCTTTATAAACCCTTCAAAAAGCTTTCCTACAACTGACGTCAGACTAACTGGCCTATAGTTTTGAGGTTGAGAAAGGAATCCCTGTTTGAATAGCAGCACCACATTAGCAATTTGTCAGACCTCAAAGGAATCCTGAAATATGATCCCCTTATACATTTATACATAGTTATCATATCACCCCTTAAGCACCTCTTCTCCCGCATTAACAACCAGTGTGAGCACATTGTAATATGCATGCATTATGGTAATACATAAATAAGGCCTACTTTTATGCCAGTTATCCAGGGCTGTAACTATTTCTTTTTTTTTAAATTACAGGTGTGGTTGTTAATATTTTGTAATTTTTTGTATCTTTTTGTAATAGCTTGTAATGCTTTTTATAAAAAAATAGGGTTGTTGTTATTTTGTATCAATTTTATCTTTTCCTTTTCGATATGTATCTACTTCACTGAAGCCCGTTGGATGGGCACTATATTACTGAAAAAAATATTGGTCTTTTGGACTCTTAAGGGTTACATTGCACGGTTTCAATCTTTTGGGGTGGTCTAAGACAATTGCTTATGTAAAGTATGTCAATTGGTTAATACATATAATGTCTGCACTGTTGTATTTGTGGTATGCTTGATAAAGGGGGTTACCCCGAAACATTGCACATTCGCATTAATAAAACAGCAAGGGGGATCCCTGCCATTCACCTGCCTTGAAGTGACAGTGTATCTTGTTTTACATTGCATATTGGGGGTGGCCGCAACCTCCTACACTGGGCACCAGGCGTTCCTTATTGAGGGAGTGTTAGGTGTGTGCGTGACTTTATTTACTTCCAGTTCTGAATTATCCAGGGCTGCCATTAGTTTACAGATTTCAGTATAACTCTAAATCATAGTCACATTAGTTTCACTGTGGACATGTGGAATAGACGTTTGAAGGTCATGTCAATGAAGGAATAATAGAATGTAGTGAGTTGGACAAATGGCCAAATCACAGCTTGTACTGTTCAGGAGGCAACATTGGATATTACAGTAAGTTCCAAACTCATAAAACCTCAATACAATAATAATTGTGTTATTAAAAGACTCACTTGGGAAACTAGTTTCATAAAACAGGAAAAGTGGGTTAAGAGGTCCCACATATTTACTCGATTGTCTTCTCAGTAGAAAAAATCTTTCAGAGAACATTTCACTGGCGACTCAATAACAATTAATTTTATTCCTAACTATTCTTTACCAAAGCCTTAAATAATATATTTCAAAGGTTTTAGCGTGAATTTTATTACATTGCCATTTTTATTGTACAGAACCTTTACAATAGCAGAAAAAATGTGCAATAGGACAAGTTAAGTGTTAGGTACTTTCTTAAAAGTCTAATCTTTAAAATCCACAGGAAGTCAGTTTTCTGTAGCCATTTTCAGCATGTGACATACCCAATCTATAGTTATGTTTCAGAATATCTGTACAGGTAATCGTATGGATGGTAAGTAGTGATGGGCAAATTTATTCACCAGGGGCGAATTCGCGTGATTCACCGCTGGCGAATAAATTCGCGAAACACCAGCGAAAATTCCCCTGGCAAAAATTCGCCAAAAAAAATGAGTCACGCGTCGTTTTTGATGCGACGCGATGGTAATGATGTGACGCGCGTCAAAAATGTGCCGTGACTCATTTCGCTAATTTTTTTGCCAATTCGCGAATTTCGCTGAAAATTCGCAAATTTTTCGGTAAAAGCGAAACGGGGTAGATTCACCCATCACTAATGGTAAGGCAAAAATCACTATAGAAGATGTTTCACTGTAATGGTATCCAAAACTTAAATTTTTTTAAAGATAATTGTTTGGCGTAAAGGAAAGCGTGGGTGAACTTTAGAAATCAAGCAGTTTCAATCTCTTGACTATTGCTAGAGGAATGCTGTGCACTTGCTGTTCTGAAAAAAAAAGCTAGGAAGTTGCACAGCCCGTGCTGCTGTTATTGAGAGCATTGGGGATGACTTCAGTTCCAAAATCTTTGGCCATCTGTAAGATGTTCCTTTTATTGTGCTCTTACTCAATAGTCAAATTTCATTTCAGTCACAATCATTTCAGAACTATGTATGTGCTGAAGACTTTGTTCATGAATAATAATTCTAACGTTTTTTTCATTTTTTTTTTCAGAGTTACATCTGCAGCTTGTGCTTTGGTCCATACAGCAGCAAGGAAAAATTTGAAGGGCAATGTCATATATCATATTGCTGGTAGGTCCACAAAATATATGTTGAGTTTGTAGGTGTAGGGGCTATTGCTACTCTTTACTAGGGATGCAACAAATCCAGGTTTTGGTTTGGGATTTGGCCTGTTTCAGCAGGATTTGGATTCGGCCAATTCCTTTTGCGTGTCCGAACCGAATCCAAATCCAAATCCTAATCTGCATATGTAAATTAGGTGTGGGAAGGAAAAGCACATGAGTTTTTGTCATAAAACAAGGAAGTAAAAACATTTTTCCTACCTTTACCTTTTTCTGCCCCTAATTTCCACATGCAAATTAGGATTCTGTTCGGTATTCAGCTAAATCTTTCACTAAGGATTCGGGATTCAGACGAATTCCAAAAGTGGATTTGGTGCATCCTACTCTTTAACACATATTATTCAATAAAATCATGATCTATCTAATCTTAATAAGGGAATGTAATTAAATATGTCAAATATTTCCTGCTTGATGAAAACAATGAAAATGTGTACATTGATGCATTTAACTGCTTTAAATGAAAATTCTGAAACACCTCCCCCCCCCCAAAAGGCCAGTCTTACGTAATAACAAATACCTATTTTTTGAATAGCATTCTATCTATTATATTGCATTCTTGGAGCAAAAGATTACACCTATGTTTCAATTTCACTAAATAGTGTATCCAAGTGTCACAGCATCAACTATTAATGTGTATTAATATTAATCTAGTAATTCTAGTATAGGTATTATATCTGTATTATGTAGAAACCGTTATCCAGAAGACTCTGAATTACAGGATGTAAATCTCCCATAGAATCCGTTAAACAAGTAATCAAAATATAAAACCTGATTTGCCTCTTCTCTATGATACAGAAGTACTTTGTACGTGATCCCAATATACTGCATGTGTGTATATATATGTATATATATATATATATATATATAT
>CM044441.1:57184024-57207022 GCA_024363595.1 Xenopus borealis | reverse complement strand
TTCATCAAAGGGTGAACTTTCACTTCACTCATTGATAAATACACCTTTCAAAATCCCATATAAATGAATGGAAATTGGCAGAATTTCAGTGGTGGAACTTCACTCTTTGATAAATGTACCCCTTAGAACCTGCTGGGCTTTTTAAAGTATTAAAATCCCCTATCCTTTGATGCGGCACTTGGTTGATGTGGCAAAAGTTAATTCTTCTATCCTTCTTATGTTTTCCATTTGGAACCTTACACCCTCTGAGTTTATATATATGAAATATTTCACATTGTAGAATCTGGGTATAAAGCTTAAAATATTTATATTTGATTTCCCTTTATTAACAAGCAAAGCATGGCTATAGCTTGAAATGTATTGCAAAAAGTTTGCTGTTGGCTCTTGAAATATTAGAGGTGTTAAACACCCCATAAACTAGAGCAACACTTCAGTGAAATGGAAACAATTAGGGGTAGATTCATCAAAGAGTGAAGTTAAGAGGAAAGTTCCGCCACTAGAGGGAAATTCCACAGCTCTCAATTCATTTCTATGGGATTTTTAAAGGCGTATTCATCAAAGGGTGAACTTTCACTTCACCCAATGATGAATACGCCTTGCAAAATCCCATAGAAATGAATTGAGAGCTGTGGAATTTCCCTCTAGTGGCGGAACTTCACTCTTTGATGAATCTACCCCTTAGAGTTTAGAACTGCCAGAGCAAAAGGAATAAAGACTTGCGGAATGCAGACACTGCTCTATTTCTTACTATTCATACTATACTTACTATTTTATCTATCATATTTAATCTTAACTTACACGTGTACTTGGGGAACACAGAGGGGCAAGTTCACTAGCGAAAAATGCGACAGCTTCACCGGCATTCACCGCACTTCACCAGGCGAATTTATGCCAGCTCTCCGCAAATTCACTAAAATGTGTATTTGCGCTCAGGGCGGATGTTAGCAAAGTTGTGCTACCATTACTTCACCTGGCAAAGCGCATTTACACTAGCGATGCCTAATTTGCACACAGTGTAAAGTTAAACATATAATAGAAGTATATGTTACAGCTAGTGATGGGCGAATCTCACCCGTTTCGTTTCCAGCGAAATTCGCGAATTGGCAAAAAAATTCACGAAACGAGTCGCGCGTAGTTTTTGACGCGCATCGCGTCAATCGTGGTGCGTTGCGTCATTTCCGTCGCGTCATTTTCGAAGCGCGTCGCGTTTTTGCTGGCAAATTTTTGCTGGCATTTCGCGAATTTATTCGCCAGCGGCGAAAAGCGGGAATTCGCTGCGAATTCGCCCCTGGTGAATACATTCGCCCATCACTAGTTACAGCCACTACATTACACTACACAAGCCCAGGAAAACTTTAATAAATAAAATAAAGTTGTCCTATTGCCCTAAACATGTTCCCACTGTATAGTTGAGTTGCCATATGTTAGGGAATGTAGGGGGGGAAGGAGGGTAACCTCCAAAACAATTTGCTATTTTTCAGACTATCACCCTACAAAAGGTAAAAGACACCAGCGTTTTTTTTTGGACCTTTTTTTCAAACTCCTATCTATATTATTGAAATAAAGTCTTGCGCAAGAGGTAATGTTCAGTAAAATGTTCATCTTAGTGAATTAGAGTAGTTCGGTCCCTTCGTCAGTGTGCAACTTCGCCTGGCGTAAGGGTGCAAAGTTGCTCTAGTCTACCTACTTTGCTAGCAAATTTTTGCCAGAGTCTAACTTAATAAATTTGCGTCACGCTGGCGATTAGACGCGTCACGCTTCAGTGAATTTTCCCCAGAGTGTTGGCTCTACTGCTCTCAGCCTCCATATTTTTTGCAGACTGAGAGAAGCAGAACCACTCCCTTCCCAAGCTCAGTTTGAGTGCAGGCACATAGAGTTGAGCAGGATGGAGATTGGACCGAAAACGTGAAAGCAGTCAGCCCAACCTCAGCTCTGCTCCACTCTGCTTTCCTGCACTGTTACTATTGTCTGTCCTCTTGTGGAACAATAAGGCATATCACCAAGAGTGTGCCAAATAAAGTAAACAACTGTGCACATAATGTAAAGATGCCTGAATGTTTGGGTGATTTTCACACATTCACATGTAAGATCTGCATTCACATAAGGGCATATCTATGTACCTTTATATTTTAGGGCATATGTATTCAAACATGTCCCAGACCCCAATAATGCTGTCTAGGGAGATCTTTATAGAAGAACATGTGTCTCTGATATATATGTTGAATTCTCATTCTCTAGTGCTACTTAAGATAATTTAGAGACCTGGCAAACATTAAAGCTAATCTGCAAATATGGTGTCTTCTAACACAATCTGACAGGTTTTCATAGGCCTCTGTTATGATACAATTGTTGGATCATGATCCAAGAGATTAAGTCAGGCCAATCTGAACCAGTACATATTTGTTAAAAAATAATATGCACAAATAAACACTAGTACAATGTAAAAATAAAAAAAGCAAAAAGTTATATATACTGTATATATACAGTTATATATACTGATGTAAATAACTGCTAATTACAGTACTTAAGTTTGCCTACAGCATAGGTGTTTAAAACAAGTTTCATACATGAGTCAGCTTTCCAAATTTGTACATTTTACAAATGTTCTGGAGACACCCACATTACTGCTAAGCAAAAATTATTTTAAGATTTGTCTGTATAAACTTTATATGAATCACAACAACACCCTGCTGGTTCCTTCACCTATTTAGATTTTTTTGATTAATGGTTTAAATAAATGTTTTCAACTGTGTTTTATCAAATAACTTTATAGTATTTTATTGACTGATCATTTTTCTCCAAAATACCTCCATCCAAATGAACAATGAACTAATCTAAATAGCTAAAGTACAGGTATGAGATATATTATCCAACTGTCCAAATCCTTTCATCCCACATGCAGTACACATTGGGGAGCAAGTATTTTGTGATACTGCTCAGCACTACTTGTTAAAGCAGTCACACTCATTCAATTTACATAGGTATCAGCTTTGAGCTTTTTGTCATTTCCTTAAAACTATCCTGACAAGAAAATGTTACTTACAGTTAGGAAAGATTTCATAAATGGGGACAACATCAAACTGGTAGAAATACTTTAGAGTTCACCAGTTGTTGAAAAGTAATGTACTGTAACAATTATAGAAGTACAAAGTATTTGTGAATGGGGTGTATTGTGTAAGGGGTGTACAATTGTGTTACATGTTGTCTGAGCCTTAAAAGGTTTGTAAGCAATGCAAATCCTTGGTGATGCTTCAGTATGTAACAGTTATTATACAATGTGTATTGAAGATCATGGAAAAGGTAAAGAATAGTTAGGGCAAGAAAAATAAATTTGGCCCCGTATAATTATTAGAAACTGGTTTAAACATTAAACCAACATGTAATATTACATTTAAGGTACAAATTAGGTTATTTATTTTCTTATATTAACAAACTAATAATTCCAAATAATGATTGATTGATTATTTGAAGCACTCTCTTGGCATTTCCACTAGTTCAACATTAGAAATTTGAGGAGGTATCACTTGAGACAAATTTGTACACATACTACAATGGTAGGAATATCATATGACAACTAAAGGGGTTTCTATAAAGTCCTTCAAGAAAGAAATGCTTAGTTTGGTATTATATAATTTTAGATTTATGGTTTTTATTACTTGTTGTGTTTAACACATGATTTTGGATTATACAGAATTATGGGAAATGGCAATATATGTACATCATATACTCAAGTTGATGTAGTCTATGCTAAAGATTAGCAAGTTCAGTGGTGCGTACCTACCTCTCTGGCCCAAATGATCAGCTTGTGCACCCCCCCCCCCCCGGCATGTGGTAAAAATTGAATTAAGAGGCTTCATTTAGTTTTCTTTATTCCTTACAAACAAACAGAGGCAACAGAAGGGTATTGTGTACAGTATTTCTCCAGTGGTTGGTATATGCTGTTTTGGAAGCTTTGGTGCTATGGGTCTTAGGCATATATAGGCCTTAGCCCTTTGAATAACCTGTGTGTTATTTTATTTAAATTAATCTTCGTTTTACTATGCATTAAGGCTGCGGAAGACTATAACATGTCAGTAAACTTAGCTTCTAGTCATTTAAAAGGTCTTGCATAACACATAGTTTAGAAGCATTATTTTTGCTTGTGTTTTTTATTTAATAATGAATCACAGCATGTGATAGGAAAACAAAGACCATTCTAGAAGACAGACAATCACTCATAATAGAAAGTTGTCAAAATGCCTGGAAACATCAAAGCATCTGAATGTTGCACAGTCTAGTATTTAGCTTTCACATAATTCAAAATTTTTTTAGGAACTCCTACAAGCGTGTCTTTTTCCTAAGCTCCCTTATTTCAACATCTACTGGCAGTAGACATTTGTCTGTGCAACTAAAATGTTTTCCAGTACCTTCTAACTGAGGCACTGTGCTAGGGTTTCAAGGTATAAAGAAAACGTTAAGGACTGGGGCACTTAGGGGCAGATTTACAAAATTTGTGTGAAGAATTTGAAATTTGATCGAATTTGCAAAATTCGATTGGTCGAATTGTAGAATATGCAAATTAGGAAAATTCGACCATCGAATTTGCAAATTCGATCGAATTGAATAGATCAAATAAAAATCTATTTGACTATTCGGTTAGTCGAATTTCGAATTACTTCCCCTTTAAAAAATTCTTCTATTGCCTACTTCACCAGGTTCAACCTGGCGAAGTGTTTTGGGGGAATTGTGATTGAATAGCACAGTGGTTCTCAACCTGGGGGTCAAACGGCCCTTTTACAGGGGTCACCTAAGGGGTGTCCAAACTACAAAACCATTGTTCGGACAGGGTGGGTTAAAGAATAGTGTTGTGTTGGCCATTTCTTATTAAGGGAATGCGCAGTAGCTGACAATTTCAGTGCTATTGGCTGCTTCTGGGTAGTAAGAGAGAGAGTACTCCAAGCCAAGTAGAGGCTCCCGTCTCCCGATGGGCTTCCTCTGATTGGTGGATTTTTGCTTTTTTTTCTTCTGCCAGACTCCTCGATATTTACATTACGATTCATAACAGTAGCAAAATTACAGTCATGAAGTAGCAATGAAAATTATTTTATGGTTGGGCGTCACCACAACATGTCACCACAACATGAGGAACTGAATTAATGGGTCGTGGCATTAGGAAGGTTGAGGACCACTGGAATAGCAAGTATTCAATCGAATGGTTAAAATATTTGCTATTCGTTCGTTCGACCAATCGAAAAGCGGTAAAATCGAATATCGAATTCGAAGGATTTTACTTCCCTTCTATTCATATGGTGGAATTTCGAATTTTTTTATATTCGAAATTCGACCAATGATAAATCTGTCCTTTAGTAATGGGGAGGAAACACCAACAGTAGATTAACAAGTTTATATTAATCAACGAATTATATATTTTCAGGTAAACTTGTCACCCATACCACTTAGTAAGTTGCCTGAGGCATGATACTGGCTGCGCCAAGAATTTGTCTATATTCAGAATTTCACCCTTGTGAGTCAATGTAGACAGTGGAGTCCAGAACTCTTTATGTTATGTAATAAAAATTCTAAAGTTTGTCCATATCTCATAACCTATATCTCATAACCTATAGCAGCCAACCATCTGTGCTGTTCTCACAGTTGACCAGTAAATTCTACCTACTCATTGGTTGCTATGGGATACTTGACAAGTAGAAAACTTGTCAAGATAACATTACCCCAAATTTTCTATTAAAGCAATAATTTAAAGCAAAATATATATACTATCGTCTGTCTTAAACTTTGCCGATAGATCTACTGGTTTTTAACCAGAGTTTGGCTAAATAATACCATGTTTGGAATGGAAATGTGTGGACTGTATCAGTCACCCAGATAAGTGGTTGTTCAGCAAAGCTGCAAGATGATTATGAATACAAGAATATAGGCTTGTGAAAAATAAAACAAAAGTAAATTATTATTTCTAGTAAATATATACTGTATATAGGGAAAAATAATGTACAGATAAGGTCTTCCTTATCTGGAAACCAGATATATTCAAAAAGCTTCTAATTCTGGAAAGACAATTTCCACAATTGTTTAGCAACTTGTTTTAATTTTATACAATGTTTTCCTATTTCTCTGTAATAATAAAATAGTATGTTGTACCTGCTGTAAAAATCCATGTTGGTGTTAAAACAATTGTATTGGGTTTATGTAATGTTTAAATCTTTAGTGGTCTAAAGTACAGAGAAACCCTATTCCATAAAACCCTAGGCCACAATCATTCTCAATAATATATCCCATACCTGTATTATATATAAGCTATTTAAATTCATTTTTGGAGTCTCAAGAATGGCAGTTTAAGCAGATAAAGTCCATGGGGCAGATTTATTAAAGGGGAAATTGACTGACGATGGTAACAATTCACTCTATTGCCAGGCAACTTTGAATGGACGTTACTCCGCAAATTCACTAAAATGCGTATTTTACTGAACGTCAGTCAGAGCTGTTGAGGTTGCATATAAGTCAGTGGGACAAGTCCCAAAGATATTTTTGATGTCCGCTGGGTTTCCAAAATTCCCGAAAAATTCAGATTTGTTCATGCAAACCAACATTTCTTGACAATGTAATAATAAACAAGCCAGAAAGACCTGTGCTTGAGATTCAGACTTTGATAAATTAGCCTCTAAAGGTGGCCATACGCCCATGTATGAGGCCCTCCGACGGGCTTTCCCGATCGATATCTGGCTGAAAGTCCTGCGATCCGACCACCCATATGGCCTCCGTTATGATCCGATCCTTGGGCCCTAGGTCCCATGATCGGATCAGCCCAATATCGCCCATCTCAAGGTGGGCATATCGGGGAGAGATCCGCTCATTTGACAACATCGCCAAATGAGCGGATGTCTCAGTGTATGGCCACCTTTAGTGTGTGTGGGTTCTGTAAGTATTCAAAGACCTGGTTGAATATTTGCTAGTATCTGAAAGTTGAGAGAACCTCTCAGGTCCAAACAGTAGTGCATGAACTGCAGAGAAAATATATCATTATGGCTAGCAATGCATGAAAACCACTAGAAAACAACATATATATTACATTGCTTTAAATTACTCACAGTAATATAATTACATTTTGGGTTTTATGAATGTTTCCTGAGATAAACTTTTTTAGTGATGACATTTTGCCTTTTATGTATATTCCATTGTCAAAGCTGTTTTTCAACAAGTGGAGAGAAATAATTGTAACTTCACATTTTTCTTTCTTCTCTGTCAGAGAATGTTATGCTGTATAAATAAACTGTAAATGTTACAATATGGTCTGTCAAGTGCAACCAGTACCTTGTACACATATCCGACATGTGGTTGACAGAAGAAGAAAACAGGCAGATTATACTTGAAAAAGATGCAATTTACAGGTCACAGTAAAAAAGAGAGATTATGTTAAAATTGAATACATGGTCAGAATGGAAAGATAAGCTTGTTTGTAAAATGTTTGAAAAGATTATTGCTCTTTATAGAGAGAACTATAAAATATGCTTCTTGTATGGATGTACAATTGTATACTATATCCTTAAATAATTTTGTAAATAAAAAAATCAAGAGTGATGTTACAGTGACACATTAAGCTGTTAATATACAGTGTATAGCGACATCAAAATATACAAAAGGTAATTTTACCACTAGTTACCTACAGTAGATAGCTGTAAAACAAGTGCCATTCTAAGCAATTTTGCATTTACATTATAATATATTATAGTTATTTTGTTTCTTATTAAAAATTAAGGCTGTTTTATAATCGCTAATATAATGACTGCTGTAGCAGTATCACCACCTGCTGAACATGTCAGAAGAAAGACACAAAACTCTTCTGATGTTGCTATTTTCAGGAAAGACATCAGAACTCTTAAATTACTTTTCTAATGTATTTTCTGATCAGACCAACATCAAAAGTAGGGTGCAAAATCCATTATATTATCTGTAAAAAAACAGCTTAATTTAATGAAAATGAATGTACATCACAATTTGGATTAGAATAGTACTTTGAGCATTTCACATTTTTTTCTGAAGGTTTACATTTCCCTTAAAAGACAACTTAAAGGGATTGTTCACCTTTGAGTTAACATTTAGTATAATGTAGAGAGTGACATTCTGAGACAATTTGCAATTGGTTTTAATTTTTTATTATTTGTGGTTTTTGAGTTATTTCGCTTTTTATTCTGCAGCTCTTCGGTTTGCAGTGTCAGCAATTTGGTTTCTAGGGTACAAATTACCCTAGCAACCCTGCATTGATTTGAATAAGAGACTGAAATATGAATAGGAGATGGACTGAATAGAATGATAAGTAAGAAAAAGCATTTGTTTTTAGATGGTGTCAGTGACCCCCATTTGAAAGCTGCAAAGAAACAGAAGAAAATTGCAAATCATTAAAAAAACTATGAAAAATAAATAATGAAGACCAGTTGAAAAGTTTCTTAGAATTGGCCCTTCTACAATATACCAAAAGTTAACTTGAAGGTGAACCACCCCTTTAAGAATAAATAAAGCTTAAGTATTAAGTAGGCTAGAAATGTTGCACATTGGAATTATGTACTTGCCCAAGACAACCACAACACCATCAGCAACAATTGTGAATCCAAAGATGCCCCAGTAGTTCTCCATCTTCTTTTCTATTGATTCAAAGCACATGCTCTAGGCTGCTGTCAGTTATCTGAGCTTAGGGACTACTCATAATATACTTTATGAATATAAAATTGCAATACAAGGCTGATTAGCAATATATTTTGGTTCCTGTTAAATGCCAGCCTAAAAACCAGTGCCTTCTACATGAGAATTTAATCATCAACCCTGTAGCATCAGCTTGTGTGACACATGAACTTCATTTTCTGCTTGATGATGTGACAGCTACTAAGCTTACCATCTCACAGCTGCTCTAACCCCACTCGGCATGCAAGTGTCACTGACACTCCTAACAAAATCCAAAATGGTCACCCCTGTGCACACATTTGAAAGAATGAATCATCTGTTAAAGAGATTATGAAACTTTAGGCTAATGCAGTAAGTTTAGTATCTACCCATATGTGTTTTTAGGGTTTAGGTCTCTTGTTATGGTCACTTATTCTTCTTGCATGGCCTAATATGATTCCTACCACTCATGTGATTGTCTACTCTCTATTTGGAACAAAAGTGTTTAAGCAACACCCATTATTCCTTGTGTTAGGGGTTTAGTAAGTAGAAGAGTGAAAGATGTATGAAATATTAATGTACATGTGTGGAACGATCCACAGAGTGACATTGGATCCCAGATGTACCAGGGCCCCTAATTATGTTATAAATAAGTGTTTTGTGAGAACCTCAAATTTTATCCTCCAAGCTCTGTGTCCTTTTTACTGAACAAGATCATGCATAAACCTGAGACTTTTCATAATGAAAAATGTGCGGATCTTTAATAGCTAATGTGACCGTGTGGATACAATACAGTGTGTGCTTCTGTACGATAACTGAATGGGAATTTACAAAGGAATCGGGTACTTATTCAATTACACTTACTTTAAGCTCTATATAAGAGAGGAGAAGATGAGAATCTTAGACACATGTTTTCTGGAACAATTTGAGAGCTTAATGTCTTTCAACAAAAGCAATTTGCATCTCCAGATAAACTCTGAATTGGCATTTTGTAAGATATTTTCTGTGTAGTGTGATGAAAATGTGTTCTTATCATTTCACATAAGGATTCTTTGGTTATCTGCTAACATTCAAGCACAATACACACCACAGGGATAAATAAAATATTTCATGAGGACAACAGTGTCTCATAAATTCACATGTGTTGCTTTTTAAAGCTCATAGAAAGTTTTTTTTCTAAAACAGAAAAAAATAAAATTCTATTTATTGCACATGGTCTCAATATTTTCTTCCATTAAAGGCTTCACTTTTTTAGTCGATAGGCATATCTCACGTCAGCATTTAACTTTTAATGCACATTTCCTTAGCAACCAACAAATAAGCACATCGACAGTAGTGCATCCATTTATAGAGGGAAATACAAAAAAAAAAAGACAACTCTAAGTGAAATCGATAATGTAACTAAATATTAACTCTTTGTTCACTGCATGTTTCCACTGCATAAAATATATTTTTCATGTATGAGCAGGGACTGTTTTTTTTCCTAAGGCTGTTTTCCATTAACACTTGGACTCTCTTTCTGTTGCTGCGAGATTTACAGGATATCAGTTGTCTTAAGCAACATTATTTTATCCCACAAGGTAACCATAATAATTTCTCTTTGTACAAACTCCTACCATGATTAGCAACAGATAGGCAGAGAATCATTGCACCGCATGGTACGTACATTTGATGAATAACAATGTAACTATTGTGGATTATGGGATACATTTTTAAATTGTGCCCTCTTAAAACAAACCACATTTAGGCATTCAAAAATAAGTATTCTTTTCATCTATTGAATACAGATGCTGACATATTTTTGACTATCCACATTTTCCCTTTCCATATCTATTTTATATTTGTTTTGACATATAAGAACACTGCTATTAAAGAACACATGAATGCCTGTTCATGGAATAGTTTACAGATGACTAGTAAAAAAAAAAAATACTACCCCCCTAATTCACAGAAGTAAATATGGGAACTTTAGTTACTACATGGCACTGGTGTTAAATCAATACAGTGAATAACCCAGACCTATTTACAGTATAAAACAGGGTGGCATGTATGGGTAGGGAGCAGATGTGTTTCTCTAGCTCATAAACATTTAAATCCCAAATGAAGAAATGGGGATGATGTTCAGTCCATAGTATGGGTAGACAATAAACCAAGTATGAGGTTAGGTCAACTCTACAGCAACAATATAGTGTAAAACAAGATCTCAGTTCCATGTTTTAATGTGAAGAATAAGATGTAACTTTAATCTGCTCTGCTGTTGCTAGCCGAAATCTAAGTTATGTTTGGAAAATGACACCTTACAGGGGCTGCATAGAGTTGCAACATAGTTGGAGGTAGAGCAGACCAAGGAGTGCTTCCTTTTGTGTGAGAGCTATAGAAGTGTGAGCTAAATTAAACAGAACCAAAAGCAGGCTTCAACAAATTAGAATAGTATTTATTATCATTGTGCAAAGTAAAGGTCACAGAATGATCATGCTTTGTGTGAATATGTACACATGTCTGATAAGCAAATTGGAAGTAAAATAAGAATCAAGAGGCCTGTTATGAGCCAAGAGGAGAATGTTAGGAGTAAGAGTCTTTAGATTCCCATTACCAGTTAGTTGTTGGAATGATCCATCATCTTTTAACTGATTAAGGTGTTTGGATGCCATGTGCTTGAGCATCCTTCAGTCTGTATAAGCTAACAAACATACCAACATGTGGTGGGTCCATCTACCCTGCACCATACATGGTTCTAAGTTCAGTCATTGCTATAATTTCAACTTGTGTTGTCCTGTAGGGAAACCTAGTGTATAATACAAAAAATCAGACGTGAGCCCACCATATAAGGATGTGGAGATGGCAAACTTCAAAGGGGAACATACCAACTCCCAACTCAAGACACACTCAAGGCACAGAACAGAAAAAAGAGAAAAGGAAATCTAAGAGCTACAACATTCTTTTTTGCTATTTGATATACAGGGAAACATTTCCACAACCAATTATTTACAAAATAGCTGCAAACCCATGTGTGTCCCTATGGTTGTTTATTAAAGTGTATATGTTCCCATAAAATACATACATAATAATAATAATCAAGCAAAACGTAGAATAACCATGATTAAACAATGCCTATTACTAAAGAGCAGGATTCACGTCTATTTATCAATCAGATTGCATCAGCAAAATATGTATGTCTTTTTATGAGGTTTTTGACCTATGTGCAGACACAGGTGTGCTCTCAGTTCCAGCAGGTGTATCCTGCACCTGCTGAGGTTTACACTGATGAAGCAGTATCTTTCTCTTACCAATCTGCTAGTTACTCTGCTTTGGGAATAATAGTTCCACCAAAAATCTATTTTATTTCTGCTTGTGGTTTAATAAGGGATTGGGAGTGCTCACATATTTGACTTATAGCTACACAATTGCACTTGTTTTCACCTTTGCATATTGTAGTGCTGCAGTGGGTGTTGTAATTCAACTTTTACAGGTAGAGGTTTTGTTGTTGCAACACACTTATACACCCTCCAGAGTTATTTGTTGCAGACTGTACCTTATTTTATGCACGCTAGGCAATGCCACAACTAGAGGTAGACAGCTGCCTAGGGTACAACAGTGGGGGGAGGGGGCAAGTGTTAGTTTGGTAGTAGGTTCCCACAGATTGCTATTGCTATGTGATACTTCATTATTTATATACTTTGAGGAATAATCTGTTGTTTGACATTATTTTCAGTCTCAAAGTTGTTTGTATTGAATTTTATTGCAGGGATGGTTTTACCAACAGCCGGTTGGTGAGATATTGGTTTCATTACTTTTTAATACTTTTAGGAATTTAAGGTTATAAGTAGTGATGGGCGAATCTCCTGAGATCCGCTTCGCTGAACAATTCTGAACTGGCGAAAAATCCGTGAAACGAGTCGCGGGACGCTTTTGACGCGCGGCGCGTCAACTTTGGCGCGTCGCGTCGTTTCTGATGCGCGTCGAGTTGTTTTCAGCGAGTCGTGTCAAAAACGATGCGCGACTCGTTTTTCTGGTGAATTTTCGCAAAGCGAAATTTCGCTGGCGATTCGCAAATTTAGTTATAAGAGGTAAAATAACCACAATCTATATTTTATCTTTATCTGTTTTGTGCCTAGTTAATAAATTCCATTCACGTACCTCATAACCACTGGTGCAGAGTTCACTAACCATAGTTATTCAGTGAAGGAGTTCATAAGAACCTTATGACCAAGGTCTATCAATGTCCATACCCCCTTTTCGGCATATGGTAAAATAAAGAATCCTCTGCACTCTGAAGTTCTGATTAGGAGTCTTGATCCCTGGGACTGGGCAAAAGGATTGGGTCAGTAGAAGACCTGTTTGTGTGTACATAAAAAAGGTTAAGGGCAATAGTTCACCAGTGACTAGTGGCCATGTCGGTCATGACCCTGCCAAAGGAAGAGGTATCCTAAAGACCACATTGTTCTACCCTGCCTTAGCCTGTCTAGTTGACAACAGTGGACTGATTTACTAAGGGTCAAAGTGAAAGTTCGAATAAAATTCAAACTTTTAAAATTTTAATTTTCAAAGTATATTCTAATTGAAAAAAATTCTTAAAGCTGCCAAATTGCCATTTTAGCCTATGGGGGAGCTCACAGAACTTGTCCTGAAATCAAAGGATTTTGCAGAAAACTTTCAAATCGTTCGATTTATTCAATCAAAATTGACCTATTCTATTGAAATAGGTAAATTTTTGATCGAAAAAATACTTTGAGGGTCAAATTTCAAATTTTTTTACATCTATAATTCGACCCTTAGTAAATTTGCCCCCAGGTGTATAACCTCCTTCCATTTAAAAGGCAGTCCAGGGGATAACCTGCTTAGTTTTCCCCATCATAACACAAAGGTGCATTGTTATTAAAATGTTCTTCTATTCCAATAAAATGATTATTAGACTGCATTGTTACTTTCAAATATTTATATAATTTTAAAATATTAAGAACATTAAACTGGTTTCCTAAAATATGTTTATGTACAAATGGAGATCTAAGCACTGCTACGTCTATACTTTGCATACTTTGAACTATTTTTGTTTGGCTTATATTATTATTCATGCAGTGGTGATTTTCCTAATACAACACAAAATTATATGCACCAGATTTTCTTATGAAATTCATTAGAATGTTTATATTGATTCAGAGGTTTATACTATTTTTATCTATGACTTTGGTGATGATAATTTACATCTGTCACATAGCTGATGTGGGTGGCAATTTAACACATGACAATGATATACTCACATGTAGCTTTACTTTTCCTAAGGAACAATAACTGTGGCTTATGCATCACATTAATGACTTGTGTTTTTAATCATTTAGTAATCTCAAAGATCTCATTTGTCAGTAAACAGATGATCTTGGGGATTATTTTGCTAATAGTTCACTGGGTTATCTAAACAACCGGGGTGACTGTGAGTAATAGCTTGTGATATATGCCTTATAAATGAACTTTTTGATGGACTTGACTGAACCAGAAAAACATTCTCTGAATCCCAGTATTTCAGCTGGGTACTCTGTGGTCCCACTTTTTATTTCACCCCTGAAAATGTTATTGTGATAACTGGCATGGAAACCACTCTGTGTTGAGTTAAGGCTTACTAAATTTTAAGGACAATGTAGGCAGTGCAGATTTATTGATGGCAGCCCAAAATGAAAAGTTCAATGATAAATTGTAAATATTATAGTAAATGTATCACAGATCCACATTGCTACTTCACTACTTCAAAGGGAAAACAAGTATAGGGTTTACACAAGCAGGGCTATTTAATGTGAAAAAGATCTTTGACATCAGGAGGAATCCTATACATTTTATTTTTTATTTAAGCGTGGTAATACTAGTAAACACAGATTTATGGTCCCTACTAATTGCCTCAATTTAAATAAAAATAAGAATAATTGCCTTAATAGGATGTACTATATTCTCCAAATGTCAGCATTTGGACATGATGTTTTGGCAACTTTCATTTATATTACTAAGATGCATCCATAATCTAAATCATGTTTGCTAAGAACTCGTGCCAGAATCTTTTGGAATTATTTCTCTGCAGAAACAGTGTTAAGTATTAGCTTAATCAAAAAATGTCTAAGTGAATTTATTAAAGGTAATTCTTAGATAAATACGTACACACACGCACATATACAGTATGTACACACACACAAAGTATATATATACACTTTGCATATAAACATGCTTGGAAACCATTTCTGTTTGGCCAGTAAGTATACAGAAGTATGGCTTACTGGTAGAAAATATGCTTTGACTGGTAGAAAAGGGCTTAAAACATATTCCTAGCCAGATAGTTAAGTAGCAGATGTGTGAAGGGCTGCTACCCTTTAAAGAGTTGAACCTACAAATCATAGATGTCTCACTAAAGTCCCACTCATTCCATGTCAATTTTGAAGAAGATTCTCCCAAATGTTCATTAGAACTCAAGGTAAGCATTCTGTGATGTCATACACATTGTGCACATTGACCGCTCTGCTGTAGGCAAAGATGACTTGGAATCTGCCATGTGGCCTAACTAATTGCGAGATAAGTGGAACTGTGGATAACAGGTTGCTAACTGGTGGTCCAGTATTTGGGAGAGTCCCTGGGCTAGTCAAGAACACTATAATCTTAGACGTAAGAGAAAGTGTTATGCGGTGTTGATTTGACCAGTGAATTTTGTAAATTCGATCGAATTAAACAATTCGAATGATTCAAATAAAATTTCATTCGAATATTCAACTGTCAAAGTACTTCCCCTTTAAATTTTTATTCGACCACTTAGTTTGCCAGATCAAAGTTACCGAATTGGGTTTCATTATTTTTGATTGAATAAAAAATATTCGATCGATCAAAAAAATTGATTTGAATGATTTATCGATCGATCGAATATTTCCCATTCGATCGTTCAACCAATCGAATCGCAGTAAAATCCTTCGAATTTGATAGTTGAATTTGAAGGATTTTACTTCCCTACCTATTCACATGGTCGAATTCGAAATTCAACCAATAGTAAATCTGCCCCTTTGTATCCTTGTCTCATTTCAGTACAGAAAGTTCCAATTTAAGGAAAGGCTGTCTACCATAGATTCCATTTTATCCAAATAATCAAATTTCCTTTTTCTCTGAAATAATAAAACAGCTGTACTTGATCATAACTAAGATATTGTACTATAATGAATCCTCATTTGGAAGCAAAACGAACCTATTGAGTTTATTTAATATTTAAATTATTTTCTAGTAGGTCAGTAAAACCCATTTGAAAAGAGTCAGTAGAAGGCGGCAAATAATAAAAAAATACAAACAATAAATAAAGAAACCCAATGTTTTTTGCTGCTTTGCTAACTTGAGGCTGCTGCCGCTGTGGCATCTCAGCCACCTTTGAATTCTATAACCTGTATAAAAGCGTCTTACCTTTTACAATAGGGGGCACTTTATTCTCTATATTATGCATCCTGAACAATATATTTAATTCTTGCCAGCCAAAGCCTGATCAATTACTGACTGGAATTTTATAAATACTATACCTAACTAGATAATACCCCAGCAATTGTGTCCCATGGACGTCGAACAAATAAACTATTCAATATTTTTTAATTTTATCATTATGTACTAAATAATGCCATGTTTTCTAATCTTTTCAAAGTCCCCTTTTCATGTTGCTGTCAACCTCATAACCAAATATTTGTTATTAAACTTTATTTTGGCTTACTGTATTAGCAAAGGGTGCTTCAGAGGACGTGGCGAGACGCCATGAAAACACATATAGCTGATGGCTTAATGTCCTGCGTGCATTGATGCTTTTAAAATTTTAAATAATGTCCTCTCCATTGCTCCGTATTTTCGAGGTTTTCATATGGATTATACTAACTATTTGGGATTGCAGTATACGTGCTCCCAAAATTGTCTGAAATGCTTGCAATGGGGCAGGCAAGGTGCAGATCACCGTGAGAACATGAAACAAAACTATGGTGCCTAAATTTGTCCAGTTTGACACAGATCACAAGGCATCACCATGTTTAAGGTGAACGTGTACCTCCACAAACAAATCCAGTATAACTGTAAGATGAAAACTGCTTTTCCAGGAGTGACTTCCACTGGATCGTGCTTGCCTCCCTCGAATTTATACCCATTGTCTCACAAGATGGGCTAATAATAATGGCGTCAAATACAGTGCTCGATTGGTGTGTGCACCTTGATAAATTTGCCATTTATTTTACACGGTTTTATACATTATTTAATAACACAGCATAATAAATACACTCCTCTGTGTATACAATAATTACTATTATACAAAATACTATTTTTATAAAAGGAGCACTAAACATACAATTTGTTAACCAATTTGATGTATTTATGTGTTTCAACTTTTTAAAATCTCTTTAATAATTGACAGAAACTGGCTATTGTGTCGATTAGGTATGCTAATGAAAATGCTTTCTGTCCTCAAATGATTTCACATTTGTTTTTGCTTAATTAAATTGATTGACATGCAGCTACTTTAAAAATACAGTTGGCAGGTTGGGTCATCTACCTACAGAGAAATATATCTTTGGAGAATATGTGGGTAGAAGATAATGTGAATCCATCATAAGTGGGAAGGTAACTGGAACAGTGACAAAGTGTAGTAAAAATAAAAATGCTTTATATACAGCACATTAAATATATCTTGCTGCTTTTCTTGTTTTGAAAAATACACGAAGTGGGCTCAGCTCGTGCATGGCTAGCAGCCATCTACCTAGCTATGACTATAGCAGCAGGAGAATGACAAATATCCATAAGACTGAGCAGGCTTGAGTCATATGAAAGAGCATGACTTCGAGAATCATCCAGAGAAACTGTTTTATCATGCAGAATCTGAAATATTTTCTCTCTTCCCATATTTTTTAACAGCAACTGATGTCTATGTATAATGTGTTTGTACCACATATTGTGCCATTTCTTTTATCTCAAATAAATATATTGCATGAATGCAGTGGCCAATTACTGTCAATAGGGGGCACAATGACTGATGGATATATGCAAAATATATTATGTAAATTCTATTTGTACTCGATATATTGCACTTAACATTCTTACAGTAAATTTGTTCTATAGACAAGGAGCTAAGTGCTGATAACCAGGATAAGTGAGGGCTGATAAGTTACAAGTATAGTGATACAGTATACTTCAGTTCTATAAATACAAGATGAAAGATGACACTGCCTCACTAAGCTTAGAGTACATCTGCATAATGCAAAACTTACAAAGACAAGTTAGAAGATAAGAAGGATAGCTGTTACCACTTTTACTGTCACTGTTTCGACAATATGCAATATTACAGCGCTACGAAACAAGTTGATGCTATAGAAATACATGTTAATAATGGAAGGTAGGAAATTATCCCTGAATAACTGGGAAACATGCTGATCATTTGTACCCATGGGGCTGATGGAGCATCATTTGTGTCCCATCTAACTTAAGGCTGGCAAATGATTCCATGCACATACCATATTATTAACAAACCAAAAATTAATCAAATCCAGTTTGATTATTTAGCACTAATCTATGTTAATAATAATAATTACATAATATCCAGGTCAGCCCCAAGTGCTTCTCCCAGAATTATGGACCAGCATAGGGTAAAAAAAAATAATTACAAATCTCTGTGCATGCTATTAACTAAAGAGTCAAGGTGTTTGTCTGGGAATTTGTGCCAAAACCACAGCAAAGACATCCAGAAAAGAATTAGTTGGCAGAAGTGCACTAGTTGGCTGTTTAGTATTTCCATCCATTTCATACCAAATTAGCTCACTGGGTTAATTTGATGCTTTTAGCTTTTATTCAACATCATACTTCTTTAAATAGTTTTTACAGAGATTGAAAGTATGCTTAAGGCCATTACCTGTAGCCTCACAGAGGACTGCCCTACAACTGGCATACCGGAATATATTGCATTGCAATAAGAATAATGTGATAACACCTTTGATTCAGAATTCCAGCCATGCTATGCTGGACCCCAACTTCAGAGTCACAATGATGTCCCCCAAAAAGAGTACTATCTCCTTCATGCGTAATTGTTGCTTCTAAACAGTTAGAATGATTGTTGATGGCCTACAAAAATGTTGAGATGACCTGAAAATGTTCACTCATTCATCAGTTCACAATACCATTTTCTGTTCCAGTTCTTGTGTTTCTTAGCCTGAGTCTGCTTGTTAGCAATGTTTTGTTGCTTTAAACAGGTTTCCAAGGAGCTACATGATCCTACATCCTGGCTACCTAAAGTTGTCTCTGCTCTGTTGAAGTGGACATTCTTATGTTTGCACTTATTCAGCCGTGCGTTGATATCTGGAGCAGTCAGTCTTTTGTTATTCAGCTTTTGATCCTAATGTACTTCTCATCTTTTGATTAAAGCTCTTCCCTGTTTCTTGATGCTGCTTGATATATGTAGGGACCCATATGTAGTCCCAGTGGCTGGAAATTACCTACAGGATAAAAATCCCTAGTTGCTAGACAGAAGCATTTGTATCTAAATTATTTACACATCTGTTATTGGCCCATACAGTTAGGGGCAGATTTACTATTATTCCCCAAAAAAAATTTGATTATCCTCGATATTCGATTATCATTCGATGCTAATCAAATAGTTTTAGGCTACCCTTTTATTCGATCTTCGATCATTCAATGATAAAATAATGATCGAATAATGATCATTCGATCATTCGAATGAATTATTTGATTCGATCATTCGAATAATTCGTACGATTCGAACGATAGAAGACTTCGATCGTAGGAATCCTATTCGATCAGGACTTAGCCTCAGAAGCCTATGGGAGGGCTCCCATAGGCTTCTATTACAATTCAGTAGGTCCAATCTGGCGAAGTAGGCAATCGAATAACTTTTAAAAATGAAATCCTTCGCCGATCGAATGATCGAAAAAGCCAAATTTGCATATTCGACCAATCAAATTTTTCCTACGATCGTTGTTCGATCGAATTCGATCGAACTTCGATATATTCAAGTGAATTTAGTAAATCAGCCCCTTAGTGACCACTTTATACAGTGAAGGCAAATTGGTGGCCTCCGTCTTCTGACATGTGTATGTTTCTGGGGAGCCTGGTTTCAACAGGGCCAAGTAAAGAGTCCTGTGCTACAGGGACAGACTTTTTAGCAAATATCAGGGAACAGGGACCTCGTGAACAACACTGAACCAGATATAGAGCTAGTTTTTATCAGAGTACATTCTACGGACGTACTGTAGGATAGCTAAACATAGCTATAGAAAAGCAGCCTTGTGCTCCACCTAAGGATTGATAGCTTAAGATAGCTCACCCTTAGGCATAACTGGCCTAAAATCAAGTCAAGTCAAGTATCTCCACATTGATGTCCCATTGCAATGCTATATTCCTTAAAGGAACAGTAACACCAAAAATGCACTGCCCTATCCCAGGCTAAACAACAGCACTACAATACACTCATAAATAACAATAAATCCAACCCATGATTGTTCTCAATATTCAACTCGCTACTTCAACCCTCTATAAATGATACACTAACACCTAACCATACCCCCCAGGACTTTGCTGACTTTTTTGAAAGCAAAGTTGGCTCCATTCACAAACAATTTTTCCACCCATCAGATGCTAACCCCCTAAAGTTTCTGTTTCCATTTTCAACTCTTTTGATTGTATATCTAAGCCTGACGTCTCTAAACTTCTCCTATCCTCTCCATCAACAACTTGCTCACTTGATCCTATCCTATCGCCTCTACTAAAACAGTGTGCTCCTGTCCTTACTCCAGTACTTACTCATATATTCAATTCCTCACTAACTTCTGCTACTTTCCCCTCATTATTCAAACAGGCCTGTGTCAAGCCCTTCTTGGAAAAGGGTACACTGGACCCATCCTGTTTGTCTAACTACTGTCCTGTCTCTCTCTTACCACTAGCCTCTAAACTTCTGGAACGTCTCCTCTTCTCCCAGTCGGCAGATTATCGGCCTGTATATGGAGCCCTCCGACGGGCTACTCCGATCGGTATCTGGCCGAAAGTCAGCCAGATGTCGATCAGGCATCTGTCCGTTGATGCGGTCCCGCAATGAATATACACATGCTAATTGAGTCGTCAGTATCCTTTCAGTCAGACAGTAGCAAGTTGGGTGATGTCCATATTCAATCTCTTCTTTAAAGGAAGCACAAAGTCTAGTATCTGGCAATCCTTTCTGGAGACTGGTTTATTGGCCATTCAGCATGCTGCTGCTTAAAGAACAGGATTTGTACACCTCTATTCAGTGGCATTTTGTAGATTGAGATTTCTGCTGCTTAGACTAAAGGGTTTCTAGGCTTCTATACAGAGGGGTCAGCATTCCCTTTAAGCTGTGTACACATGAATACTCATATTTGAGGCTGGCATGCACAAATCATTTTTTTGTGAAAAACATGAAGTTTGAAAAGTGCTCACACAGCCAAGAATACATTAGAGGGGAACACTAGAGCAGATACACACACACACACACATATATATATATAAATAACCCATGAAGAGAGTAGAAGGACACAAATAGCTTTTTGCCATTCCTTTTCATGTGCAGCAGTAGAATAGTAAATGAATAATGGGCTAAGTGGCCCACCTTTTTGATGGCATTTTATCAGCTACTATAATGGATTCTCCCTGGAGTGCTGCAAATTAGGAATGCATCGAATACACTATTTTAGGATTTGGCTGAAGTCAGAATCCTGTCTGAATGATTGGGCCAAATGCTGAACCAAATCCGAAAAAGAATACTATGATATAGATGTTTTTGGATTAGGTTCAGCCAGACACTTGGATTCGTCCAAATCCAAATCCTGTTGAAAAAGGCAAAATTTTGGACAAATCCTGAACCGAATTTTGGATTCAGTGCGTCCCTACTACAGATGCAAAGTTCTTACATTCTTCCCTCATGTAAATCGCTATCAATACATAAGTGTGTACTTTGAGTTCAGAATTAGTGATGGGAAAATTTATTCACCAGGCTCAAATTCCCACTTTTAGCAGCTGGCGAATAAATCCGCAATTTGGTTGCTAATACCCAAGCAAACATGCACTGATTTGAATGAGAGACTGGAATATTAATAGGAGAGCAATAAAAAGTAGCAAAAACAATACATTTGTAGCCTTACAGAGCATTTGTTTTAGATGGGATCAATGTAATCCTAACTTATTTAGGGTCAAAGATTCTGAACTGAATATTTTTCCAAAATATAAATTCAGTAGTGTTTTATATAAAACATTCCTAATCTGAAAATGAAAAAACTCATATCACTGACTATACATGTAAATTGCTTTTACATTGGTAACAAAATCTGGGCTGCTGAATTAAGGTTTTATTAAATGAGAATTTTGTTAAAACAAAGGCTAAAATACAAGGTGCCTTGTGCCAATGACTGCATTTGGCCCACAGAAATCTATATGTAAATGGTTTCAGAACTTGTCAGGACTGAATAAAAATAAAATTGAAGCAGACATTGTTCCTCTGGGGAAGCAATTATTTCTGCACACCAGGCTATAAGTTTGCACAATCAAGGGAGTTCTGTGTAAAAATGTTAAGTATACAGCATAATAGTACTTTAAGCTGGTAGAACTCTTAGAGCCCTCTGCTGTGCAGCAAAGCTTGCATAGTAAATGAGAGCATGCACAAATACACACACACATATATATTGTGAGATTTCAGGCAGCAGGAATCATGTCCACAGCACTTTTTGTAGCACAGAATCAATACACAGAGCTTTAATTCAGTCAAATTCAGCCTGGGCTACTTTATTTGAAGCCGATCACACAGACAGCATAAACAGAAGGGTTCAGCAGGTTGAAATAAAATAAACCTTATCACAGTCCAGCGCTTACTGATTTAGCAGTGATATTTAGAAGTGATTAAATCAACTCCCAAGAGTTCTAAATATCACTGTTTCACAAGTACACATTTAAACAACACATGAGGGGTGATTAACCTTTGTTTTATCAGTCAATACACTATTTATTTGAATGAAGGGATTTTTTCAGATGTTTATACACAACATAGTGAGGTCACTGTCAAGGTCCACTCCCACAAATGATTTTTTGGCGCCAATTTCACCTATTTAAACATTTATTTGTTTGTACAGTTGTTATGTTCCTGAAGAAGGCCTGCAAGTAGGGGTCGAAACGTTGCAACTACATTTTTCACTTTTTTTCACTATGAGTAAGTCCTGTGAGTGCGGTTATTTGCACTTCATTATGTATTTATTTTACCAGCACCCAGACATTTTTTGGAAGTTTTTCGTTCTGCATCAGATGTTGGACTGTTTTATATATATATTTATATATATATATATATATATATATATATAT
>CM044441.1:57159606-57180802 GCA_024363595.1 Xenopus borealis | reverse complement strand
GAGTAAAAGTCGAGACCTATCACCACCCCTTCGGGGCATTGGTACATGATCAATTGCAATAAATCTAAACGCGGGTAATCGATGTCCAGCTTCAAGGAAGTGTTTAGCTACAGGTTTCAAGGTTTTTTGATCACGGAAAGCAATATTAATAGCTGATCTATGTGCATCAATCTGGTGGCGTAACATCAGATCAGTTTTGCCCACATAGGACAGCCCACACGGACAAGTTATTAGATAAACCACGTGGGTATTGGTACATGTGATATGGTGACGAATTTTGTAACGATGCCCTGTGTGGGGATGTACAAAACTCGTCCCTGGTGTCATAGATCTGCAAGATAAGCAAAAGGGACATCGATAGCACCCAGGTTTAGTGGATGGTAACCAATTAGACAAAGGTAAGTTGGCCTTGTAACAATGAATTGGGTCATTTAGAACGAGGAGATCACGTAGATTGCACCCCCGTTTGAACCCCATCATAGGTGGATCCGGGCATAAACTGCCCAATTTCTCATCCACTTGGATAATTTTCCAATTTGTCTTAATTACATGGCGGAGTGGTGTGGACAAATTGTTATACACAGTGGATAATATAAGCGGGTTCTTTTTACATGGTTGTTGTTGCTGTGAAACTGAGGACCTGGCTCTAGATAAGGCCCTATCAAGAGATCTGTTGTCATACCCACGTAGTCTGAAGGGTTCTCTCATCTGTTTCAATTGCACACCACACATATCAGAATTAGAATTATTTCTTAGAACCCGACAGAATTGTGACACTGGGAGAGAACGCTTCAGAGATGGGTAATATAGCGCGATAGGTATGACAATGCGCTGACGTAGAATATCGCGATACTAAGTAAAATGGGCTTTTTAAACCCAGAGACCCAGCAAACTCTGAATTTTGCCTTGACAAAGCTGACATTGCGAAACGCGCGTTGGCGTTCTATTTTTTTACAATTTTCATTGTAGATCCTTTACATTAATTGAATAACGGAAATTACATTGGTGGGGAGGTGGAAACGCTCGGCTCACTACTTTAATCCTCTTCTTAACTACCTGCAAAGAGTCTGTGAATTTGTGGTTTTGTAGGGTAGAATAGCCTCTTACAGAGTTAGGGCTTGGGTAAATACCGAGACCACAGTCCCGGGTGCT
Source organism: Xenopus borealis (assembly GCA_024363595.1). Classification (NCBI taxonomy): domain Eukaryota; kingdom Metazoa; phylum Chordata; class Amphibia; order Anura; family Pipidae; genus Xenopus; species Xenopus borealis. The sequence goes on along the minus strand of CM044441.1, from coordinate 57,179,650 downwards.
CTGCCTTCTCCAATCTTTGTGGTGTCCCAGGTCTAGAAACGAATTAGGCAGTAGCAATTGGGACAACTCTCTTTCTTTTCCATTTCCTTTTTCCTTTTTTGAACCAAAGCATTGAATAATTTATTATCTTATCCTATATTCATTGGTCAATTATTATCAGACTTTTATCAACTCGCACTATTAGCACTTTAGTTACAGGGGTTTTAATATGATAATTACAATATATCTGATACTGGTTTGAATTTATTGGAACCTAATCATTAATTTTGTCCTTTTTAATTTATGAATTTATTTATGAATTAATAATCATAATTACAAATGATCATGGACTATTGATAGCACTGGACTTTACAAATTAATGAATTTTGTATTGGGTAATTGTTTTTTTAGTAATTAATGAATTTAATTAATTATTGTTGCACAGCACTTTATTATGAAATAAATCAATTGAAATTAACAATACTACTAAGTCATCATTTGCACTATATAACTTATACACAGTTGACTTAGGGGGTTTCTTGCTAAATGCAGTCTGCATTTTTATATTGAAATCACACCACCCTAAGGGGAATTTTAAATATAAGTAAATCAGTAATTGACCAATTATATGAGTGGTTCAGCGAGTACTTTTCTTTCTCTCTTTCCATATAAGTATAACCAGAACTGACTGTTGGTCAGACTCCTGCATCCACAGGATAGGAACCAATTTATATAAATCAGTTTGTTTTTTGAATTTAATACAACTCTGCTGGACTACTTCAACTTCTCTCTTTGCTCCAACATCAGTTTACCATGTTTTTCATCCAATGATTTTGGCATAGCCCCTCCTTGAAAAGGTATCCTACCAAAAGACATCCTCAGCCTGCTAAAATTTAAGACCACAGATTAAATCTACATTGTTTGTTTTTCAACATGTTACTGAATGTTGTGCAATACACCCACCAAAATATTTTCAGACATGTGTACACAAATCATTTTGCTGGCACCACACAGCCAAAATTCAGAGAATTTTTATACTTGCATAATCATTTCAGTTCATGTGTATGGATGAGTGAGACCAAGACCATAGTTCAAACCATCTCGTCTTAAGTTTCATTATAATATAAATGGTGTATAAATATTTCAGAAGATTTAAAAGTAGCCTTTTCTTTTCATGTTTCATAAGCTGCAGCTGTTTCTTCGATCATGCTATAGGAATTACAAGCAGGATTATTCATACAGCACCATCTTGCATGAGGTCATTGTGTTATGAAGAGAGAGGGATCCAAAAGAAATATCTAATATATAAAAAATATTTGGATCTTTTAAAGGACAAAGGAAAGGGCCAGTGTTCCTCTTGACTGAAAAACACAAGGACTGGGGTATTGTCCTAGTGAATGGCACAACATGATCTTGTCTCATGTCCATGGATGCCTTATACTGCTGTCTTGTCCCATTTCAAATATATATAGGCATACACAGGCTTTGCAAGAAACTAATTGGAGCATGTGGGTAGGATTTTTACTAAGGGTTAACACAACACAATTCAAAATGGGGGCTTCCGCATCATTTGTACAGAAAAGGAAGAAGAGAACATGTGGCCAGCTGCTGTCCCAGACTAAAGGTGACATCCACATATATTACAATTACTCTGTGCTTAGTCCAGGACAGCCTCAGGCTATCCTGGAGACAAGAGACAATTGGCAGCTCTGAAATTTTCCGCAAAGTGAAGCACCATCCAATAAATTGGTACCAATCAGTAGTTAGCCCTTTCCTTGTGCTTTAAAATTTAAAAACAAGTATGGCATCTGTTACCTGGAATGCAATGAACCAGGCATATCTCTGTAATGCAGAGAACTATGCCCTAAAGCTGCCAAAGAGCATTTCAGTTTAAGTATAACCATCAATTTGAATAACCATCAATTTGAATGTATGCTACCTAATTTAAAATGGATATGAATTTAATTAAAGGGGTGTATTATTTTACAAGAATTGTATAGGGCTGATAAGCGCATTGAGCAGCTACTAACTAGTCTTTAAACAAGAAACACAGCTAAAGAGAATCCTATGTCAAACAGCAAGAACCTGTCATCTTGTACAGGGCCAGATTTATACATAGGGCGCACCTAGGCCAGGACCACTTGTTGCACCCCTTTCCCATTTCTGCCTCCCCCTTTTTTATGCACACAAATAGGGATTGGTACATGGGAGATTTTAAGAGTTATGTGCACATCTACAGTGCTTGTGAACCAATTGCAGCTGGGTGCTGCCCCCAAAATTCTGCCGTGGCCTTTCCACACATCCGGGCTTGAGCTTGTATCCATTAAATAATTTGCAGCTTGTAAAATTCCTGGTAGAAATCACTGTTTTTTTATTTTTTTTGTTAGCTGACCAATTTATTTGCTTCTTCCAAATTTGCAGCATTCACAGATGCTGTGCTGTATTTGAATATGATAAACACCCCAATGCAGGGCAGCTGTGTTTTATTTATTATTGTTTGAACTGGGCTGGGGTATTTCACCCTAATACATACTGTAATTAGATGTGTTAACTATATGGGTGAATATAAGTTTTAACCACCTGTCTGCTTTTACACAAAAGCAGATGTTAACAGAGTTCTTACTGTAATAAGATAAAAAGTGGTTTCTAATTTGATGACTACAAATTTACTGGAAGCAGAAATACTGGGAAAGAGTGTACAATTGTTTCAAATCTTTCTACCTGCATGGAAGAACATAATTTTTGTTGGCAGGTGTAGACGTAATTTAATTTAATGATAGTAACCTACATTACATAAATGTAAATAATAAAATAGACACAAACAAGAAGACTTGAAGTCATATATTAGAAGACAAATATTGCACATTCCTTCCAAATCTTTAATGACACTTACACATATATAATGATTTACAAAAAGGTATCCACTCTACCCCAGCTGAAGGTTCAGTAAAGATGATACAGGTATGGCATCCATTATTCAAAATGCTTCGGAATTACGATTTTCTGGATAAGAGTTTTTTTTTCCATAATTTGGATCAATATACCTTAAATCTAGGGTACATCTAAAACATTTTGAGAATAAATAAACCTAATAGTATTCTTTAGCCACCAATATGGATTCACACAGCTTACTTAGGATAATCTACAAGGTACTATTTCATTATTACAGAGTAAAAGAATATAAAACAAAAACTTTTTTTTGTTTAAATGAACATCAAGGAGATGGCCTGTAATTGGGAGATTTCTGCATGCAAGCTACAATAACTGTACACAGCATGAAATACCCTTCTAATAAAGGGATAGAGGTACATTAAATTAAGTGAAGTGTATATTTATTTAACTTCTTGGCTCAAAAAAACACCCAATGCAGAACAAAATAAGACCTTTACAAATCTGTTGGTTTTTTCCCACTGGAGCTCACGAAAACAACTTAGAAAACAACTAAGAAAACATTATTCCTGTTAGTCAGAGAAATTATAAAACCTAAACACTAAAAAAACCACAGTGCAGAAGGAAGAAAAAGAACACATAATCCACTTCTCAGTGCTGGTGTGTAAATAATCATTATTGATTTATCCTCCCAACCGCATCTTGAACCAGAGCTTTGTTTTAAGTGATATTGTTGTTACTAGAAGGAAATCTACTTTTGGTGTAGTAATATCCTCAGGCAAAAAACTTTACAGCTGCTGTGTCAACACTTCAATGGACTCTTAAGTCTGTTTCCCTCTGAAGTTTATTTCATGCAGGAACAAGTTCCCTTTTGTTGTTAAATTCTGTATACAACAGCCACCTGGCTGGTCTTAAAAATAATAAAAGTCCCCACTTGACAGAACCTTGGTGCTCTATGAGATCTCCATTTCTGTTGAATCGCCACCCACAATTAAAATAAATCAATGACTGTAATTTCAAAAGTTCATATCAACAGAAGCATTTTATTCAGTCTAAAACATGAATCAAACAGAACATGTAATTTGATAGTCCATCCATGTCCAAGGAAGGAGAAAGGCAAAAATGCCTACACTTGTAGAATGTTGGGAGGCAGAGTGAGGGACAGATCAGGGCAGATTTATTATGTAGTGTAAAAACGGCAGAATAAATAGGCACTGGAGTGTATAGCAGGTGTCATTAGTGTGAAACTTTATCTGCCTATATGTGTAGAAAACAAAAACAAACAGAATTAATCATCTTGGCAGAGAAAACTGTTAGAGATACAAATATGTGACAGAACACCAGATTGTAATGAGAACTTAAACTGCATTCCAAGAGCATATTTAAAGAAATTCAGTCTGTGTACTAACTCTAAGGGGCCCATTTATTAACATTCAAATAAATTTGTGGTTTTCCTATTTTTTTTCAAGCTATTAAAATGTGATATTTATCACTAATCAAATTCAACAAATTGTAAAATTCTCTGTAGCTCAACACTAGTGAAGTTTCACTAGTGTTAATGCATCAGCACAAGCATTTCATAGCAATCTTTCATAGTGTTCGTTTCTGCCTAGTGAAAATTTGTTCGTGCTCTTACGCTTAGGTCAGTTTGAATAGGGTGGGTTCATATAGGTCATATGGACGTCTGGTGCAAATGCTTGAAGTGGCCACTTATTATTACACATGTCAAAGGAAGCAAAATAAAGACAAAATACACAATGTAATACCCTAGACATAAACCCACCCTGAAGCAAAGGTGGCATACCCCTCAAATTGATAACAATTAACACACATTTTTAATAGTTAGAACTATTGAAGGCTATCCCGCAGTCATGACATTCATAGGTTTAGAGTTTCAGTTAAAGGTGGCCATACACAAAGAGATCCGCTCATTTGGCGATGTTGCCAAACGAGCGGATCTCTCCCCGATATGCCCACCTTGAGGTGGGCGATATCGGTCTGATCCGATCGTGGGCCCTAGGGCCCAACGTTCGTATCAGTACGGGCGGTCGGATCTCGGGACCGCATCAACGAACAGATGAACAGATTTTTAATCCTGCCCGATCGACATCTGGCCGACTTTCGGCCAGATATCGATCGGGAAAGCCCATCGGAGGGCCCCCCACACGGGCAGATAAGCTGCCGACACAGTCTGTCGGCAGCTTTTATCTGCCCGTGTATGGCCACCTTTAGTCGTGGTTTCAAAAACCTCCTTTTAGACCTTTGCTAAATAGACGTCCACTTTTCTGTTGAGGAGGGACTCTGGCTTGTTCTGCAATATAGTGAGAGCCTTCTAAAGGAGTAATGTATAGAAATATATATTTAACACAGGAAGGCCTGCACATGCAAAAAAAACTCATGTGAGAGAAAAGTTTGACAGAATTCACATGCAAGCAAGAATCCCAGTAATTGTCAATAAGGCTAAAAACCTTGAATGTCAACTTTTTTTGCTGCATTTTTTTCTCCAATTGTGAAAAAAAAGTGAAACTGGTCTTTTTTGCACTCTGAATGCTGGGTTCACCATGCTAAGCCATAGGGACTTTTATGATAATACAACAAATGTTTGAACTTAAAGAAAAATTCAACACTGTAAAAAAAGACCCCATACCACCCACCCTATGTAGACCTCCCCCCAGCCTAACTGCCCCCCCCCCCAGGAAATGCACCGTACTTTATACTTACCCCTCGGCACAGATTCAGCCAGTGGAGCTCCATGCAGCCATCTTCAATTGCTTCGGTAAGCTGATTGGGAGTTCGCCAATTTCAGTCTATTTCGGCAAACTGCTCCAACTGTGCATGCATCAATACACCAGTCTCCCAGTCATCTTACGGAAGTGGTTGCTGCATGGAACTCTGCTGCGTTAATCTGTGCCGAGGGGTAGGTATAAAGTATGGGGCATTTCTCGGGGAGGGGGCAGTTAGGCTGGGGGGGGAGGGTCTATATGGGGTGTGGGGTACAGTTTTTTTTTTACAGGGTTGAAATCAATAAAAATGGTGTACGATAACATTAGGTAAGGAGGTCACTACAAACACAAAGAAAAAAAATGGAAGTTCTTTTTGGAAACAAAACCCATGGAACAGCAATTAAACTGGTCCTATATGCTTTTATGTGTTACATTACCACAACTGATGTTAAGATCTCCAAGCATGAACTTGCTAGACAGCAGTAACCCATGCTCAACACTTAACAGTAGTAATCCATGCTCAGTATGATAGTGTCCCACACTTGATGTAACATGTTCATTCATTAGAGGATATTCATAAAAACCCACTTTAAGAACTACATAAACACCAGAGGCATCATTATAATCTACTCTAATACCCACATATTGTTGAAAAGCAAAATAATCATCTGAACACCATTAATTAACGTGGTAGAAAAACACCATGTCAGTAAAGAAGTCTTCTCTTTACTATATTGTGAAATCTTTTTGCTCTGTGTTAATTGATTATAGGCTTGGGAAGAAATAACTATGGCACAATTATTCCTTCTCTTAATGTTGTGGTATTCTATGTAATTGGTACCCAGTGATGATTTATGCAATCTAGAAAAACATTTCCAGGAATGGAAGTTGTCAGCATAAGTTACACTTTTCATATCTGCTGTTTTAAACAACATAATGCAGTTTATTTATATATTATTGTTTATATCTACTATGGTTTTAGATGTCACATACTGTACCTTTAAAGCACTCCATGCTATTATAGGCATGACATCCTCATACAGGTTAATGTCTGGGATAAATTACTAGCATTAGCTACATATTAAACTATAATACTTCATATAATACACATAAGCAATGGATGTCCTTATAATACTGTATCATTATAAACAGTGTTTATTATATAATTGGTTATAAATGGTGCTTAGTGATGGTATTTGTAAAAATTTTATAATGTTTCCAGAATTCTTCAGAGACTGATTTTATAATAGGGGGCACATTATTTCCTATATTATTATTCAGTGTTTGCTTGCTACTCGTTTGGCAGGCTGCTGTATAACGTGCCTATGGCTCTAGAATCAGTGCTATATGATTTTCTTCATGTACAAGGACAACATTTTAACAGCATCCCATGTATTGTTTTTGGTCAAGTATTTTTGCAGAACCCTCTGATGTGGATTTTTCCATAAAAATCATTTCGAGGTCTGCATTGGTAGCTCTAGATTACAGAATATTATTGTATATAAAGAAGGCGCTCATTTGCACTAGAAAGATGTCTGCTTTTAAACAGGTGACCTGCAAATGCTACCTGCTGATTGACTGTCATGAGGTGCTGCACCTGAGAAAATATATTCCTTTTTATTACATAATCCCATAAGTATGTTTAAAGTTACTAAAATCTGCCTAACCATATACAAATTTGATGAGTACTACCATTTATGTGACAAATGTCCATTTTCTGTTTTGGAAATACATAGATAATAAATATTGAGGAAACAGAGGAGCCCAATGTACTTTTAGACCTGTCAATTGTAGTGGAACAACATTAAAGTTTGCAGATGGACAATTATTTTTATTCTTTAATTATTGTTAATCACAATTATTTCTGGATTAGTACATTTCATAGTAAGACTGGCATGAAGGTTGACAGTATGATTTAGCATATTTTAAAATGTGCTTAATTTTATATTTTTAGTGATTCTGAATAATTTCACAAGTGTGGAACTGAGAAATGATTTTTCTTTGCTCAGAAAAAGAAGGTGCCAGCATGATTCTGTCCTAAAGAAATAACTGCTCCAGTAGCATAGTAGCAGTGGCTACATTGTTGCTTTCGAGAAAATCAAAAATGAAGACTTAATGGGATTTCTGTTTTTATACTCATGCTTTCCCTTATCTAGGGATCATTACTCTAGGGTAAGTGGGGATGATCTGTACATCTGATAGTAAGATGATTTGCCAGTCATAACTTGTGCAACCTGTTCTACTGTGTAGTGAAATGGAAAAATACTGGGGGTATTGCTAGACACTTTCTACAAAGGAATGTTTGCCCCCTAATCTTGTGATTAATGCAAGGCATGGTTTAAACTTGTTCTATCTGCAGTCACTGAATGGCTGATATGACTTATTGACCAGGTGCAAATCTGTCCAGTATTGAGCTACAAGAAATAAGAAATTAATTTATCAACAGAAAAAAAACATATATTTCTGGAAACTACACATTTTGCTACTTTTATTTTATTATATCTGCAAAGACAAAAAGGGGCATATATGACCACTGCAAAAGTTGTGGGAGCACAAATTTCCCATACAATAACGAAACTAGGTGGGGGTAGCCCTGGTGTGGGTCGTGCAGCTGGGGCCCCTCCCCAGGGGGCCCTGCGGGGTGTAGGCCCTAGCCCAATTGCACCCCCTGTTCCCCCCGTACGCCACTGTTCCCATTGTCTGTTGAGCAAAAATAGTCCCATTCATTAAAGTTACTTGCGTCAAAAGGCACTCCTGACACTTTCATATAGTTGTGCCTGGCACCTCCTTTCTCCTGTTACACATTGAGTGGTGTTGCATCTTTGACGCAGGGGAACCCTTGTGCTACCACCACTTCCAATCACTGCAATGAAGTTGCATCAAAAGATTAGGGTGTACACTAAACAGCAGAAATGAGGCCAACCTGAAAATGATGCCAACTTTCAGCACTATTGCACTCCAAAATGCCATGTAGTTTTAACAAATAAGCCACAACTGCACCAGATTCATCTCTATTGATTATGATAACACTGAAATAATGGGGGGAAATGCTGCTTAGTGGGTAAAAATGTGGTCATTTTCCTTAAAATTGCACTTTGCTGACTGCACTTGTGGTTGTCAATGACTCCTAAAATGTTCTTTATATGAAAATTAGTGATGGGCGAATTCGCAGCGAATTCCCGCGATTCGCCGATGGCGAATAAATTCGCGAAACACCAGCAAAAATTTGGCAAAAAAAGAGTCGCGCGACGGGTGAGATTCGCCCATCACTAATGAAAATCACATATTACTTAAATAATAGGTACCCCAGATTCATAGTGCACCTAAAACATGTAGCTTTTAGAAACCTAAATACAGTATATAACTGCAAAAACACTATTGTGTATGCCTCAAACACTAAAGCTGGGGTCCAAAACCCTTTTCTCCCATGAGTCTCATTCATATATATAAAAAAAGCTGAAGAGCAACACAAGCATGTGCCAATGTTGGGCTGGGATTGGCTATTGCTAGAACCTATGTGGACTGGCAGCCTACACAAGGCTCTTTTTGGCAATACACATGGTTTTTATGCAACTAAAGATTGCCCTCAAGACTGGAATTCAATTCAGATCACTGGGAGCAATATCCAAGGGGTTATAGTAAGAACATTTTCCCCTGAGCCTCTGTTTGGGAATCACTGCATTAAGTAAGATCATTATTTTAACAGATTTTAATTTGGTGTGGCCCCTGCATAACAAACACCTATAATCAAAAAACCAAAATACTGACAATAATATCACTAAATCAGTGCAAATAATTTCCCAAAGCCCAACTGTATGAATTATACAGTGGAGTGGAATAGTATGAAGTATTTTAGTAAAATCTATATATATATGACTTCAATAGGCATTCCATACTTTAATCTACTACTTTCTTCATCAAAGACGTTCTTCTCTATTGTATGGCACCTGTAGTCCATATTGACTCTCTGTAATCGGTTTATTGTTTATAATAAAGCCCTGAATAGAATTTCTTAATATGCTTTGAAAATGTTTCCCCAATACAGATGTAAGTTATTTTCCATTTGTGATCATATTCCCTTTTCATATATTGGTTCATAATAAGGGTTAAACAAGACTTCATGGATATAATAAACAGAGGTCTCTGTACTGTTTCACTTAAAACATAGCAGCTAAGTTTGTTATTAATGCTAATTAGAAATGCAATAACTCAAAGGGGCTGATTTACTAAAACTCAAATATATAATGTTTTTTTTCTGAAAACAATGTCGACCTAACTCTCATCCAAGAATTGAACTCATTTATTAATATTTTTTCTTGAAAAAGATGGCAAAACCACAAAAGGCATACCATTATCACTCCAAAAACGAAATTTTTAGGATATTTTCAGTCCAAAAATCATGCCTTATTTGGATTATCCAGTGCAGATCACAATGTCAAATAACAACTTCAGGGACATCTGCCATTGACTTTGACAGGTTTAAGATGGCAACATTTTGTTTTTGTAATTTTTACTAAATTGTGCAGAGCTATAGGTTCCTTGCAGGATGCTGCCACTTTGCAGAGTGATTTGTCTAAGTTGTGAAACTGGGCAGCAAACTGGAAAATGAGGTTTAATATTGATAAATGCAAGGTTATGCACTTTGGCAAAAATAATATAAATGCAAGTTATACACTAAATGGCAGTGTGTTGGGAGTTTCCTTAAGTGAGAAGGATCTTGGGGTTTTTATAGATAACAAGTTGTCTAATTCTGGGCAGTGTCATTCTGTATCTACTAAAGCAAATAAAGTTCTGTCTTGCATAAAAAAAGGCATAAACTCAAGGGATGAAAACATAATTATACCTCTTTATAGATCCCTAGTAAGGCCTCATCTGGAGTATGCAGTGCAGTTTTGGACTCCAGTCCTTAGGAGGGATGTAAATGAGCTGGAGAGAGTGCAGAGACGTGCAACTAAACTGGTTAGAGGGATGGAAGACTTAAATTATGAGGGGAGACTGTCCAGGTTGGGGTTGTTTTCTCTGGAAAAAAGGCGCTTGCGAGGGGACATGATTACACTTTACAAATATATTCGAGGACATTATAGACAAATATCAGGGGACCTTTTTACCCATAAAGAGGATCACCACACCAGAGGCCACCCCTTCAGACTAGAAGAAAAGGACTTTCATTTGAAGCAGCGTAGGTCGTTCTTCACAGTCAGGACGGTGAGGTTGTGGAATGCACTGCCGGGTGATGTTGTGATGGCTCATTCTGTTGATGCTTTTAAGAGGGGTTTGGATGATTTTTTGGACAGACATAATATCAAAGGCTATTTTGATACTAAACTCTACAGTTAGTAGAGCTATGGGCATACAGGTATATGGTTTGTGTTTGAAAGAGTGGAGATGTGTGTGTGTGTGTGTATGTATGCTGGGTTTTTAATTTGGAGGGGTTGAACTTGATGGACTCTGTCTTTTTTCAACCCAATTTAACTATGTAACTATGTAACTATGTAACTATGATAAATCTCTTGAAATGTTTTCCCATGAAAAATTTGAGTTTTCCCCTAAAACCTTCAACCTAAAATATTCAACAGTCAATCAAGGTTTAAGAAATGGGCCCCTAAATTAAAGGAAGCTGTCCATAAACATATATGTATTACAAACAACGTGGTTGTTGCCAAGAAAAACTTAATTTCTCATCTTTTAATAAAAGGACAATTAAATCCAGTAACTATTAATCCATTTTACGTAATCTTTAAAGATGTTTTAGATTCCTCCTTCATTATCATTTCCCAGATTTAAGATTATCCCAGAAGTATGGAATCCCTCCAAATTCTTTTGAACATGTTCATAATACTCTTGCCATTTATAAGGAATCATCTGACCCCTTTCAGCCTTCAGTTATAATCCTAATATTACTCATCTACATCACACGCTTGGTGGAGCATACACTGAACTTATATTGTTTATAGTGAACGGCCTTTATCAAGCACCATTTGAAAAAACTTGATCTCACTCACTTTTAAACTCCCCCCCCCATATGCCAGTTTTTGATATGTTTGCGCCCTCTTAATTGTGCCTTTAAACTGCTGCCCCTTCCGCCTTCCCCTAGTTCTGGGTATAATGACCGAAATTGTAACACTCCAGTTGCTAAACAAAAAGGGGATCATAATAGATCCCATATCAAATTGTATATACATGTGTTAATAAAAATGTATGTGCAAAGATTCCAAAGAAACATGACGTGCTTGAATTATTAACAAGTGTTGATATTTATTCTGTTAATCAAAAGGTGCTACATAATGGCATAAACACTGAGAACCCATCAGGTATAGCTTTTTTTTTTTTTTTAAAGAAATACAAACAATCCAAAATTGTTCTGCTGACAGCATTTACTCAACAGTAAACAGAGCTTTGTTTATTCAAAGTTTAAAAGTCCCAACTGCTATAAAGTGAAAAAAAGAATGCAGCATTTCCAGGTCACATCTTTTCTTTTCACTACTTTACCAAGTAACAAATGCAGTGGGCAGCACCTATGATCCATTCCCATAGGGGCATATTCACTAAGCGGCAAAAATGCGCTGCACTTCGCCACACAAATTTTCGCCAGCCCGCCGCTAATTCACTAAAATGCAGAGTTGCGCTCAGGGAAGCAAACGGTAGCAAAGTTGCACTACTGTTACTTCGCCAGGCAAAGTGCATTTACGATATCGATGCCTAATTTGCATACGGGGCAAAGTTAAACATATAATAGAAGTTCCAGCCACTACATTACACTACACAAGCCCAGAAAACCTTTAATAAATTAAATAAAGTTGTCCTATTGCCCTACATGTGCCCACTGTATAGTTGAGTTGCCATATGTTAGGAAATGTAGGGGGGAAGGAGGGTAACTCCCCAAAAAATTATGCTATTTTTCAGACTATCACCCTAGAAAAAGTAAAAGACACCAGCGTTTTTTGGAACTTAGAAAAAATTAAAAAAAAAATTCAAACTCCTATCTACTGGTTTGAACTTTGCCAGGTCTGACCTGGCGAAGTAAAGTCTAACGCAAGAGGTAACGTTCAGTAAAATGGGCATCTTAGTGAATTAGCGTAGTTACGTCCCTTTGTCAGTGCGCAACTTCGCCTGGCGTAAGGGTGCAAAGTTGCGCTAGTCTATTTACTTTGCTAGCGAATTTTCACCAGGGACTCTGTTAGTGAATTGGGGAACTTGCGAAATGACGTCACGCTGGCGAATAAGCGATAGCGTTAGACGCTTTGCACTTTAGTGAAGTTTCCCCATAGTGTTTACTTTAAATATCCATGCTGGTATTGTATTGCAATCACTACAAAAAGTACATAGTTGAGTTTTGTCATTTTAGGCGTTTTTGCAATATATATGGAATATTTCAAATATGTATAATTTCATATGGCCTAGAACAGGGCTTTCCAACTGGAGGCCAGTGGCCGGATGTGGCATTCAAGAAAAATGTAATGTGTCCCAGTCTGCTTAATAGCTTTATAGACTTTATTGTATGACATCCAGGGCCGCTCTGCCCTGAAACAGCCCCTGAAACGCCCCTGATGACATCATCATTTTCATTTCATCTTGTCCTCATACAAGCTATATGAAAGATAATTGGCCCACTGCATGTAATAAACCGGACAGCAATAATCCATAATAAAACTGCACTGATGCTGAATGTTTTTCTTTATAATAGCTTTAAACAGCAGGGATTTAAAAGCATGACTCTTGTTTTTGCTTCATAATTGGTTGTTCTATTTATCATTAGCTGCCCTAATAGGAAAGCTGTGTTTTCATTAGATCATGTCTGGAAAACAATATGTGTTTGGCAAGTGTTGTGAAGAAATGAGATTAGAATTTGAAATAGAACTAGTTGGGTGATAGGGCCAAGGTGAATCATAGAACATCATACAGAAATTAACTGTGAAGTTATATAAAATTAAAAATGAATAGCAATATGTTTACACAGTAATATGAAAATCGTTTTTATGCAAACCAAATAAAAAGTAGTATTAATACTTATAATATAAGGCAATATGTAATGTTAAGATCAAGTTCACATTTACAAACGCAGACAGCAATAAATAGAGGTATACACATGTACAGGCATGGGGCCACTTATCCAGAAACCAGAGAATCTTCATAGTCATATCCAGAAACCAGTTATCCAAAAAGCTCCAAATTAACAGAAAGCCATATCCCATAGACATTTTGATCTTATACCTGTAATAACAATTTTTTTAAATTGTTTCCTTTTTCTCTGTAATAATAAAAGAGTACCTTGTACTGCAGAGGTCCCCAACCAGTGTAGCGGCCACATTTTTTGCAAGGACCAGAGGTTCGGGAGAGGGTCGGGGGGGGGGGTCGGTGGGGTCAGTGTCCAATTCCGGTCCATTTATTTCGGCGGCCCAGTTGAATACTATGCGTGGCCCTGTTCTGGCCCATGGACCGGCGGTTGGGGTCCCCTGTTGTAATGGATCCCAACTAAACTGCATGAATCCATATTGGTGGCAAAAGAATCCTTTTAGGTTGATTTTTAGCAAACGTAAGTAACGGTGATCAAAATTAGATTATCCAGAAAACCTCAGGTTCCAAGTATTTCAAAAATAGATTCTAAACCTGTACGACATTTGCCACACTTTGCCAGACGTAGTTTCGCCTGAACTAAGGTGCACTCAGGGAGGCGAATGGTAGCAAAGTTGTGCTACCATTACTTCGTCAGGCAAAGCGGCTGCATACGGCACGAAGTTAAATGTATACTAGAAGTAGATGTTGCAGCCACTACATTACACTACACAAGCCCAGGAAACCTTTAATAAATAAAATAAAGTTGTCCTATTGTCCTAAATATGTGCCCACTGTATAGTTGAGTTGCCATATGTTAAGAAATGCAGGGGGGGAAGGAGGGTAACCCCCCCCAAAAAAACTATGCTATTTTTCAGACTATCACCCTAAAAAAAAAGTAAGACGCAGCGTTTTTTTGCCAGGGACGCTGTTAGTAAATTGGAGCGCTAGCATTAGACGCTTCGCACTTTAGTGAATTTGCCCCCTAGAGAGACTATTACAAGTCTGCCCTACCATAGCTAAACCTCATTCACGGGGATGTCTGGTCCCTGACTTCTTTCCTCAGAGCACATGCCTTTCAGGACCTTGCTGTACCCAGGCCCCTCTGGGCACACCCTGCTGGATCGCCATCCAGAGGCCAAAGAGGAAGAGGACATTCCCTACACACATTATATTGCCGTGTGTGACAGGAAGTGGTCATTACACCTCTGACAAATCACTACAGGTTACACAGGCTTTTGCCTAGTAACTGAAAAAGGGTAGGGATTTAAATCCATAGGGACAGTTTAACCCCTATGGATCCCTACAAAAGAAAATGCAAAGCACTAATAATAGAGGGAGAATTGATCAAACAGTGATGCAATTCATAAAGGTACAGGTATAGGAAATTTTATCCAGAATACTTGGGACCTGGGGTTTTCTTTATCTAATTTGGATCGTTATTCCATAAATCTACTAGAAAATCATTTAAATATTAAATAAACCCAATAGGCTGTTGTTTCTGCCAATAAGGATCAATTATGTTTTGGTTTGCATCAAGTACAAACTATTGTTTTATTATTATTATTATTATAATTATTATTATTATTATTATTTAAAAAATGTGGATTATTGAGATTAAATGAAGTGTCTGGGAGATCATTTGGAGCTTTCCAGAAAATTGGTTTGCAGATCACTGATCCACTGCCTGTACGGGCAGCCATACTTGAAACTTGTGACAAATGTGCTGTCAGGAAAACATTTAGAAAACAAATCAATACATGTACATACCAGAATGTAAAACATATAACCAATATCATGACAAATTTGAGGTTTGCTGTGCTACATACAGTAACATATTGTATTCTCTTTTACAGATAATATTGTATATTACACTAATTTCAAGCAGCTTATTTTAGTTTTTTATTTCTCTGAATAAAAAGGAATTTATTAAAAACAATAACAGTAATTATGGAATCCAGTGAAAGTGCTTCCTTTCATTAACAGATGAGTTAACATAACCTTAACATAGAAGTTTCCTTTACAATAAAAAAAGAGTTTAAGTTGTAACAGGTAAAACTGACGTAGGCATCACTTAGGAAAGCTGTGAGAAATTTCACACACACCTTCCATTTACACTATTTCATTAAAGGTCACCCATGTCTAGTAATGAGGAATACTTACACAGGTCTACTACTTCCCTCCAGCCTGGTCGGTAACTTTTTAAATGTTATGGTCTTGCAGAGTGCTCCATATAATTTTTGTACACCAAATCCTTAATAGTTTTGAATTACATACCACCAAATTGCAACCCGAACGCCATGCAATAAAAGGAAGCAGACACCCTTGCCAGAGAATGAGAATTACCCCAACATTTCAGTGTAAATCCTTTATCAAGGAGAATTCTTGATAAAGAATCTTCCCAAATACAAAATGACTGCACATTACAGGAAGTTAGTCCTTTGGAAATCTGGCTATTTTTACTTTTTTTTACCCGACTGTGTACTTGAAGGTACTACTGTAAAAAAAGGTTGTGTATTGTCTCAGAGCTCAGTAGATCTGCTTCAGAGTTTCTGTAGTAACTGAAAATCTTAACCTACCATCACACCTGATCCAGCAACTGTCAATTGTTTCAAGGATTATTCCAACTAAATACAAACTGCTGACACTGTAAATAAAGTTTATATTCTATTTTTGACATATTCTATTAATTATACCCTGGTGTAAACAATGAATACTATGGTATTGATCGGGGCCACCTAAAACTAGCAGCTAGCTACTAATTTTATAGCCTGAAGAGTTTATTGAGAGTTGACTGCTGCTATTTAAAACTAAAGACATACATTTTAAAGCTTTGCTACCCACGGGACTATGGGATGTAATAAAAGGATTTTGATGAAGGATAGTGTGCAATTGGAGAATGAGCCTCCCTCTCACCCCAGGTTTCCTCTGTACCACAGCTAGTCTGAAAAGTGTGTACCTTCTTAAAAATGTGCAGCATAGATAGCAAATAACATCCTATGTTGCTTAGGGCCTTTTCTGTTAGTGATGCATACTGCAGGAGGATGCACAGCTGAAGCTGAAATGGACAGGGCATGCACTGCATATGCTAACTGATCAAACAGTAAGTGGCACAAGATGCTGTCTGCCACCATTGATCTGCAGAAGATACACTACTGTATATCTAAATAAACAATAACAATATACGTAACAATAAGAGCAAAAATGCCAACTTTGATGTAAAATCTATTAGCTTCACCACTCACAATTAATTTATGTAATACAATGGCGCTCATCATTTTGGCTTTCCCCTGTATCTTAAAGTTATGAGGTCAATATAAAAGCATAAATGTCTTAGGAAAAGTATATTGTGTTCTCAGGGGTGGAGCTTATAGGGGTGGTTCACTTTACATTAACTTTTAGTATGATGCAGAGAGTGATATTCTGAGTAAATTGGCAACAGTTTTTCATTTTGTATTATTTGTAGTTATTTGATTGTTAGGGTTCTAATAACCCTAGCAAACATGATTTGAGTCAAATAAGAGAGGACTTGAACAGAAAGATGTGTGATAAAATAAAGCAATACATTTGTAGCCTTACAGAACATTTGTTTTTTTGTTTTTTAAAAGTGGTCAGTGGCCTCCATTTGAAAGCTGCATAAGTGAGAAGAATGCAAATTATTCAAAACTACTGTATACAAAAGAAAAAAATGAAAGCATAATGAAAAGTTGCTTAGAATTGGCTAAACTATAACATACTATACTACAGAGTAAATGCATTAATGGTAGGGGGGAAAATCTCTCACAAGGTGAATGTTCACAAAGTGAAAAATGTTATAGTTTGCTAAAGAGCACAGTGCATGGAATAACATTTCGTAATCACAAACCGTTTTTTGCAACAAATATTTAATGAATCTACTGCAGGTGTTAAAGGTTTGCATCGCGCAATTAAGATATTTTGGAAAAAGCTTTATTTAAAATAGCACACATTAGAGAAAAATGATGGTCTTGTTTATTATGAGGGCATCAGAATATATGTCCCTGTGGAGTCTGAAATGCAATTTCCCTGGCACAGGCACAGTTTCCTCAGAGGCAAATTAACCTGCCTGTAGGTGTTTAGACTGTGGTAAGAAACTGAAGTGCTTAGCGGAAAACCACACAGACTTGTTGGAGGATATAGAAACTTGATGTGATTTGACTGAAACCAAGCTCCCATTGCTGCAAGACAGCAGTACTGACTCCTGTACAATTCTTCTTGAGTTATCTCCTCATCTTGAGAAATAAATACAACAGCACGCATTTGTATATTTAAAACCAAATGACACAACCACAGTGAGACACTTTTTTGACAGGCATTCCATGCTTTAAGAATTAATGATAGTCTTAAAAATAATTCTGTACAATTTAGAATCGTCTGCAAAAATAGAAACCGTACTTTCAATGCCCACATCCAGGTCATTAATAAACAATTTGAAAAGCAAGGGACCCAGTACAGAGCCCTGCGGTACCCCACTAACAACATGTTTTATTTACCACCACTCTTTTAGCCAGTTCTCTATCCAGTTACAAATATTATGTTCCAGGCCAACAGTACACCAAAAAATGAAAGTGTTTTAAAGTAAAGAAAATATTATGTAGTGTTGCCCTGCACTGTTAATACTGATCCGTTTGCTTCAGAAACACTACTATAGTTCATATAAACAAGCTGTTAAGTATCAATGGCGGAAATTGAAAAACAGCTACATGGCACAGGACAAGTAATGGATAACAGATAACATTATGTTCTACAGAGCTTATCTGCTATCTGCTGTGTAACTTGAACCTTTTCTCCTTTGAATAGCATTGATACACAGCAGTTTATTTATATAAACAATAGTAGTGTTTCTGAAGCAAATACAGCAGTTTTACCTGTACAGGGCAACACTGCATTATATATTTATTACTTTAAAACAATTTCATTTTTGATGTTACTGGTCCTTTAATTTAACCAGTAACCTTCTGTGTGGCACTGTACGAAATGCTTTAGCGAAGTTGAGCAGTTGAGCTTCAAATTTATAGGAGTTATTTAACTCATGAATTTGAAGTTTTTTCCCATTTTGAATTTAATTTGAGTTTTTCGGTTCATTTAAATTTGTCCAGGTTTAAAAAATTCAATTCTAATAATACATTTCTACAGGTGAGCTTCAATTTATAGGAGTTATTTAACTCATGAATTTGAAATTCGACCCTTGTTAAATGTGCCTCCAAGAGTCCCACAACTTTTTACTGCTATTTTGAGTATTGAAAAATAATTTGGGATTTGTTTTACTTTTCACAGCAATTCCCTTTTTTATTTTCAGTCTTTGCTGTTTTACACATTCAGTTGGCCTAACTTGAATGCCTGAATAGCACATGTTTTTTCTTGCCAATCTCCATGCTAACCTTCTATTAAACCATAACGGTTTAGTCTTTAGTTTCATGTTATTTTAAAATAATGATTTTAAACAGCCCTGGAATCCCAAACCAAGTTTAAAACAATTGTACTAAAGTTTGCACTTAGATGACATTGACCTCTTGGATAATATTATGGAAGAATGTATAAGCCTAAATACACACATAGTACAAAGTTGCAGTCCAATTATCAAAGGTTAAAAGTTTACTACACATATCTGATATTTGGAAAATATGAATAAAATATGTTGTGGTTGCCACAGTTTCAATAAATGCAGTGTTTAAATATAATAAAATGTAAAACTGCAATTAATGAGGAAACATTGAAAAATTTCCAGATAGTATAATCAAATATATAGCATTTATACAGTGTGCTCAGAAACACGTATAACAATTCTGTAGACTTTTTCCCTGGAAGAGTTTCTGATTATTTAATATGCCTGGGAATAAAACTCTATTGAGGTCCTTCCAACAGTTTTATCTGTCACCATAGATTCATAAAAATGAATTTTACTTTTATTGTATTTTACTTACTACCACTTGAGGCAGATTAGGTTTGGGAAACACCCCAAGTCATCTTCCAGTTAAACTCTGCATTGCACTTTAGACTTCAACATTTGAAGGGAAACTATCCATTACTTTTTGTGTCGGTATAGATGTAATAATGTACAGAACAGCAGACTGAATTAATTTAGTTAGGAATGCACGGTTTGGTTTGTGATGCATAAATAGAGACAATAAATAAACAACTGTATTAAAATAACATATAAAGAAATAAACATTGAAGGAAAACATCTGCAAAGAGCTTACATTCTAAGCAAAATTAAAATAGATTTTCACTTCACTTCAAAAAAGCTTTCTGCCTGTCATAAAAAAGCTTGGCAGTTCATGTCATAAAAAAACTTGGCAGTGTAGTGCAAAGGCTGGTTGCTAAGATGAGTGCCCTTGAGCGACAGTTTCATATTACTTGCTTATATATATATATATATATAT
>CM044441.1:57145704-57159596 GCA_024363595.1 Xenopus borealis | reverse complement strand
ATATATATATATATACATAGTTAATCAATGCTGAACAATATTATAGCAGTAGATTCATAAAAAATAACTTAACAAAAAGGGGTTGCAAAAAACAGGAGTACTAAAGGGCTTTTCTAGCATAACCTCACTTTCAAAAGTAACAGATAAGGGTGGTGACACACATAGCTGCTTGGGGAGATTATTTGCCCAGTGAAAAATCTCCCAGAACAGACTTCCCACCAACTAGAATGTAAATTGCAGGTGTGATGGCACTCCTCGTGAGGCAACTTCGGGTGACTTAAAAAAAAATAGCCTTCCGAGTACCATCCCACTGCCGATTTACATTCTAGCTAGCAGTAAGGCATCCCTTGCCTTCCACTTCAGCCAATGGGATTGGAACCCTTCCATGAGCATGATCACTATGTTTTTTCGGGCAATCGCAGCAGGATCTGGGCCGGCGGGGCCCACAAGTGCCGGGGGGGAGCAGCAGGTTTTTTCCTTTCCCCCACTGGCACCCAGTCCAACCCAGAACACTCCCACTGTCTATTTAAGACGGTGTCTGGACACCATGTGTGGAAGAAATTAGCAACATTTGAGCCTTTTTTCCTATGAAGAAAAGTTGTGGCATAGTGGAAAGGAGCTTCTATAGCAAGGTAGGGCAATGTACAGTAAGGGTATAACTGTACTGTCATTTTGCCTTCCCATTAACTCCAAATTTTGTAAATTATTAGCATTGTGCAAAATTTTTAGCAACATTTGATTATTCCAGATGCATTGGACAGGCCTTCTTGAACAAGGTGGGTCTTAAATGAGAGTTTTGTTGTTTGGAAGGAAGAGGGAAGTCTCTCTATACCAGTGATCCCCAACCATTAGCTCGCGAGCAACATGTTGCTCTCCAACCCTTGGATGTTGCTCTCAGTGGCCTCAAAGCAGGTGCTTATTTTTTAATTACTGGCTTAGAGGCAAGTTTTGGTTGCATAAAAAACAGATGTCCTGCCAAACATTCTCTCCTGTAGGCTGTCAGTCCATATAGGGGTTACCAAAAAGCCAATCAGAGCTCTTATTTGACATCCACATGGACTTTTTCATGCTTGTGTTGCTCTCCAACTCTTTTTTAAATTTAAATGTGGCTCATGAGCAAAAAAGGTTGGGGACCCCTTCTCAATACCATTAAAGTGAGTTACAAAAGTGATGGTGAAAATAATTTTTATCCATGGAAAATGGGATGAAGTTATGAATAGAGAAGCAGAACATGGAGCAAGAAGCAGATCATGGGAGTATATTTTAAATAAGAGCTTAAATATAGGAAATGGGTCATTGATAAGGGTCTTCAAGGTCATTAAGACAATAGGAGAATGGAGTAAATTGAGGGGTTCAGCAGATACTGTACAATTAAATAAGCAGATTAGTCTAGAATCAGCAGTAACATCAGTCCAGATAGTAAATGCTAAGCATACATGCACAGTATTTTTGCTGGTCTGAGCTGAGAAAAATAAAAATAAAACAATATGGCACAAATTTGAAGGATGTGGTTGACTAACCACAGTTATTGATTCCTGCATTGGTATATGCACCTTCTCTGACTGACAACTGGTAACTGTTAATCTAGAGAGGCTGTGTTTTAGACAATCTGGACATCTAGATAGGAGAAAACTAATCTGTGGGAGGAACTAGCGCAGAAGGTGAGAGATTTAGAAAAGAGAAACAGGTCTGGTGTTACACATGTTACTGGAACCCAATATTTTAATGTGGTGTTGTGTGAGGGGACTTATGATGAACCTTGTGGTACATTGACAGAAAACGAATAGGATTAGGAATTATCATTTTTCTTTTGCTACTGTGTCGCTTAACCTTTTGAGGCTTTTTTTCTTGCTTTTCTATGGATCATGGAGATGACTTTCCAAAGGATAAACCTAGTGCCCATGAACTCTGCTTACTGTGTAACTATGTAAAATATTGCTTGGAATCTGTCATTCAGGTTTCTTTTTTAGACATGGGCTTTAAATCTTGCAGATGCACGAGCAGATATACTGAAGCTAGAAAATCAGTATAAACCACATGAAAATGGGAAATGGACAGCAGAAGTTAAAAACAGACTGCCTCAGGTGGAATAGTGACAGAAAAACTTTTAGATTTAACACTTGATTTTTAAATGAAGAAAAAAAGTGAAGTGATAGAGCATTTGCAAAATAAAAAATAATCATCAAATATTTGCTCATGGGAGTGTAAGTATACATGTCATAATAATATCGATTTCAGCAGTACTAATAATAGCATGTTTGCAATCAGTCATGTACTTTGAACTTCCAAACTGTTTCACAATTTGCCAAGGTAAGCATTATTTTCCATATATTGTGTAATGCGAAAACTTCTCTGGTTTGGAATTGTGTTTTCAAAAACATATTTTATTTTGTGATGATTTGATATACTTAGGGATTGACATTGTTTATTGCTTTCCAATGCTGAGGCCTTTTCTAACAGGGGAGACCTAATAACATGTTTATGGAGTAATATTTTCTTTTGAGTATAACAATTATTGTAAATAGAGTTGCCAGCTTTTTTTTGTGTGAAAACGGGCAGGGGGTGGGCCAGTGATGCATGGGGGCAGGCCGGTGACGTTGGGGGAGGTGGGTGGTTGACGTCAGGGCCCTCGAATTCGACCATCGAATTTTGGTTGAATATCGAATTTGAAGATTTTTAGCGAAATTCGATCGATCGAATGATCAAAAAGGAAAAATTCGATCGAACGATTAAATTGTTCAAAGCGAACAATTATATCGTTCAAATCGAACGATTCGAATGATTCGATTGAATTTTCTTTATTCGATCTGAAAATTCTGAAATAACCCTATGGGAGCTTCCCATAGGGTTATACAGCAATTCGGTAGGTTTAATCTGGTGAACTAGGGATTAAATTTTTTTTTTAAAGTACTTCGACCATTGAATGGTCGAATGATCGAATTGATTTTTACTCGATGTATTCAAATCATTCGATTCAATTGAATTTTGGAAATTTGATGGTTGAAGTGGCCACAAAAATTATTCAAAAATTCGAATTCGAATCTTTTTGAAAATTTGATCGAATTTCGAATAATTCACACAAATTTAGTAAATCTGCCCCTTAAAATCTTTAGTTCTTCTGCAGTATAGGGACTATAAAAACTTGCAGCATGCACTTATTTTCTAAGTAACAACTATGGAAGTAAAATATCTTTCCCCAATACATACAATCAAAGAGGAAATGTATTCCCATGCAGTCAGTGAGTCACAGCCATAAGGTATGCCAAAAGAGCCAGTGGATGGATAAAGTTGCAGATAGGGAAGGGCATATTGAGTCCATAGTAGGAAAATATGTTGGGTTCCATATTTAAAATACTAAAAATAAAAAATAAAATAATATGGCACATACAGTAACTATAAATAATGCCTTCAGCTATTGCAGTATCATACTTGTCAGCAATTTCTATAGCTTGGAATTTACTGCCTTAGACACTCAAACACTCTCAACCAAATTTGCTGTCTTTCTAGAAACCATATGTTGTGAGCCTGGGACATGAGACTGGAAGGGACATAAATGAGGGATAAGTAGGGACATCAGGTTGGGCAGTGAGATGGACCCAAGCATGTGACTTGTGCTCTGATAAACTTCAGTCACTCTTTACTGCTGTACTGCAAGTTGGGGTGATACTAACCCCCCCCCCCAGCAGCTTAACAACAGAATAAAGTGAAGGTAACCAGATAACAGCTCCCTAACACAAGATAACAGCTCACTGGTAGATCTAAGAACAGCACTCAATAGTAAAAACCCATGTCCCACTGTAACTCCTTCAGTTACATTGAGATGGAAAAACAAAAGCCTGTCAGAAAGCAGTGCTGGCACAAGTCACATGACATGGGGCAGCTGGGAAATGTCATGGCATATAGCTTGGTGGGGCTTCTCTCCTGGGTAGCTAAAACTAGGGGAGATGGGTAGTGTTAATGTAGGGTTGGTGATAAATAGGACTGAGGATAGGATTAGGGTCAAGGAAACACATTAGGAGGCTTAAAAGGGGTCATTTTGAGTTAGTGTAAGCTATATTAGAGCATACTGGATGAGCACAGTATAGGGAGGGAAGCTTTCCCTATATTTAAGAAGGCTAGAGGGAGGAAAGTTTAACAGTCTGGGAGAGGCACAAGGGGGCAGGGATTGTTGTGCCTGGAGAGAAGAAGCGGCATCCTGCTCTCCCATCCTGTTTTCTGTGGTGAACCTTGGTAGTGTCTGGGTTTGAGCAGTAAGAAAATGTTGGTGCTGCAAAAGTTGAACAGGCAGGGGAATGCATGCCAGAGTGCAGAATATGTCAGGGTCCCCCTTTTTGTAGAGTGGTTTGGTAGCTCTTTGTTTAAGGGTCACAGGAGATAAGGATTTGAGGAAAGCTATTTTCACTTCTACTTGTTGAGTTAGATATAGGCAAGCATTCCTGTCTGGAAATTGTTTTTACAGTTTTATTTTTAATATTGTTAATAAAGCTGCAGCCTTTAAATTCCATTCTGGGGCTCTTAGTATCTTTACTATACAGGGATCAGGTAGATACAAGCTTCATGTATGGTAATTATGACTGGTGGCCTTTACGATGCCCAGGTCATAACTGTTATATGCAGCCTTCAGTGTCTAATAGTTGAGCGTGTTCATCCTGCTATTCAAATGCTATAATGATGTATGTTCAGTTTTGGTTTGGATCTTATGTCAACAGTGTATGTGTGAATAAATCAAGCTATTGCCTTTCCACCCAAGTAGGAGTTATAAGGGACCAGGTAATGAGTCCTACTAATGTCATATATGGTTCCAATGAAAAGCAAATGTATTCCTGAAAAGAGGAAAAAATTAAAACACTCTGGAGTTAACTGACCTGTTTTAAAAATAAGCTTTTGAGAATATTAGCACTGGCAGTGAAATTGACTGATGGCTACTACATGGAAAACACATCCTGTCAAACAAATAACACATGTACAGTATTTGCATTTAATGAAAGCTTAAAAGTCAGACAGTGTGGTAGCAGAAGATATGGTCCACTTGCAAAGGCTTTTGATACTGTGCCATAAATTTGTTTGCTACATCGCTTATGTCTGCTGATATTGGGAATGCAACATGTACAGACACTGATAGAAAACTGGCTGAAGAATAGGGCAGCAGTCATGAGTGGTTCATTCAAAAACTGGAACAATAGTTTGGTGAAAAGGAAGGCATTAAAATGTGTCTCAGGATTTGTGGATAACAGCATTATGAAGAGCACTAGACTACATATGTGAATGAAAGATGTTTCAGTTTGGCAATGAGTCTGAGCAGACTTCTGACTGTTGGTAGAGTTAGTATTACTATATTAAACATCTTTAAACTGAGTAGTAACTTTTCTAAATCCACTATACTGATGTGTTTTTGGTTAGTAGAACTAATCCAAAAATAGTTTTACACTAAATGAGCTGGATTCAGACTGATTCTCAACGTTCACTTTATGAAGACAATATGAGTCTAGCAGAAAAGTGTCATTTTAGCCCCCCAAAAAGCAAACTACAACAACAATACAAAATTAACACATCTATTATGAGTTTATTTATATTCTTTTTGAATGCTAATTCAATGGTGCTAGTACTATACAAATAACACCCAAAATATTCATAATTAATATAGTCTGGTCATTGTGCATTTTTAATTAGGTACAGCTATGTGTTGTATATCTTAGTTTCCGTTTCCAAACAATAGAGTATTATGCTAAACTGAATATATTTGTTGTTAATAGCTATTTTCTCTGCAGTAACCTCACATGTCAAACTGCATTTAACAGAAGCATTGTCTTTCCCACACATATTCTATTCAATTTGAAGCAGATGTCCTAAACCCACATTAGAATATTAAGCCCATTTTTTTGCTTCTCCAAATTTGAGTAATCAGTGCAGATCATTGTATGCATCAATTAAAATGTTTCAATAAATTTTAAAGTTATCGGTAAAGGTAAATTCTATTGAAAGCTGTTTATATTCTCTGCACTGCTGGCTCTAACTCCTGGAATAATGTAACAGAAGACAGTGACTAACATATTTGTAAATACTAATTTCAAGACATACTAATTTCTGTGTGGAATTTTTCTTGTTCACTGCATCATTTATACTCAGTATGAGTAAGACCTGGGAATATTTCAGGACATGCTGGTACAGTACATGTAGAAAATTGGAAACTTAAAAATGGCCAGAAACTCAACAGAAACAGGGTTGGCAAAGATCGGAGAAGGATTCTGGGATAAAGGCATAGTTGGCAGAAGCCATAGCCATGAGGAATCTTTTTGGGGATAAAAACATTTTAAATATTCTCTCATCACTACACATCCATAAACATAGTGTAACAATCTTGTTCGGGAACCTTGTGATAGTACCTTATTGGACGCACAGGCAGAACCTGTGGGTTCCGGTGTTCACGACACCCTGCTGGGGCCCCGGACTTTCTGCTGTGGAAACCAAACAGGTGGTGCAAACAGGTCTGTAAACGAGGTACCAGTAGGATGGAGAGAAGGAGTAGTCAAAGTCAGGCCAAGAGTTCAAGGCAGGCGGCAATAATTGAAGTCAATAAATCAGGCAGGAGTCAAAAACCAGGAATTCAGATCAGAAAATATACTTAGGCAGGAACAGTAAAACTGTAACCAGCTTGGGCATCTTCAAAATAGAGGACTGGTGCCTTAAAGGCATTTTGGCGCCAAAATTCTAAACCAGCGCCTGCTGGTGTTGTCATGACACTCCACCAGCATTTCAGAGAGGGAACCTGGAAGTGCGTGCCTGCGCAGCGCCAGATGGGGAGAGACACGCCGGGAGGTAAGAGATCGCCGGAACCTCCCAGCGTGTCTTACAGTACCCCCCCTTTCAGGAGTAACCTCTGAGGACTCCCAAAACTTGTCAGGAAACTTCTTGTGAAAGGCCCGGACCAGACGAGGAGCGTCATCTGCTCTAACTCAAGACCTCTCCTCAGGACCGAAACCATTCCAGTGGACTAGATATTGGATGACGCCTCTCACTTTCCTGGAATCCAGAATTTACTGAATCTCAAACTCATGGTGATAATCAAAAATGACAGGAAAGGAGGAGGTTGATCAGATGAAAAAATGTTTCTGACAAAAGGCAGAGAAACATAAAAAGTATTGGAGATATTCATGGTGGAAGGGAATTCCAGATGAAAGGACATGGGATTAAACACCTCTGTGATCTTGAAAGGACCCACATATCGAGGACCAAACTTGGGAGAAGGTAGGGGAAGCTTGATATGCTTAGTGGAAAGCCAAACAAAATCCCCAACCTGATAGGGAGCATTTGCACGACGATGCTTATCAGCAGAAGCCTTCAGGAGAGACTGGTGAACTTTGGTCCAAATAGACTTGAAATCACAGACAATAGCATCAGCCACAGGAATCTCGGTACTGAACACTTCAGGTGGAAGAGCAGATGGATTGTAGCCAAAAACAGCAAAGAATGGTGAGCACCCCAGCAATTCATGAAGCAAATTATTATGGATGAACTCAGGAAGAAGATTAACCCAATCATCCTGATTCTGGGAGATGAAGTCCATGGCCACATCAGACCAGGGTTGAGCAGGAATAGGCAATGGTTGAAGAAGACCACAAGGCAAGGAGCGAGGACTCTTCTGTTGCGCACAAACTGTGCAGGCCGAGACAAAGAGCTTGACATCCAGGTCAGACAAATCAGGCAGGACAGGGAAGTCAGAGCCAAGATCAAATCAGGGGCAATAATAGGAGCGGTTGGGATAGGAGCAACCTCCTTCTGCACCATACACCTGAACAAAGCATCAGCTTTAGAATTCTTAGAACCAGGCGGATAGGAGATGAAGAAATTGAACCTAGAGAAAAACAAAGCCCAACAAGCCTGACGAGGATTGAGTCTTCGGGCAGAAGAAATATACTCAAGGTTCCTATGGTCTGTAAGAATATTAATAGGGTCATTAGCCCCTTCAAACTCTCTTCCAGTTTGATCTTAACAGCCAAAAGTTCACAGTTGTCGACATCATAATTCCTCTCTGCAGAAGAAAGTTTGTGAGAGAAAAAGGCACAAGGGTGAAGAGTTCCACTCGTTGAGACAACACAGCTCCAACTCCTACCTCGGAAGCATCAACCTCCAGAATAAACAGCCTTGCAGGATCCGGATGGCGAAAAATAGGAGTCGAGTTAAAGAGTTTCTTGAGAGTAGTGAATGCCTCTTCTGCTTGAGGAGTCCAGGAAGTCCAAAAAGGTTTCTTTGTAAGAGCTGCAATGTGAGCTACGAGCTGAGAAAATTTCTTAATTAATTTTTGATAGAAGTTAGCAAATCCCAGAAAGCGGTGAATTGCCTTCAGACCTGTTGGGGTTGGCCAGTCTAAAACAGCAGAGACCTTGGCAGAATCCATCTCGAAGCCAGAGGGATGAAATTACATAACCCAAAAAGGAAATTGTGGTCTTATGAAATTCACTTTTCAAGCTTGGCATAAAGACAATTCTGCCATAACCTCAGCAGGACTTTCAATTGGACAAGATGATCAGACATTGAGGAGGAAAAGACAAGGAAATCATCTAAATAGACAATAACACAAGACTGAAGGAAATCATAAAGGACATCATTGATGAGGTCTTGAAAAACAGAGGGAACATTACACAAGCCAAAGAGCACGACTAAGTACTCATAGTGGCCATCCCCAGTATTGAAAGCCGTCTTCCATTCGTCCCCCTGCCGAATAAGAATTGGATTGTAAGCACCATGTAAATCCAGTTTGGTGAAGATTTTGGCTCCCCTAAGCCTGTCGAATAACTCAGGAATCAAAGGCAAGGGATAGCAATTTTTAATCATAATTTTGTTCAAGGCTCGGTAATCAATGCATGGCCTCATAGAACCATCCTGCTTTTGGACAAAAAGAAACCAGCACCAGCCAGGGAAATAGATTTCCTAATAAAGTCTTTGGACAAATTCTCCAGGATGTATTCTTTCATGGCCTGAGTCTCTGGGATGGATAACGGATATGTTCTCCCTCTGGGTGGAATGGAGCCAAGGACTAGATCAATAGGACAATCATAAGGATGATGCGGTGGTAATACCTCAGCATTTTTCTTTTTGAAAACATCAGCAAATTCCTTATAAACATCAGGTAAAAGAGGACTGGAAGTGGAAAACAAAGATGAAGTGGCCACAGGAATAACAGAAGAAGAAATATAATTGGAACGGCAAAATGGACTCCAAGCCGTACGTTCTCTAGTAGACCAGTCAATGGTAGGATTGTGAAGCTGAAGCCAAGGAAAACCCAAAATGATTGAAGTATCTGGACAAACAATAAGTATGAAGGAGATCTCCTCTTCATGAAGACTGCCGACTCGAATAAGAACTGGAGTAGAGGTAGAAGAAAGAATGCCAGGAGAAATTGGTCGGCCATCCACAGCCCGAGCAGACAGAGGAATCTTGAGAGGTATGGGGCTCAAACCCCAGGACTTAGCAAAGGAATTATCTATTAAATTTCCTGCTGCTCCGGAATCTAGGAAGACCTGACAGGAAAATGTACCAGACAGGGTGGAAAGGGAAGCAAGGAGGAACATTCGAGACTTGAAATTCACTGGGAGTGCAGAAATCTTGCCTGGGGGAGACTAACTCCCCCCCTAACACCTAGGCTGAGTGTTTCCCAGATTCTGAGGTCTGGTAGGACAGGATCTTAGCAGATGCCCAGGGAGGCCACAATATAAACAGAGACCAGAGTTTCTCCTACGAGTCCTCTCTTCAGGAGTTAAACGAGCGGCCCCAATTTGCATAGGCTCATCTTGTCCCGGGGAAGAAGAAGAAGAAAAAGGAAAGGAGACTTCAGACTAGAGAAAAGATGTAGGCCTATGAGCCCTCTCATACAAGAATCAATCTTGACAATGAAGATGACAAAATCATCAAAGGAAGTAGACAGGTCCCGGGTTACAAGCTCATCTTTTAGATCTTCGTTAAGCCCCCTCCAGAAGGCTGCAATAAGTGCCTCGTTATTCCAAGAGACTTCCACAGCCAGAGTCCAGGAAATTAATGGTATATTAGGACGCAGTTTTAGATCCCTGATTGATTTTCATGAGCCGATCTAAGGCAATTTGCGACCCGGGACATTGAAAATCTGACGAAAAGGTTCAAGGAAGGCAGTGGAACCATGTACAAGAGGGTCGTCACGGTCCAATAACGGTGAAGCCCAAGCAAGGGCTTTCCCCTGAAGATGGGTGATTATATAAACAACTTAAGATTAGTGATGGGCGAATTTATTCGCCAGGTGCAAATTCGCAGTGAATTCCCGCGATTCGCAAAAAGCCAGTGAAAATTTGCCTGCTGAAAATTTGCTGGCGTCAAAATGAAAAAATTAGTTGCAAGCCGAAATTTACGCGGGGTGCGTCGGAAACGTCACATCAAACACGAAGGGATGCGCGTCAAAAACAGGCTGCTACTCATAGAACTGGATTTAACACTGTGATGAAACCACGGCAGGCATCAGGATCACCTCCAAAATGGGCTGGAGCCAGAATCTTAGGAGGCTTAGGAGATATACGAAGTGAAGCGGAAGATGAGCCAGCAGCGCCAGAAATCTGAAGAACGTCCAAACAAGAGGTGATATGTTGTAAAGCTTGAGCAAGATGATACTGCTGGCCTTCTTGACTTTCCAGACGCTTCATCATAATCAAAATATCCCTCCATGGTCGCAGAAGCCTGGGAAGGTTCCATGTGTATGGCCCAAGCTAACTGTAACAATCTCGTTCGGGAACCTTGTGAGGTGATAGTACCTTATTGGATGCACAGGGGTAACCTGTGGGTTCCGGTGTTCACCGGTCAGTCAGGCCAAGAGTTCAAGGCAGGTGGCAATAACTGAAGTCAATAAATCAGACTGGAGTAAAAAACCAGGAATTCAGATCAGAAAATACGCTTAGGCAGGAACAGTAAAACTGGAACCAGCTTGGGCATCTTCAAAATGGAGGACTGGAGCTTTAAAGGCGTTTTGGTGCCAAAATTCAAAACCGGCGTCCGCTGGTGACGTCCTGACGTTTGGTGTGAAGACACCAGTGTTTCAGAGAGGGAACCTGGAAGTGCGCGCCTGCGCAGCGCCAGATGGGGAGAAACTCTCCGGGAGGTAAGAGATCACCGGAACCTCCCAGCACGTCTTACACATAGATCCGTCAATATTTCATGAAAAAGACATTTTCAAATGTGCCATTTAAATGAATAATAAAGGAAAGCAATGCAATGTTTTTAGGACTAATTATTCATTGTGTTAAGCTCACTGTAACCTTTACCCCTTGTTTTTTTTATTACCACTTCACTTTAGATGATAAACCAGAAGAACCTCTTCTTGGTTTCTATGGGCTACTATAGAGTTATTTACCATGGAATATTCATTCCACCAGGTCAAATATCTGATTTCTGGGATTTGACCTCCAAACCTGTCAAACTGAATTGGATAAGGGGCTCTTCTTAGTAATAATGAGATTTTGTTTCAAGAACACATTATAATACATATATGACAGCATTAACATCTATAAGAAATTATAAGTAATTCAAAACTGCAACCTTTTCTTTTTTATGTGTCACAAAGACTCACCCTGGTGTTCTAGTGGTGGTGCGGCGGGGACAACCACCACACCGCCCATCATTGTCGGCTTCTTAGTGTAGTTTGAATATATTTAAAGGGGCATTTTACTCAGTGTCATTGCCCGTGATAGGTTTAACCTGGTGTCTTGTACCTAGTGCTATTTTGCTTCCTGATTTCCTTTGTTTGACCCTGTCTGGCTATTTGACCACCCTGACCTCTGAAATCTGACCCGTGCATGTTACCGACATGATTCTGCCTAATCCTCCTATTTGTTCTTCCGGTGTTGACTCCTGCCTGTTATTCGACGTTGATTCTGCCTCACCCCATCTGATTGATCACCCGGTTTGACCTTTTGCCTGCCTGGCTACCCAAGCTGTGTGCCTGCCTCGACCCAGTCTGTTTGACCATGAATCTGCCTACTCCTGTTTGTACCGGGACCTTTGGCCTTAAGACTTTCAATACAGTTGTGCCCAATTGCTGGCCAGAACTCTTGCCCTGTACGTCTCGTTTAAGTCCAGGTGGCATCTGAGTAGCTGATGGCTCCTCCCAAAGCCAAAGTTGGTCACACTACTGGTGAAGCACGAGCCGAGACCAGGGTGCTTGGCATTTCTTCTGGTATTGGGTGCCGACATTATGTCTTTGTCTTCAATTTATATTGTATATTCATTAAGAATAGCTAAGAGCCGATTTACTAATGCTTGTATTTTTTTCCAGGAATAATTTGATATTTCTTAAGTGTAAATGTCTGTAAAACTGTATTACAAATCGTCTCCACCTAAAAGTCATGTACTGTATAAGTCAATGGGAGCTGGCCATTGCAAAATGTTAAATCTTTCATCGATTTGAACTTTTAGAGGATTTAGGGGGGCTTGTTTTGCTGTCGCAGGAGGAGCCCTCCCCTAATTGGATGCCGCCATGTCTTAACAAGAGAGGAGCCAAGCAAAATTTCTGGATGAGCAAAGGGGCACTGTCATTATAAAGTATTTGGAGTGAAGGTACAGTTCTTGGAATAGACAAAAGCACTGTCAGACAGGCCGAGGTTGATGCTGGCAAAGTTCAGGTAAAGTTAGTGTGGTCAGCTCAAGTGGAGTTCAAGCAAGGTCAACCAGGTTGATACAGGCAGAGTTCAAGGATAGTTAGGCAGGCAAGGCAAGGTCATTACCGGTATAATCAGAATAGTCAGGCAGGCAAGGGTCAGGATAATTGAATTCAGAGTAATCAGGCAGGCAAGGGTCAAAACGGGAATCAAAGAAGACTAGAATCTCATCCAGATACTAACAAATATGGGCAATTAGTTTTTATACAAAGTTTGTATTTGTATTCAAAAGTTTGCGCCAAAATGCTGCTTGTGCCATAGGAGAACCAGCACTTGGAGGGAAATGATCACCGCGGTGGGCTTCCCCTCTGGTCCGCTGTACCACCAGGGTGAGTGTTCTCTACGTGCTGCCTTTCATAAACATAATTATTTTTAACAGCTAAACCTGTAATTTATTTAGGGATTCTGTCATGATTGTTGTGGTATACATTTTATTACTAAACTACACTATTTCACTAAATTCATTCAACCATGAAATTTTTTTTAAAAGGTTTTTATTTAAACATTTTCTCAACACAACAACACATACATAAATTTGCATTGCTATGACCATACATATAAATGTACATGTTTATTGGGTAATAGTAAGTTACACATGGCAGGGATACAGTGGTGTGAAAAACTATTTGCCCCCTTCCTGATTTCTTATTCTTTTGCATGTTTGTCACACTTAAATGTTTCTGCTCATCAAAAACCGTTAACTATTAGTCAAAGATAACATAATTGAACACAAAATGCAGTTTTTAAATGAAGGTTTACGTTATTAAGGGAGAAAAAAAACTCCAAATCTACATGGGCCTGTGTGAAAAAGTGATTGCCCCCCTTGTTAAAAATAACGAAGAACAAAAGTAATTGAGATCTATCAGTCTGGTAAAGGTTATAAAGCCATTTCTAAAGCTTTGGGACTCCAGCGAACCACAGTGAGAGCCATTATCCACAAATGGCAAAAATATGGAACAGTGGTGAACCTTCCCAGGAGTGTCCGGCCGACCCAAATTACCACAAGAGCGCAGAGACAACTCATCCGAGAGGCCACAAAAGACCCCAGGACAACATCTAAAGAACTGCAGGCCTCACTTGCCTCAATTAAGGTCAGTGTTCATGACTCCACCATAAGAAAGAGACTGGGCAAAAACGGCCTGCATGGCAGATTTCGAAGGAGCAAACCACTTTTAAGCAAAAAGAACATTAAGGCTCGTATCAATTTTGCTAAAAAACATC
>CM044441.1:57063975-57142333 GCA_024363595.1 Xenopus borealis | reverse complement strand
TTCCTCCTTGATCCTGACTTCACCCCCCCTCGTGGGAGCCGGAGGCCCCCGCTGACACCATTGAATATGCCCATAACAAGTGAAAGAACCCTGAGTCTGGAGAATTACATGTTGGCCATGATGCAGTAGGATTCCTACCCATTACTTTGAGCCTTTGCGGCGTGAAATATGTCCTGTGAATTATTCTATATTGCACCATCTTATCTTTGGTGGAGATTAAGTAGTCATAGAGTCCCTCAGTTGCCTCTGCCCACATCTCATCACTTAAATGGGGCATGTCCACAGCCCATTTGCTTCTTGCTCTATCAATGAGTTTCTTCATACTAGGAATCAGGGACTTATGTATTACGGAAAATAGCTTGCTCGGGTCTGGATCCCACAACCTACTTTCGTAGGATGAGGTCATTGTGTTAGGTGTTAGGAAACCAAACTGAGAGGTGAATGGATGATGTAGCTGGAGATACCCAAATAGTTGTATATTGGGTTGGTTTAACCACATTCTTAGTTGAGCCAGGGTGGGAAATGTGCCTTCTACCAGCAGGTCACTCAAGTGATCGACACCCACTTTGGGCCAGTAGTAAGTCAGTCAGGTATTTGCATAAAATTTGCAGGATTAGAGTTTCTCTAAAGTGGTGCAATTGGCCCGAAGGTTGGGGATCTGATTTGAATAATGTTTTAGTTGCAATCACCCATATTTTCTGCAGAAATGATAATACAGGTGGCAATTCAGGGGAGTCTCTAGGTTTCCTATAAGGCACGATTCTTAGCACTTCTACGGATCCTGCCATAGTGGCATGTAATGCCATTAATGAATTCTCAGGGTCTGTCACAAGCCAATTGTGTATATATATTAACTGTGTAGCATAGTAGTAATATTTTACATGTGGGAGCGCTAACCCGCTACTATCCAGTGGAAGCTTTGTGGGCCCATATAAAGGGAAACATCATCTATATGCTGGAATAGTTGCGGGGGAAGCCAAGTCGGGCATGCTGCATAACATATATGAATTTGGGCAGAGATATCATTTTGAACAAGTTTATCCTGCCCCAAACAGTGAGTGGAAGTTTCTCCCACTGACTCGTTCTGGTCTTAAAAGTTAACACCACTGGTGTACATTTACATGTACATATTCATCTGCTTTCTGTGTTATAAATATTCCTAAGTATTTGAACCTTGCAATCCACTTAAGTCCTTGTATGTCATCTTCTGGCCCAGGCGTTTCTAGAGAAAAGAGAATAGATTTCTCCTTGTTTATTGTGAGCCAGCTGAACATGCCTATCTGACCTGCTAAGTGTAGCGCACTATTAAAAGTGTCATTGGAGTCTGCTAGGAATAAGAGGATATCATCAGCATATAAGGCAATTTTTTCCTCCACTCTTCTCATTTTTAGACCTATCACCCTGGGAGACTGCCGGATCAGAGCTAGTGGCTCTATTGCCAGGGCAAACAGTAGTGGGGATAAAGGACAGCCTTGCCTGGTCCCTTGCAAGAGGGGGAATTCCCTGGAAAAGATTCTGTTGATCTACATGGGAGCAGTGGGGGATTTATACAATATTTGAACCCATGATATAAAATTGGGCCAATGTGCTTAAGACCGGCACTGATTGTAGTGGGTCTGTCAAGTTTAGCCAAGTAGGCCAGGGTTTTTCCATTTTTATCCCCCTGATCAAAGGACCCCTGACTGGTGTTTAATAGTTTCTTGCGAATCGAAGCAGTTTGTGCCAGCTCCAGATTCCTCTGTGCAGAGTTGGAGCTTGATGACTTCCTATATCTCCCTCTTTACAGTAGTTCTCCTCCGCCTGTGACACATTGCCTGCAACTTCAATAACCTCCTGTTTGGAGGCTAAGCGTGCTCTCACTATTGCTAATATCAAGGTGCCGCAGGCAACTGCCTTTGAGGCCTCCCACACTACATTGCTGTGGGCTGTGTCTTTATTTGTGTCCCAGTATTTCACGTACTCAGTACAAGTAGCTTCCTCCAACTCAGAGTTGTTAAGCCAGAGTGGAGATAATCTCCAATGGAAATGTTGAGGTTGGGGTTTTGTGCATATTTTCAAAGACAATGGGGCATGGTCTGACAGGGCTTTTTGGAGATATGCAACTTCTTGTACCCATTGGATAAAGTTTTATTCTTGCACCAATAAATGTATTTTTTTAGTTGTAATATTGGTGTGTAGGCAGCCATTTCAGGTCATTTTGTTTGGTCTATTTGTGCTTTTAATTTATTTGCCTCCTTCAAGGCCTTATATCTTTTCAAAGTGGTATTCAGTCCCCTATCATAGATAAAACTTTAATCACCATCTCCCATTTAAATAGCAATGGCCCTGGAATATGGAATTATGGAATTATGGAAACTCCATAATTAGTGATGAGCGAATTTATTCGCCTGCAGCAAATTCATGGTGATTTCCCGTGATTCGCCACAGGCGAATAAATTCGCAGACGCCAGAAAAATTTTGCCTTACAAAAATTCAACAGCGGTACATAGAAATAAACAGACATATGCGTCCAAAAATGGATGCTGTTTCTACTAGAAATTCACAAAATTTCAGCGATTCGCCCATCACTACTCATAATTTTACCATTACATTCTATTAATTGGCAAAGCATATCAATTACAAAGCATGTCTTTAATATCCTGAAATATACATACATATCTTCACCACTAATAAATGGTACTCACTAAATGCTGGAAAAGAATTCAAAAGAAACAATTCAGAAAAAAGTAAAAATAAAGCAAAACAAAAATATCTCTGGACAAAGCCATAGAGCTAGTATTATAGCAATAATAGCTGGAAATCCATATCTACAGTACATAGCCGAATGTCTATGTGGCTACTAACACTGAATTCTAGATAAGGCAATGTTCCTAAGTTTTCTTTTGATGGAAAGTTGATCCAGATTATTGCTTTATTAAACAGCTACTGATACAATATAAATAAATAACTTTTACCTTAGTCGCTCTTTAAGGTAAAAAAAGTGAATTTTGATTAATCCAGGGGACAATTTTTTCTTTGTGGACCTTGTGTATCCTATCCACTATTAAATTATGATCAGGTGTAGAATATCCTTTATCAACTCAATTATGTAATGCAGTAACTGCTCATTCTTAATTGTTTCAGGCACCCTATTACAGCATACAGTATGTCTCTATCTTCCAGATCTATGTTACTTTCAAGTATCTATGTGAAATATCAAGCTCATTATACTTTGCCAACAAATTATTACAAACTTTTACTAGTTCTTGTATTTTAATCTCAATACAGTCTGTGAGGTTCCCCAGCTCTTTTATCTCAGTAGCAAGCTCTTTCACATTTGTTTTATATCTGTTTGGATATCTAAGGATATTTAGTAGAGCTATCAACTTAGCTTCAGACACTGGGGATTCTTTGCGTACCGGAGACTGAGATTGAGCATCTGAAATTTGACTCATGGGAGACAGAGAGGCTTTTTCAGCGCCATATTGATCATCGCACAATGGCTGCAAACCGGTTTGCTTGGTATAGAAGGAATTGAGTTTAAGTGGAGATGCTTTCTTTTTATGGCATCCCATTGCAAGTATATGCAGATATCCCTCTGCTCACTTTTGCTTTCGCACCTGCTTTTTTGTCTATTACAGTCTTTTATATTCTCCTCCTTCCCTGGCCTTTCTCTGACTTTGCTTTATTCACTAGTCTCCAAGTAGTTCAAAGAGCAGCAGCTGTGCAGCCGCCATATTGCGATTATAATTTCAGCAATCTTGTTGCTGGGATCCGAATTACCCATTCATTGGTATGAATAAGAGACTGGAACATAAATAGAGGGTCTGAAAAGAAAAAATAGTAATAAAAAGTAGTACTAACTATATATTTGTAGGCTTACGAACATTTGTTTTATGATGGGGTCACTAACCCCCATTTGAAAGCTGTAAAGAGTCAGAAAAAGAAGGCAAATAATTTAAAATCTACAGAAAAGAAAACATTAATGCCAATTAAAAATTTGTTTAAAATTAGCCATTCTATAACATAGTAAACATTAAATAAACCACCCCTTTCCAACTGTTGATGGATGACAATCCAAAGGCTGCTATTTGCATTATAACATGACATTTTAGGGGAAAATAGGTATCCTAGTTTAGATAATAGTCATAATCATTATTTTTCATAATCATATTCAATGTTAGAGATGCTCCTTTCCACTATGCTGCAACTGTTATTTATAGAAAAAAACACTCTCATATTGCCAGTTTCTTCCAAACATGGCAGGGATTTCTCCATCAATATTATACTATCTAGATAGCCTTTCTCCCAGTTGTTGAGGCAAGAAATTATGTGTGGAATTCTGTGTGGAAGGCCAGTGGCAGAGAATAATACAGTCTGCCTTTTATTTTCCAGCTCAACAAACTGAGATTTTCCAGAGAATCACCACATGCTGAAATTTTAGTACAGATTCCCCAAAAATGTCACCGCAATTTTCAAAGCAAAACTATACTGTGTGGAAATGTTTGCTCATACCTCGCGTGTAGCAATGACCATTAAAAAGAAAAAAGTAGAGTTAGTGGCATTAAATAAATGTTCTAATATTTAAGTCCTGTTTGCCTTATTTAAAAAAAAAAAAAGGTTTGTACATGTTCCATAGTAAATAAACAAAGCAAATACAGGATTATAATAATAATTTGCATTATTGTGTGGCCCACTTAAAGGAGCACAGATATTGTAGATGTCCCCCTCCCCCAATGCACTGGCTCACATTCATGACTTTAACTTGTCTGTAAAATGTCTGTTATTAATGACATGCTGTAGGTTTTTGCCAAGAAAATTGTAAGTGGCAGCTAAGAGGTACAGATAAAATGGTAAGAGGCCATCTATAATGTTTGACTTTGGCTGGCTGCATGGTGCCTGAAGTCATTTAGCTGTCATTGTTTAAATGCTTGTTTGACATTTTACTGTTTTAGGTATTTACTGTCTAATGGGGCCAGTTGAAAGATTTCCTTTGAGAAGGCTTTGTACATTGGTTTACAGAAGTCAAAAGGGCCAACAAAATAAGAAAAATGTTGTGGGATATGGCAGAACTTGCATATTTTCTTTTTGTTATGGTGTTAGTAGTTGTCAAAGGAGATGATACATAAAAATGTTTCAATTTTTTTTGCAGCATTTCATGTTAAATTAAAAGTGTTGAAAGATCTTTTGTTAACCCTCATTAAGCCTCAAGAATTCTAGTGAGATTTTTTTACAATAGAAAGGTTACATAAATAGATACCTATAGATATATAAATATATCAGAGTAACAGACACACAAAGACAGATTGAGAGATATTAAGACACAAAGGGCTATTTTATAAAAAGGTATGTTTCTTTTTGCACCCAAAAATATATATATATTTGGTGTAAAATCAAATACTTATTTAAAATGCTAAGGCATTAGTGCTAAGCCTGCGTTTTTAAATATTAATGTTATTTAATGCTCTGAATCTGTATATAAATATGGATATGCCCAAAACTTTACTGCAAATTGTATACTGCACTGGACATAGCAAACATTAGTGCATGTGTCAAAAAGGGGGATAGAATCCCATATGGTTAGTAAAATTGCATAAAACAACAAGGTACAAATTGTGCAGGTATGTGACCTGTTTTCCAGAATACTCAGGACCTGAGGTCTGATAAAAAATGGTTTAAACATTACATAATACCAATAAGATTATTTTGCCTAATAATGATTAAAGGGGTTGTTCACCTTTGAGTTAATTTTTAGTATAATGTAGAGAGTGATATTCCAAGACAATTTGCTATTGTTTTGCATTTTTTATTATTTGTGATCTTATAGTTATTTAGCTTTTTATTCAGCAGCTCTCTAGTTTGCAGGGTCAGCAATTTGGTTTCTAGGGAACAAATTACCCTAGCAACCATGAATTCATTTGAATAAGAGACTGGAATATGAATAGGAGATGGACTGAATAGAATGATAAGTAATAAAAAGTGGCAATAACAATACATTTGTAGCCTTACAGAGCATTTGTTTTTAGATGGTGTCAGTGACCCCCATTTTAAAAGCTGCAAAGAAACAGAAGAAAATTGCAAATCATTAGTGATGGGCGAATTCGCGGCGAATTCCCGCGATTCGCCGCTGGCGAATAAATTCACGAAACGACCAGAAAAATTCGCCGCCAAAAATTCGCCGCGCAAAAACGAGTCGCGCGTCGTTTTTGACGCGATGCGCCGAAAACGACGCGGCGCGCGTCGGAAACGACGCGATGCGTCGGAATCGACGCGACGCGCGTCAAAAACGACGCGCGTCAAAAACAATGCGTGACTCGTTTCGCGAAATGGCGAAAAATTCTCGAATTTCTCTGGAAATTCGCGAATTTTTCTGCGAAGCGAAACGCGGCCGTTTCGCCCATCACTACAAATCATTAAAAAACTATGAAAAATAAATAATGAAGACCAATTGAAGAGTTTCTTAGAATTGGCCCTTCTACAATATACTAAAAGTT
Source organism: Xenopus borealis (assembly GCA_024363595.1). Lineage (NCBI taxonomy): Eukaryota > Metazoa > Chordata > Amphibia > Anura > Pipidae > Xenopus > Xenopus borealis. The sequence goes on along the minus strand of CM044441.1, from coordinate 57,135,860 downwards.
CATTTGAAGGTGAACCACCCCTTTAAGTATTTATTAGTTAGGATCAAGTACAAGCTACTGTTTTATTATTACAGAGAAAAAAAGAAATCATTTTCAGCACTTTCTGTATAAGGGGTTTCTGGATAGAAGATCCCATACCTGTATATCTGCTCTATAAATATGCCACATAGAATGGTTAAAAGAAATGTTAAAAATTAAACTAATGGGACTATGGGTTGTTTTTGATGCTGCTGTATATACACATTGCCTCCAGTCCCCTCTATGCATGTACACTAGTACAGCATCAACCAGTCAGCACACAGACAGATTTTGGCACAGAAAATATAAATTTTCCATGTGCCATTAGCCTTAGACAGGTACACCCTTTACTTTTCTTATCTACTTGATTTGGCTTCTTCCTCTCTGCATTCTTTTCGCTCATTTGTCAGAAATTTTAATTTAAAACAAATAATGCATAATTAAGAGGGATCAATAAACATACTGTATTACTCAATAGGTAACGATATTAAAATTAACTTCACTTGCTGTGTAAAGTATAGCCTATTTTTTGTGAGAAGGGATATGTTCCTATTGACCCAGGGTTATTATGGTTGATCCTTATTATATAAAGGGAGGACTTCACTTTAGAGAGGGGATTGATTATTAAGGAGAGCCTGAGACAGGAGGTCTTATTAGAAGCTTGAGGTCTCTCTTAGTGATGGGCGAATCTCCTGCGATTCGCTTCGCCAAAAAATTCGCGAATCGGCGAAAAATTTGCGAAACGAGTTGCGGGACGCTTTTGACGCGCGTCGCGTCAACTTTGACGCGCGTCGCGTCGTTTTCATTGCGTCGTGTCAAAAACGACGCGCGACTTGTTTTTCCGGCGAAATTTCGCTTGCCGAAATTTCGCTGGTGATTCGCGAATTCGCCGCGAATTCGACCCTGGCGAATACATTCGCCCATCACTAGTCTCTCTCTATGGGAGTGGAAGAAGAGAAATGAGGACATACTGTATGGACATCTAGTTAGGGTAGCAGCAGGGTAAATCCTGGTTTAGAACTCTCTGAAGTGTACAACTATAATGTGGGATAGTTAGAGCAGTTCTGTGCACAGTTGAGGGTATTGCAGTATGGGGTAGCTGACAGGAGAAGGTAGGGACTTAAGTAGAGGCAACACTGAGAAATACTGATATTGTGGTAGCATGAGTAAAGCACACTGAAAGAGGGTAATTCATTTGATACTTTGTGGCAGATTATTATATGACAGTAACGTTACATAATAATCTGCCACAAAGTATCAAATGAATTACCCTCTTTCAGTTATTTTGTACTAGAATTTGAAGGTAGTTTCTGTTTCAAAACTACTGGTGCCCAAGATCTCTTGTGAAAGTGTGTGAGAGTTCTGAAAGGGCCCAACTGAGAGAGTTGGATGTAGTAGTGTTTTACCCTGTGAAAGCAGAAGTTTTTGGGCCCCCATCTCCATAGAGCTACAGTTACATAGATGTACAGTAGTAGCTGAATAGGGCGGGTTTGGGATATGTTATTCAGAATGCGTAGGACCTGTGGTTTTCTGGATAACAGGTCTTTCCCTAATTTTGATCAACATTAAATAAACACAATTGTCATGCTTTGCCTCCAATAAAGATTAGTTATATAGGTGTTTGGATCAAGTACAAGCTACTGTTTTTATTATTACAGAAAAAAGAAAATCCTTTTTAAAATTTTGAATTATTTGGTTAAAATGGAGTCTATGGGAGGCATCCTTCCTGTATACAGAGGTTTCTGGATAAGCGGTTTACAGATAACGGCTTCCATAATTGTGGGAGCACAAGTGGGTGCATAGGATGAGGCTATCATTTATATTTACTGGGAAGGTATAGGCATTGATTTTATTTCAGATACTGAGAATTCTCATACAGTGAAAAATGAAAATGTACTACTGTATTTTACTAAATATAAAAGATTATAATGGGGTTGGGACTAACAACTGCTGATTTTATAGAGGCACTGTTACATAGAGTGTAGAATAATATAATGATATTACTGTAGATTGTTTCCATGTAAACTGCTATTCATGTCATGTAAGCAATCATATAGAACATACTTTTGAATATTTCATTACAAAGATTGTTTTAGGAATCTTAAAAACAAGAGTCAATGTGCAGTCATATTGTCAACATTTAAGAGCCCATTTAGTAAACCTCAGATTTATCTGTTTGAGATTTTAAAGGGGAAACAAAAAACCCTCAAATGTTTAGATTTATTATACCCCAACGCTTCTAAAAATCTGAATCCTAAAAAATCTCAAACCTGTCAAGGTCATGGAGAAGCCAATAGCAGATGTCCCTGAAGTTGTTTCTTGACATTGAGATCAGCCCTGGATAATTGGATAAAGGCAGGGTTTTTTGTCCTATAATCCAATAAAGTTGAGTTTTTGGAGCGTCAGTTGTACAATTTGAACTAATGCTCAGTTTTGCTGTGATGTTTTTTCACTTCAGCTTTTTCAAGAAGAATTATTGATAAAAAAGTTCAATTCGTGGATGGGAGTTTGGTCGACTTTAGTAAATAACCCCCATAAAGTGATTGAAGTTAGAGTGCAGGACCTACACATAGAAAACCAAAGTGTCTATATACATATATATATATATATATATATATATATATAAATCTTGATGGTGAACTATCACTGTAAGGTCCCAGAAACTTGATAGTTCAAATTTTAGACCTGCAAAATCAAAGCTTGCTCATCCCAACAGATATCAGTCAGTGAATCTTTCAGACTATTGTTCCATAGTTAAAAATAATAATAATAACCTAAACAACCTGCAACCTAAATCCACAAGGTTGAAGGCTGAAATACAGTATGCCATGTTTTAGAAGTAACAGTAGAAATATAAAGTATGCCACCCAATTAAAAAAAAATGATACTGTTGAATATACAGATAAAAGTTACACTGTCTTAAGCAACAATACATGACATGAAGTGAAGAAGTGGAGAAACCTCAGCAGCAGGGAAGGAACATTAAATAAAAATAGACTTGTTATTAGGTATACTTCAGGGGAATTGCCTATTAGTAAGCAGCAAGACCAGTGTGAGCCCAAAATGGAAACCATGCATGTTGATATATAGCCATTGAAAAGCTCACTAGGGCAGTGTTCCCCAATGAGCACCTCTTATCCTTTGGTAGCATTCTTTTCCTGATATCCATAGGGACAATACCAATGACACACCATGACTCCTAGTGGCAATATGGGAATGCAGCCTTCCTGCTCCAGCTGTGATTTAACTATTGTATTAACATGTTTAATGGATAGGTTTAAACAATGCTTTACTGCCTGTTACTCCTATCCATAAGTTTATGGCAAAATAGGGGAATGTGATGATTATCTTAAAAAAGAAATCCCATAAAAATGCCTTAGATAAGTATACAATTTGTTGCACCTCTTAAATACCATACATACCATTAGGCATTTTTGTGGAGCAACTGACAGGAAATAATAGCATTTTCTTGCAAGGAAATGTTGAGGGAGGCTGAATTCTTAAAAAAATAAAAACTTTTCATTATAAGGATTATTTTTTATACCATACAGTGTAAATACTCTGGGATTTGTACAACAATAACACCATGTTCCTATACCTGGATATGTACCTGGCTGAAATACATGATGTGAAAAACAATATGATTATGCATCAGATGTACATTTAATTAAACAACTAATGATTAACATTTTGCATATAAGATACACAATAGCACACAATAGAATACTGTTTGCTCCATCTGTAAACAGCATCATCCTAAATAGAATTTTTTGCCAAATCAGAGATAAAATAGTTTTGTTACCCTGTTATAAAGATCCCATAAATGTAGCATTTCTGCTTGAAAGGCTAGATGACCTAGTGCATATGTGGCATCCAAGTATTATAAACATGCAGAATAGTACCTAGTGTAGCCCTGAGTCACTGAACTATAAGATTGCACATGTAAAATTGCTCTGATAAGTCAGAGGGGTTGTTTATCAAAATCTGAATTTCTATGATTTTTTAAAATACAAAAAGTTCAACCAAACTAGAATCCATGATTTGACCTTATTTATTATTGAAAAGGTTTGATTTAATCTGGTGAAAACTCGATAAAATCATTGGAAATCTGAATCTTATTTTTCAGTTTTTTTCTTAATCGTTCCATTGTTTCTGGCTTTTTCCTGAAAAGTCAAAATTTTTGGGATTTTGTCCCAAAAAGCCTGAAATAGTTGGATTTTCGGGCTAATTGCAGAGTAGACTACAGAAACATCCATAGACAGGGACCATTGCCATTGACTTATTAACAACCTCAGCAGATTTCAGATTCTGACTTTTCCATCGAGGGGGTATAATAAATCTCGAAAAATTTGAGTTTCTTTTTGACAATATAATATTTAATAATAAACAAACTTAGATTTTTTTAATAGTTTTTAGCATTTGGACTGTAATAAATAAACCCCTTCAACTATGAAATAAAACTCTGCAGCTAGAAAACAAACTTAATTTCAAAAAATTACAATTATGGTAGACCAATGTAAAAATATGCCCCAATAATATTCCATAATATTTTTTAAATGTTTTATATTTACGCAAAATGTCAGTTTTAATGTATTATTTGTACCACATTTCTATAATGCTGTAACAAATATAGATATACGTAATGATCTTGCATATTCAATTAACAAGTGTCACAGGCTCATTAAAAAAATAAAAGTGTGCAAGGTTTGCAACATGTGCCATCGATTATCATATCCTTCCATTTAAATGAAAATCAAGAAATTCATCCTTACAAAATGTGGGTTCTCTGTTGGTTTGCACACATAATTTACAAAACACATAATGGAAGAACAAGAGGGGGTTTTATGCTGCTCATTTGCTGAAACCTGATCTTTGTGGTGAAATTTCAACATGATGTTATTTATGTGGGAATATGTTGAGCATGGATAGATAAAGTAACATTATCAGGTTTTGCTTTGTCCCAACAGATAGAAGTGCCATGCATACCTCTATTTTTTTCCTTCTACACTTTTTGTTTGTGTTTGCATTTCTTTTGAGCAGTCATGTGAAAAAAAAAGAAACTATTTGTTCTGTAACTTCATCCTACGTGTGATCTTCCATTGACACACTGGAAGTTGTTTTGCTGAACTGTAAAATTTGGTGGAAAAGGAAGTAAAAATTATTTGTTACATTTCCTTGGATGAGAGAGTCTGCATGCTCACAAGGCTAAAAGTATGAGAACAACGAATCCCTTTATTAGATATCTTGCCATCTACTTACAAACTTGCTTGATACCTAAAGAAAAGGCAGATAATGCGGTTCTCAAATTGGTTTGGAAAGCAGGCTAAAGTCTCAAACCATTCAATATTAAGCAATGAATTGATGTATTGTCTGTGAATTGTGATGACTGTTCATGCTGCCCAAGAATGTGTAGACACTAGAAACAAAATCTTGCCAAATGTAATTTGAAAAACTCAGAATCGTTGGCCATTGACTTCTTATTGATATGTCTACTTATCCAATTTGCCATTAAAATAATAAGATATTAATGGAGGCCTCTTGTTCATAATTGAGCAGCAGCTAGTAAGATATTTAATAAAGGGGCAATTCATCTGGGAATCCCAAGAGAACATAGGATACAACTAGCAATTAATTTACTACAATAAATAAAATTCCTACATCAAAACCACACAATATAAACACCACTAAAAAAAATTTTCCAGTCCAATGTCCTCTCTACCTTGCTTCTTAAAGCAAGTATAAAGATAAAATTAGAACAAAGCTTCCCTTTCAAATGGGCAAATCAAAGTATCAGATATTTAGGAGTGACTATCATCCCTAATATGTCTGATCTCTATCATACCAAATTTCTATCTTTATTGGCATTAGCTCAAGAAAAGGTAAATACATGGAATAAACTAAATATATCATGGCTAGGAAGAATACAAGCAGTGAAAATTATCTCGATGCCTAATCGAATTTACTATCTACAAGCAATGCCAATAATGATACCAGAAGTCTTCTTCAAAAAAATTAAAACATTGATTATAAAATTTGTCTGGAAAGGTAAACCATCTAGGATCCAATATAGACAACTAATATTACCAAAAGAAAGGGGAGGGCTAGCTTTACCTGACGCACAGCTATATTACATATCAATTCATCTAACATGAATAAAACTGTGGTCCTCACGAGTAAGAAAGAAAGAGTGGGTAGACTTGTGTAGAGAAACCATTGATAAATTATCTATATATATATATGCCCATAGCTATACTAACTGTAGAGTTTAGTATCAAAATAGCTTTTGATATTATGTCTGTCCAAAAAATCATCCAAGCCCCTTTTGAAAGCATCAACAGAATCAGTCATCACAACATCACCCAGCAGTGCATTCCACAACCTCACTGTCCTCACTGTGAAGAACCACCTACGCTGCTTCAAATGAAAGTCCTTTTCTTCTAGTCTGAAGGGGTGGCCTCTGGTGCGGTGATCCTCTTTATGGGTAAAAAGGTCCCCTGATCATGTCCTTTAATGTATTTCTAAAGTGTAATTATGTCCCCTTACAAGCGCTTTTTTTCCAGAGAAAACAACCCCAACCTCGACAGTCTACCCTCATAATTTAAGTAATCCGTTCGTCTAACCAGTTTACAGATACAGTCACTTGGATTTGTAAATTAAATGCGTCGTCACTCAGGGCTAATTGAAGAAACTGTGTTATCTAAAGTCATCTTAACTCATTTAATGCATTTAACCTTTTCATTAGCATACCAAAGCACCATTGTTTTCAATGGTGAACTCTTTAATTGGATGGGATGCTGTGACACAATATTCTGTGCTAAGTGGGATAAATGAGATAGATGAGTTAAGTCACGACGCATTTAACTCACAATCCAAAGTGACTGCATCTGTAGTTGCACGTCTCTGCACTCTCTCCAGTTCATTTACATCCCTCCTTATGCCCTTTTTTATGCAGGACAGAACCCTATTTGCTTTAGTAGCTACAGAATGACATTGCCCAGAATTAGAGAACTTGTTATCTATAAAAACCCCAAGATCCTTCTCCCTTAAGGAAACTCCCAACACATTGCCATTTAGTGTATAACTTGCATTCATATTATTTTTGCTAAAGTGCATAACCTTGCATTTATCAACATTGAATCTCATTTTCCAGTTTGCTGCCCAGTTTCCCAACTTAGATAAATCACTCTGCAAAGTGGCAGCATCCTGTATGGAACCTATAGTTCTGCACAATTTAGTATCATTTGCAAAAATAGAAACCGTACTTTCAATGCCCACATCCAGGTCATTAATAAACAAGTTGAAAAGCAAGGGACCCAGTACAGAGCCCTGTGGTACACCACTAACAACACTGGTCCAATTAGAAAATGTTCTATTTACCACCACTCTTTGTAGTCTATCTTTTAGCCAGTTCTCTATCCAGTTACAAATACTATGGGGTAGATTCATCAAAGAATGAAGTTAAGAGTGAAGTTCCGCCACTAGAGGGAAATTCCACAGCTCTCAATTAATTTCTATGGGATTTTTAAAGGCGTATTCATCAAAGGGTGAACTTTCACTTCACCCTTTGATGAATACGCCTTGCAAAATCCCATAGAAATTAATTGAGAGCTGTGGAATTTCCCTCTAGTGTCGGAACTTCACTCTTTGATGAATCTACCCCTAGGTTCCAGGCCAACATTCCTTAATTTAACCAGTAACCTTCTGTGTGGCACTGTATCAAATGCTTTAGCGAAGTCTAAATAAATCACATCCACAGCCATCCCATAATCGAGGTCCCTGCCTAATGTAAGACCTACTTCCACAACCTTTTTTTTTTTAAAGGTCAGGAATAAAAATCGTTCAAATCGTTTGAATGCAATGTTCCATTCAAGTTCCAACAATTTTCAAAAAAATCCTTAAATTTTCCAATCCTGGTAAAGGTTCTAGAAGGTCCCCCATAGGCTAAAATAGCAATTCACAACTTTAAGGTCGCGAAGTGTTGAATTCGAAGTTTTTTAAAGAGACAGTACTTCAAAATTAGAATTTTTGCATTTCTATTCGAATTTTGGGATTTAAAATTTACTTAAATATTCACTTAGACCGTTAGTAAATCTGCCCCCATGTGTCAGCAAGAATCATTAAGTTAAAATTATATATATTATATAAAGAAGAGTATATTTTTGTACCTATTTTGTCTATTTTCTTTTCTTCTGTATTTTTGTATTATTACTAACCAAGAAAAATTACTATTAAATAAAAAATACAAATAATTAACAGTAAACTTACCTACAGGTATCTTCAGACAGAGTAAATTAGTAAATTTGGGTAACTAAAACATGTTGAGGAAAAGGTAATCAAAGTATGTTCTTATTTGTGTCAAAGAAATGGCTTTTCCGTGATTCAGAACTTTTTGAACAACTGGTTTCCGAATAATTGATCCCATACCTGTACTCTGAGATTCTGTGTGGCTTGTCATGTGCTCTGACGGAAGGGATTGTATTATTTAATTGACACAATATTCTAGCTGCAAGTTATAACATTTTATTAGCGGAAAAGAAGAGGTACAACACCACTCTGTGTTCAGTTTTAGGATTAGGACAAATTGTAACATAGGGGCAGATTTACTATTGGTCGAATTTCTAATAAAAAGAATTCGAAATTCAACCATTGAATTTTTTGGGGGGTCATTTTCGATTGAATTAAAATCATTTGAATCAAACTGTTTTTTTTTAATTCTATTTTCCAGAACTTACAAAATTTTACAGGAAAGCTTCCAGGAGGTTCCCCCATAGGCTACAATGGCAATTCAGCAGCTTTAAGGTGGCGAATAGTCGACTTTAAAAAATTTTAAAGGGCCAGTACTTCAAAATTCGAATTTTTTTATTTTTTCAATTCAAATCGAATTTTGGGCTATTCGATAGTTTAAGTAGCCCAATATTACATAGAAATTTAAAAAATTAAATTTTTTTTATGAAAATTCACTTCGACCCTTAGTAAATGTGCCCCATAATATACAACTTACTGAATTTAAAACTTCTTGTCCTCTGCTTTGGTGGACTTACTTTGTGGTGTATCAGATGCAACATTTATCAAACTATTGGATCCTATTTATAAAGTACAAAAAAAACAACCATTTTTTTCCCTCTCTTGAATGTCAATATAAAAGAAGTGAATGTTCCCATTAATGTTAGATTCAGGAAAACTGTTTTCGGAAGAAAAAAAACAAGTGGTAACAAAAACAGTCAAGCTATTTTACCATTACTTTAACTTTTGTTAACTTTAATGCAATACTCCTTAATTACTAGGGATTCATAATTTATGGGGCAACACTAGCTCTAACATCATGTAACACAGTATTGTGTTCATTTCTCCTCAAAACACATTTTGATCACCTGAAATGTTGGATCAGATTTAAATACATTTAAATTGGGAATAATGAAAGATTCCTAGTAGTTCCATTTTTTTTCCCAGCTGTCAGGTGAACTTATTCAGTGGTACCATTCTATATATCAATATGAACCTCATATGTATGTCATAAATAAATCTCAGCTTTAAAATTGTCCTTAAATGATATGTCATATGTTAGATTTTTTTCCAGCAGCATTCTATATATAAGCTGGCAGAGAAAATGGCAATCTGCCCTGCGGTGGCTGAACACTGACAGTGTTCTCTGTGTAAAGGACCAGTAACAGTAATTATTTTTTTTTTTTAAATTAGGTTCTTCTTAATGATTTAAAAGCACCAACACAGTTTAAACTTTAAATCTGCAAAGCTTTTATTAAGAAATTACTTACTGATTACTCTGCATGCGCTCCTCTTCTGAAACGGGGACAGGGTGATGAGCCATAATGCGGTGCTCGATTTCTCCTCCCTGGCTACCTCTTATAGAAGGCAGGGAGGAGAAAATAAGCACCACACGATGGATCGTCGCCCTGACGATGTTTTAGAAGAGGAGCGCATGTAGAGAATCGGTATGTAATTTCTTAATTAAAGCTTTGCGAATTTAAAGTTTGAACTGTGTTGGTGTTTTATTTCGTTAAAAAGAAAGAAAGAAAGAAAGGTTTACGTTTAAGTTATTTTTAGTGTGTTATAGAATGGCCTATGTATCTTTTCAATTGATCATCATTATTTATTTTTTATAGTTTGTCTTCTTCTTCTGCCTGTTTCCAGCATTCAAAAGGGGGTCACTGACCCCATCTTAAAACAAAAAAATCTGTAAGGCTTCAAATGTATTGTAGTGATGGGCGAATCTCCCGCGATTTGCTTCGCCGAAAAATTCGTGAATTTCTCTAGAAATTCGCGAATCGGCGAAAAATTCGCAAAACGAGTCGCGGGACGCTTTTGACGCGCGCCGCTTTCGGCGTGCGTCGCGTCAAAAACGACGCGCGACTCGTTTTTCCGGCGAAATTTCACTTGCCGAAATTTCGCTGGTGATTCGCGAATTTATTCACTAATCACTAATGTATTGTTATTGCTACTTTTTATTACTCATCTTTCAATTCAGGCCCTCGTATTCATATACCAGTCTCTCAATCAAATCAATGTGTGGTTGCCAGGGAAATTTGGACTAAAATAGCAAACTGGGGAGCTGCTGAATAAAAAGTTAAATAACTCAAAAACCGCAAATGATAAAAAATTCAAATCAATTCCACATTGCCTCAGAATATTACTCTCTACATCGTACTAACAGTTGTGAACAACACCTTATCACTTGTAACTTTCCAAACCATCATGCAGAGACAAACGTAATCAGGGGCTGAATTCTCTGCATGCTCATTCTGTTACTGATACACCACTTATAAAACACCCTCTTTGCTGGAAGTTATCAGAGCAGTCTCTCATATTACATCAATCTTCACTCCATTATGAGAGCAGATAGGTGCTCATCACTCCATCGTCATTAGGCATACAACAGACACCCAAGACAGAGAAAGTTGCCTTTGTCATAGTCAGGTTTGTACTAGTCTCCCAATAAGGCGTTGATTAATAGCCATACTACTAAATAACAAATTCCTATTTGTTCGAGGGAATTAGGTTTGCCCCTTGACAACCCAGTTTGTCTCACACCCTTATGTTATTTTCCTTCTATTTGATCTTTAAGTGAGAACACATACTGTATACAACTATACTTTGCGAGTTGCCATTGCACAAGTCTCTGTAATTCCCAGACTTGTGCAAACTCTCCTTCCAAAAATATACCCCACTACTCTTCCTATGTTCCCCAGTCCTAGTCCTGCAGGACTACCTTTATCCTTCATCATCTTCAGTAAGCATTTATTAGGTTATTAGTCAATGTTTGTTTCATTGCCTAGATTCTGAACACTCTTCAGCTGTTGTATCTATTTCCAAGTTTGGATACACTTACCAGATGGGTCCAGGTTTACCAGTTATCAGCAGTGATCTCTAATCTATAAATCTGTATTTGAGCTGAGAGAAAGACTCTATGGGGCAGAATTACTATTCTATCCAATTTTGTTCGAATTTTAACTCTTCAAATTTGAATATCGAATTTGAAGAGTTTTAACTAAATTTGATGGATCGAATAGGGCTCCCATAGGGTCATTTCAGCATTTTTAGATCGAATTAAAAAAAGTAGATCGAACTATTAAATCGTTCGAACTGAACGATTCAAACTAATTTTTTTTATTCAATCTAAAAATGCTGAAATAATCCTATGGGAGCTTCCCATACGGTTATACAGCAATTTGGTAGGTTTTATCTGGTGAACTAGGGATTCAAATTAAAATTTAAAGGGCAAGTAATTTGACCATCGAATGGTCGAATGATCAAATAGATTTTTATTCAAATCATTTGAATCGATTTAATTTTTTTAATTCGATGGTCGAAGTGCCCAAAAGTTATTTGAAAATTCGAATTTGAATCTTTTTGAAAATTCAATTGAATTTCGAATCATTCACACAAATTTAGTAAATCTGACCCTATGTTCTTCATTTTTCTCTATTTATTACAGTTACTTTTTAGTTAATTTTCTAATACTTCTTTATGGATCATTATGTATTTTCCTACAGTGCTACCTTCTAGGTCCAAGGCTTGTTGAATATCTTCTTTTTGACTTCCAAACTCTGAGAAGAAGGATCTTTTCACCAACCAGCAAGCATTCCTGTAACTTCAGATTTTCATTTCTAAAACAGGTATTTTTCATTTATTCCTCATTTTTTCAGTCAAATTTTTAATAAGCTGCCACCCCACTAAACTGTTGCTAGGAGCAAACATGATCCCAAGAACCAATGAGGTCTTTCAGATCATTTGATCCTTGCAAAGCCTGCTCAGGAGAGGATGTCCAATTCAATCCAAGGTCTTGAATTACAATATTTAACAGTCTGTTTACAATAGAGTTCAAATATTCCCTAAGTAACAAGGAAGCAATACAATTTTAGAACTAATTAAGTATAAAGTTCATAAATAACCCCCCCCCCCCACAACAATCTTATCAAAACAGGAACTTCAAAAAGGACTTTGGGTGGTATGTTGCATATTTGGGTGACTTGTTTTTTTCCTGTTTTAGTTCAAACTTTGTTTAGTCTCAAATAATGTGAAGTACGCCAGTGGTCTAAAGCTCATGTCTGATTTTGCAAATGTTTTCTTCACTTCTTTGATGTTACTTCCATGTCTGAATTTGAATTTCCTATTCCTAGTTCCACAATGAAAAAATCTGCTGAACATATGTCTCAAAGGGGAAACCAAGCAGTAAAGAGCAAAAGATCTAGTTAATAGCATTCTCATTTCTTATTCTACTTCATATCACTAATCTTTTTTTTTTTCCCTAGACAGATTTTAAAGCCAGAAATAATAAACTAAAAAACATCGTTTTAGCTGTTTGTCTAGAATAAATGCAACATGGAACTTTCCCTTTGGCATGGGATAAGTTTGCAACAAAGAAAGAAGTTGAACTTCTGTGTTAATATTTCAGAAGCACACAGTACATGGAAGACCAGTATAGTAGCTGCTTGAGAGTGATAACTATAAACCATATGGTTGTCATATTTGCATTTGAAAACAATATGTATATAATGAAAGTCTTGTCTCGACTTTCACTGAAAAACATAAAGCAGATTCTCTTCTAGAGCTGTTGTGAAAGGGATTTGGAGTGCTTAGATGGTGTTCCAAGCATCAGCTAAAGGGTATAGTTTCATGTACTGATTTAAACTAAGATTTGTTGACATACAGGGCTACGGCATTTAATAAAATGTATGCAAAAAAAGTTATAAATTAAGAAAGCGTCCTCGATAAGCCATCAAAAAAGCATACTAGATGTGATAAATATATGTATTATCTGCTAATTTCTCTTTCATAAATCGAGGAAATATTTAAAAGTCTTTTGGCAGTGGTCCAAATATTTTCATATTACATATCCCAAATGGATATTAGATATTCAAAAGATTGTTAGCATTGTGTCTAAAGTAGAAAGCTTAAAACAAGTTGCTGATAGACTTTGATTTACCCAATATTAATAAATAAACCATGGTGTGTTAGGTGTGTGTGGAGATGTGACTTACCATTGCTTATCAAAACCAACCCAATAAGCCAATTGTATTGTATAATTGTATGCAACTAAACACAAGTACATGGAGCACATGTACCTTTAATGAATGGGGGTGTTTTTAGGCAATGGCTGTGCCCAGCTTAGCACAACCACAGCTGCATTTGCAGTTAGGTTTACCAGATCACTTCCAAATTCAGGGACATATATAGAAAATCCAACTAGAATGGCTACATCTCGAATATATGCCTAAATCCCTAAAAGTTTGTAGTGCAGACGTTATTAAAGTTATCATAGAACATTTCAACCATAAGTGCCCCAAAATTCAGTGGAGTTTGCAAACAGTTTTAGAATAGGGTTACCATATTACTTAATGATTCAGGGACACATCTAATAAATGGTTGTAGCAGGGATGCACTGATTGCATTTATCAGCGCAACCAATAATTAGGAAGAATTTTCTGGTTACTTGCATGGAAACTCTAGAATTGGATGTTTCCATATACTAGACCCAGAGCAAACACTACACCTTTTAAAGAAGTAGGCTAGACATTTTGTACATTATGTTTTTGGCTTCTGTAACAACCCAAGGCAACCACGGCAGTAAAAATCTGTCTCCAATGTTGTTTCTACATCTCCCCATGTTCTTGTCTGCTGTTTCATTGCACATGCTCTCTGCTGTTGCCAGTTACTGAGCTTAGGGACCAACTCACAGAGAACAGAAATGCCCCAGTATAAGGCTGATTGGTAATTAATACAGATAATTTCATGGCAGCGCAGAAACCACTGCAACTAGCATTATGATTGAATAATAAGCCTGTAGCGTTATCTTATATTACTGCCCAACCTAATTTTCTGCTTGATAATTTGCGCTGACCACTTAGTGTAGTTTCTCAATAGCTGGTCAGAGCCTTCTGATCATATGAGTGCCACAGACACTTTCCAAGATGGTGAACCCCTGTGACAAGTAAATATCAAGATTATTTGTATGCACAACAAACTCCACACGTGGATCTATTTAAAAGCATGGACTTTATTTTGGACATTATGTTGGACACTTTTTTGTTTCAGAGCGGTCACCACAAGTTCTGGACTGTGTAAATATTCAGTATTTGAATTTGTATTTCATTGGACTTGTGGGTTATTGTGACAGCACTTCCCCCTCACATTGACACAATGTTTTCCCAAACTGGTGGGCTAGGCTTGAAACTCCCAAAAGCAGTGGCCACTCCCACTTAATGGATACCAAGGGGTGTGTTTAACCTTTAAATGGGGGACAAGGGTGCTTGTTTGTTATCACTTGATAAAGGGCGATTGCCCGAAACATGTCGTGAAATAAACACATTTGCAGTAAATCTGCTTGTGCCTGGCTCTACTTTATACTTTCCTGTGACAAGTTTGAAGTTCTGGATCGTTTCTGCTATTGTGAAGCTGGAACTTTAGGCTGACGCAATAAGTGCAATATAGAAAATATGGCATTTTTAGGGTTTAGTTCTCTTTTAACAGGATTCAGGAGGCTGCATCTATTTATATTATATTAAGCTAAATTTAAGCACAAGCTTCCTTCTGTGCATACTTCATGGCAGTTAGGGCATATTTAAATATGCAATACTATAGATGAGTTACTGCTTTGAGGTAATTTCATCAAAAATGTTTGATAAAAAAATTCAAACAGGCAGCCCTACAAACAGAACATTTTTTGGTTTGGAAAGAATCATCTGGGTAGCATGAGATCACTTTCAGTTTTTAGCTTTCTGATTCACATTAGCAAAACAGCAGTAAATCACAGTTTATTAGTTCACTGTAAAGAATAGTGTTGATTAGTTTCGCACCTCTTCAGTACATTGTGTGGATGGCCTACTGAGAGGGCATTTACAATTTTGGATGCAGAGGCATAAGGCCTGTGTGCACTTCTCCAATTGTTTGGCTCCCCAGAGTATAGTGAAACTGAAGCTGAATGATCATTACCACTTCAGAAGTGGTAGAGATTTCTGTACATATTTACTGTATTTATAGGACAATGTATAAAACTACTGTATGTTGAAAATTCCCTGCAAACTTACTTCCAGTACATCCTGACTAATGTGCCACCTCTCTTATTATTATATGCATTAACATATTACTATGACTCTTTCTATACCTGCAGCCTTGTTTCTATTTCAAAACCCCAAACCCATGACTAGAAATGCCATATTTTAGAAACTGAACTTGTTGCACCGCTCTAAAAGTTCAGTATCTCTATAACAATAATAGTCCAGCCCTTTAAATTTGGACATAGGGGGGGCGTGGCCGGGATGCTTAGCTGAGCAGACGTGTGGTGCTTTAGCTCCGTGATCCTGAAAACATCCTTCTAACTACCATATTAATTTTACCGCAAAAAAGCAGTGCTGTTTAGACTGATCAGCTGTGGGAACTCTCTGCCGATATTCTAAATGGGGAAAACAGCTCAAAGACGCATTGACGGCTACACAAAGCCACCCTCTACCCCACGGGAGCAGAGACAAGATGGTGCCCAAAACCCAGGCCCGGACTCACGACCCCAACTCGAGCTGACAGCTCCAACAATAGAAGCCACCGGACCTGATACCCAACTTCTCCTGCAAGCCATTGCCAACTCAAAGGAGGCACTCGCAACGAATCTTGCGCTCACAAGCACTACGCTTACCTCCAGGATTGAAGAGGTGCGTATGGATCTATCCCTGCTGCCCCATGACCTGCAGACAGTGAGGAAGCACACAACGGAGGCTGAGTGCAGAATCAGCAAGCTGGAAGACACATCCCGCCCTCTACAACAGCAAGTCCACCAACTCCAAGGTGACTATCAGCAGATAATGGCCAGAATAGACGACCTGGAAAACCGCAACAGGAGGTCAAACCTTAGAGTGGTAGGCCTACCAGAAAACTGTGAGGGAACGATAGTCAAGGAGTTTATGGAAAATGGATGCAAGAGACTTTGACAAATGGCAAGTTTACATTGCACTTTGTGGTAGAACGAGCCCATCGAGTGCTGGCCAGGCAGCCACCCCCGGGAGCCCCTCCGAGGCCAATGGTCCTCGAGCCCCTCCAGAGACCAGGGGGAAATCTTATTCCAGAATACCAGAGTGTCGCTGAACCCGGATTACTCCCTTGCAGTCCAAAAGAAAAGAGGCACTTTCACAGAGGCCCGACGCAAACTACTTTGGGGGATTAAGTATGCTATGCTCTACCCTGCCAAGTTAAGAGTCCAAGACGACAACAAACTAAATTTCTTTGAGACCCCAAAAGAGGTCATTCGCTGGCTGGAACACCAAGCCCCTGCAGCTAACCCGGCAAATAACCAGAGCTGAGGCCAACACAGGTTGTATTATTGTTTCTGTTTATGACTATGTTAAGGCCCATATGGCTAAGGATAAGCGAACAGCAAGAAAGATTTTTCGGCACACAGATATTGCAGGCAGGTAAAAACCTTGCTAATATTTATTGCAGCATGCAACGTTTCGGGGTTACCCCCTTTATCAAGCATGAAAAATCTTTCTTGCTGTTACTGGATTCCGGGGTTGCCGTTTCCCCATTTTTTCTGAGCACCAGAATCTTCACTTTAAGTATTAGGGAGTGCGAGTACACACTGGATTGTTCTAAGGATAAGCGAAACCAGAGTTGCGGCCACTACAGGTCATATTATTGTTTTTGTTTATGACTATGTTAAGGCCCAAATGGCTAATGATGGGCGACCAAAGTTTTGGAAGGTTATGGATTTTCTTTGACCGTTAACCAGTTATGGGACCCCCCAGCACTGAACATACACGAGCTGAAGCAGATAAGACACACTCCAGCACAAAGCGGCCTTTATTCCAGAAATATCAAGAGCTGTTACACCTACTTGGCCACATATAAGGTAGTTTTATTATCAGTTGTTTCAGGAGCTGAACATTTTAATCAGCAACCTCCTCAACACCTAGGCCTAACACCTACCGCTCACTGTTGATGTTATGGTTAGGGTAGGGATACCGGGTGGGAGGGATTTCACTGTACAAAGTTTTTCATTGTTTATAGCAGATTATTTTGTTTGCACACTACAGGTCAATGAGTCTAGAATGTCAACTTTGATAATATGCTTTTCTCTACACTTAACATGGCTACGCAACAGCAGTCTATCCAGGTAGTATCCTGGAATGTCCGGGCCCTAAATGACCGCATAAAGAGGTCAGTAGTCCTAGACTACATTAAAAAGACAGGAGCAGACCTGATGTTACTCCAGGAAACCCATCTGGTAGGGCAAAAGATTAGAGCGCTAAGGTGCACGTGGATTGGGAATTTATATCATGCAGACTACTCCACTTACTCAAGAGGGGTGGCAATAATGGCTAGGAAATCACTGAGACTCGAAGTAGAGCAGCTGGTCTCAGATGGGAAAGGGCAGTATATTATACTTAAATGTAAACTTCTTATGCAATGCTACATCCTGGTCAATGTGTATATCCCTCCCCTATTTGCTATGACCCTTCTAAATGACATTATTGCCTAAATGCTGATCTAAATGCTGTCCCCGACCCCCTCATGGATAGGTTACGACCACTTTCTTAGGACAACATGAATCTGGCAATTGGATGGGGTTGTTTTCCTGGATGCTTGGCGTGCCAAGCATTCAGACTTGAGACAATACTCGTGCTACACATTAGCAACCTCGGCTCTCTCCCGCATAGAACTAGCCCTTGCTAACCCGGAGGCCCTCCAGGGCATCCAGGCAGAAGAATTCCTACCCAGAGTTTGCTCTGACCATGCCCCCCTAAGGATAACCCTCAATCTTCCCAGCCCAAAGAGAACTAGAATGTGGCGTTTAGCCCCCAAATGGATCCATAATAGCAAGATTCAGGAAACATTCAATCCCCTCTGGTCAGAATTCTGGTCTACAAACCAAAATTCTGCCTCTGTAAAAATAGTATGGGATACTGCTAAGGCCTGGACTAGAGGCCAGTATATCTCTCTCATAAAAAGGGAAAGAAGGAATACAGAAACAGCCATAGAGGAGGCCAAGCTGGCCCTTAGCGAAGCAGAAGGCTGCCTTGGCAGCGCAGACAATATTCAAGCCCGACAACAAATGTCAGAGGCACAGAGGTCTATTGACCTCCTCCATGTAAATAAGTACTCCCAACTCGATATTGCTAGGTGGGCAGCTTGGTATGATAGAGGCGACAAAAATGGCCGCCTGTTAGCCATGCTGGCCAGGGATCCCCAGCAGATAACTTCCATCCCAAGATTGCTCACACATACTGGTGAGGAGATAAACAACCCACAATCTATAGCCAATGCTTTTGGGGAGTATTACAAAGAATACAGCCCACTCTCCCAATCCAGGAGTACAGTATCTGGCACCACTGTCCTTCCCCACCCTAACGAGAGAACAACTCTCCTTCTTAGAGAGGCCCATCTCTGTGGACAAAGTTAAAAAAGCAATAGGCAGTTTCCCCAACAACAAGTTTCCGGGTCCTGATGGCCTGCCAATAGAGTGGTACAAGGCGAATATATATACTGTTACGCCTGCACTGGCAGCCCTGTTCAACAATATCACACAGCGAACGGCTATCCCACACACTTGTACGCAAGCAACTATATCAGTGATACTTACGGCAGGTAGACCTGGCCATTGCTGTGACTCCTACAGGCCGATATCTCTGCTAAATGCAGATATAAAGATTTTTGCTAAGATTTTAACTACTAGGCTCATTAGGTGTCATTGCCCATCTAATTCACCCAGACCAGACCGGTTTCATCCCTGGCCATTCCACCGATATCAACATTAGGCGCCTGTTCACAAATATCCAAGCCTGGCATGAGAACACTCATTCGATACTGCCAAGGCATTTGACACGGTGGAGTGGCCCTATTTATGGGAAGTCTTGAGCAGCTTTGGTTTGGGAGATAGGTTTATAGGATGGATTCAATCAATGTATAGATCCCCAACGGCAGCGGTCAGGGTCAACTCTTTCCTCTCGGATACTTTTCAGTTACACAGGGGTACAAGGCAGGGGTGCCCTTTGTCCCCTCTCCTTTTCACTTTGGCAATCGAGCCTTTAGCCATTCAGATATGTAATGATGTAACTATTAAGGGCCTCAAACTGGGGAAGCTAGAGGAAAATTTGTCACTATACGGAGACGATATGCTGATATATTTAGCTGACCCAGTAGAATCTCTGCATAATTTACTTCGGGTGGTGAATGAATTTGGAGGACACTCTGGCCTAAAGGTGAACTGGGGGAAATCGGTCATCTTTCCCATAGATGATGTACCTACCCTACCTATCCAGGTTTCCCCTCCGCTCATTTAAGTATCTAGGCATTGAAATCCGCACAAAGCTTATTGAATACATTGCAGATAATCTTGCCCCAGTGGTGCAAGTTTAAAGAAGGAAAACTAATATATGGACAGCACTCCCTCTGTCTCTGGTGGGTAGAGCCAATCTAGTAAAAATGATCTAGCTACCGAAATTTTTATATAAGCTCCACAATTCTCACATATACTGTATAATCCTGCAGATGTGGTTCAACCAAATTGATAAAATCACCTCTACTTTTCTTTGGGCAGGGCAGAAACCCCGTATTAGCCTGGCCACCCTACAACTTCCGACCAAGGGAGGCCTCGCGTTGCCCAATTTCTTACGCTACTATCATGCCTCACAGCTGGTCTATGCCCACTTGTGGCTGACCCAAGACTTGAACAATCATGCTCCCTTGGTAGAGGCTGCATGTGCCTCTTCACTGGAAGCCCTTGCCAACCACCAATACAGGGGCAAACGGTCAATGTTTCCTTCCACTTTGGTTTCAGTCATAAAAATTTTCGGCATGTATCTGAAGCGCTTTTACCCTCAGACTTGCTTATTAGTGATGGGCGAATTTATTCGCCAGCGGCGAATTCCCGCGATTCGCCGCTGGCGAATAAATTCGCGAAACAGCAGGAAAAATTTGCCACCAAAAATTCGCCGCCAAAAACGACGCGACGCGCGCTGAAAACGACACGACGCGCGACTCGTTTTGCGAATTTTTCGCCAATTCGCAAATTTCTCTGGAAATGCGCGAATTTTTCGGCGAAGCGAAACGCGGCCATTTCGCCCATCACTATTGCTTATGTATAACACTGTATTAAGAGGTGTAAGTAAGAATGAAACGATTGACAATGAAACACTATTCACATGCTTTACCTGCAATGTACATTGACCTTAGACTCCAGAATGTATACGATATGCTTTTCTTTTGTGTTTCTTTTTTGATGTAATGGTTGAAAATGCATGAATAAAAACTGGGGGGGAAAAAAAGAATTTGGAGCTCACCATATTGGATTTATGGGTAGCATTAGATGTTGGCTGGCACAAGGGGGAACTACTATGGGCATATTCAGAGGCACAGATTGTTACTGCTAATGGGCTGTGGTTGACTGGAGCAGAAGCCCAAAACATAATGTACAACATTTATATCTCACTCCTTTGTAAAGCTTTAGTTCTTCAGTGAAGAACTTCAGTGAAGAATCTTCACCCACCCCTGAACTTGCACATCAATTTTTTTTTTTAAATAAATTGCAAAACACAATATAATATATTTACAAAAGAGGAAAACATAATTATAAAAGGCATGGTTATTTTAGTGAGCTTTATCAATTGCATGCTAAGCCTATAATCAGCAACTTGTCATTTCTGAGAGCCAGCTCAACAATAGAACTATGAAACATTTCATAAAGTAAATACACAAGTAACTTTTAAAACTCACTTCAGTTGCTTTATGCATGCTGTATATGTTTTGTCAACATCACAGAAAAACTGATATAATTGTTTTACAGTTTTAGATTGATTACATTTTCCCAAAAAACAAGTTAGAGATATAAAGCCAAAGAAAACAATTCATGTTTCAAATAAATGTCCCCTAGGCACATTGGATATTATTTATATATGCTCTGTTTAAAATGTAAGAAATGATTCCTATCAATATTGGCAGGGACAAAAATGAAACATATTGTACATATAGTCTGTACATCAAACACACAGCAGTGGAACAAAATTTGAGTAGTGATTAGCAATTTTTTTCTAAATATATGGCTTTGCTGCAAATTTCTGAATTTAGCCGCTGGTGAAAAGTTTTGAGAAATGGTTCCAAAAATTTGCCATGTGGTCAGTTTCCTGTTCTAAAAAAAGCAGCCCAAAAGCAGAAAAAAGTTGCCACAAAAAGCCTATAGACTCTAATTTAGTATGCTACAAAACAGTGACAAAAAAGTCCCTATAGACTTTAAAAGGATTCTTTCATGATTTTTATGATATTGTTTTTATATGTAAATTATACTGTTGACACTGCAAATAATAGAATATAAAATGTAATTCCTGATCCAGTTGTAATATTGGTGTGCAGGGAGCCATCTCAGGTCATTTTGCCTGGTCATGTACTTTCAGAAAGAGCCAGCACATTAGGATGGAACTGCTTTCTGGCAGGCTGTTGTTTTCCCTACTCAATGTAACTGAACGTGTCAGAGTGGGACCTGGATTTTACTAGTGAGTGCTGATCTTAGACTTACCAGACAGCTGTTATCTTTTGTTTGGGAGCTGCTTTCTGGTTGCCTTCCCTTTGTTCTGTTGTTAGGATTTTGGGGGAGAAAGGGTGGGGGTGATATCAATCCAGCTTGCAGTGAGTGACTGAAGTTTATTAGAGCACAAGTCACGTGACTGGGGGCTAGTGATTTGCGAATTTATTCGCCTAGGTCGAATTTGCGGCGAATTCCAGCGATTCGCCGCTGGCAAATAAATTTGCGAATCACCAGCAAAATTTCGTTTGGCGAAATTTTGCCGAAAAACGAGTCACGCGTCAGTCGCGACGCGTCAAAGTTGACAAAATCGTCCAGCGACTCGTTTCGCAAATTTTTCGCCGATTCGCAAATTTCTCTAGAAATTCGCGAATCTCTAGGCGAAGCGAATCGCGGGAGATTCGCCCATCACTACTGGGGGCAGCTGGGAAACTGACAATATGAAATATGCTTTATTCCCATGTCAGATTTGAAAATTAAATATGCACTATTAACTGAGGCATCTCTTTATTGTTGTTCATGAATTTGTAGTAGTGATGAATGAAGTGGCATGCTTGTTACCACAAAAGAATTCTGAAACCTTTCACCATAATTTCACAAATGCATTGGGATTAATAAGAAGACAAAAGGATATTGCAGTAAAGGCATTTTCAGCAATGCAATAGCATGTACATTGACTTATATAATTGGAGAAGTATTTTTCCACTATGTTACAAATGTTCTTCATAGAAAAAGGACTGGCAATTGTTGCAAATTTCTTCCAAACACAGTGCCTGGTCAGCTTCTTAGACTCACAGGTCGTGGCTCTAGCTCTAATCTGATCAGTTGATGTGGAAGATAAGAGGTGCACAATAATGACAAATGAATTTTTTCTGTGTTTATACAGATGAAGCCACTTTAGATTGTACATTTGACACAGAAAAACTTAACTCATTTACCCCATTTATCCCACTTAGCACAGAACATTGTGTCACAGCATCTGTAGATAATTGAAGGACTTTGGTTCATCAAAAAATATACTTTGGCACAGGGTTGGACTGGCCCGGCAGGACACTGGGAAAAAACCCGGTGGGCCCCCACCCTCATGGGCCCCTGCCAGTCCAGACCCCCTCCCTAGAAGACTCCTTTCTAAAATAAAAAAAAACTTTTTAAGGTGCTTTGCAGTGCAATTGGCTTCCACATGCTGAACATTTGCGCTTGCGCGCTGAGTGGCGATTTTATGCTTGTGCTCTGGGCGGTGTGCACCAGTAGGGTGGTGGGGGGCCCTTGACAGCAGTCCTGGTGGTCCCCCGGCCCCCCAGTCTGACCCTGCTTTAGCATTTGCAATGATTCCCTAAAAGGTTAACAACTGCCCTTATGCACTGTTCCCAGGGTCTGTTGATATGCTGCCTATCACTGTTTATATGTCTGCCACTTCAACCCATAACAGCCCTTGGCCTATCAACTGCATGTGTCTCTGGAGGTTGTGTTTCATTGTGTCAGCCCAATTTGGCCATAAGTGTCATTTCAACAATAGTTATTATTACTACAATAGCACTGAATAATACCACTGAAAGCCATGGAAGAGTCTTGGGGTCATGCAGGGGCCCATGCATGATTTTGTGTATTCTGGAGAAGGGACACTGGTTGAGGCACACTAAGGTTCAAAGTCTGTTAGAAATCAGTTGGAAGAATTTATGGATTGAAATGGTTGCTGTGGGTTAATAGACTGTTACCGGGATTATACATTTTATTAACGAGATCATGTGGAGACAAAATGTTAAATGATTATAGTAAGAAATGCGAAGGCCAATGTGTTATCCCATTAACAGTAAGATCCAGCAGTTCTTATTGAATAACACGACAAATATAAAGTCAAAAGTCTGTATGCTTAATTTTTTAATGTGAGAAGCAGCAATAAAACGATGAATTATAGTACACGGAATCAATTGTCAGTGCAGCACCTCTCGGTATAACATGTTAGAAATAAACATTTAGCTAAAGGTTTATATTGATAAAGTCACTCTGATGTTATAATGTTTAATGTTCTATGGCATCGAGGTATTTTTCTCCACAATTTCACTGGTATTTAATATCCCAGCTGTTGTGGCAAGCATTGCATTGATGTTTTTACTTAATGAACTATCTTTATTTTCAAAGGTTAAATAGCATAGAAAAATGGCTGCCAGCTGTACGCCAGAGAAACATCCGCGATTTTACCAGTGATAATTAATTTTATTGACAGATAAATGGACTCTTAGAACTATAAAACCTTTAATCTATGTCTAAAATAAAACTGAGGAATATCTTTTACTGAGCAGGGTTTTTCTTGTAAATTTCTTATCAAAAAGGGTTGATTTCCACCCACAAAACCAGACAAGACAAGACAAAACATCTCCACAACCAAAAAGCAGGACACACCATGTTTATAATGTAATGTTGTATAAATGTGCTTTTGATAGATAATAAAGGTCTTTAAGATAAAAACAGTTAACAAATATGCTTTCATTTCCAAAACTTATGTAAGGGTAAAAAATAAAACTGTTAAAAAATACAGTATTATGATAACATAATTCTCAAAGGAAAGAATACATTCTAGATGTATTTAATCTGGAAGCTTCTCCATATATACTTCATATATCCATACTATATGTGGTATCTGTACTGTGTCCTTTTATATATATATATATATATATATATATATATTTATTTATTTATTTTCATGAAGGATCCGCACTCACTGATTCCAGGTGAAGTAAAGGTGTTTTATTTCAAACAAAATACATGTTTAGCTGACGTTTCAGTCCCACCTGGGGACCTTTTTCGGTGGGACCGAAACGTCGGATAAACATGTATTTTGTTTGAAATAAAACACCGTTACTTCACCTGGAAACAGTGAGTGCGGATCCTTCGTGAAAATATACTAAAAACATTGATCGGGCTGATGGTCTGAGTGCTGGTACTGTGGGGAAAATATGTATATATATTGTACAAATAATGGACAGCACACGCTCCAATGGCGCCAAAACATTTGTATTCAAAGATAAAAGGGTTACATCACCTTCATGTGCACATTCAGGGTAGCGACGTTTCGAGCCACTAGGGCTCTTGCTCAAGCCATGTGTAGCATAGGTGTATACATTAAATTTAAACCATTAAAGTCCTTTATAGTCCAATACAGGAAGTGACATACAATGATTTGTTGTAGTTATACTGGAGCAGTGACCAGCTCCTTGTTGTAGCCCCCACCCTTCCCAGCTATAGTCAGGTGATCCCACTGGTGTCTAATAAAAGGGCAATCAAGATTGGGAATTTTACTTTGAAAGCAGCTAGTAAGCTGCAGGTAAAACTTAGTTCCTTTGTAAAATGTATAATGAAGTAATTCTTAATGAATCAGATGAACTGGCCAGATATGGGATGACTTTGACATAGTTGGCCAGCTTAAATATATTGCAATATATGGACAAACAATCCCTGTTGTTTAAAGGGCAAGGCATTTTTTAGTAGCTGTATGCACAGAATGTCTCAATGTCTTAAATATATTGATAATGGGTTGAGTGCAGAGGACCTCTTGTATTTGTCTATATACAATGATTGACGTCATGCTGAATGAAGAGCTTCACACATTTTCTCCTAGAGGCTCTTGAGATCATATTGAGGATGAACTGTTTTGTTTTTCAGTATGTGTTCTATTTACAGTTACATGGATCTGCGATGGGATCCAATGTTGCCCCGTCATATGCCAATACCTTTATAGTTTGGCTTGAAGAACTTTACATTTATCAGGATTGTCTCTACCAGGAGCACTGTGTGGCCTGGTGGAGATATATCAACAATGTCTTTGTGGTATGGCGGGGTGACATGGGCTCCCTATCGTGGTTCCACGATCGACTCAATAGGTTTCATTCCTCGATTAAATTTTCACACAACTTTAGTTTACAAGAAGTATCATTTCTGGATATTTTAGTTTATAGAGAGAGAGGCCTACAAACCAAACTATATTCTAAGCTGACTGATCAGATATTGCATTTTGATCATCATGTTCTCACCCCTTACATACAAAACAATCTATACCCATTAGCCAATTGACATGTGTACATAGGCTAGTGAGTAAACCAGAAGTGAGAGAACAACAAACTAAACAGATGAGGACTAAATTTAGACAGAGGGGGTATTCTTCTAAACTATTAGAGAGGGCTGAGAGGAGTATACAACAGAAAAATGAGAGGAGACACAAAGAACCTAGGATCCCGTTTGTTACACAATATGGTCCAATGAGTAAACAGATTAATGCGATTTTGTGCAAACACTGGTACATACTACGGAGGGCATACCCTATGGTGAGAGAATTTAATTCGCCACCATTGACATATAAAAAAGGTAAAACCATTGGATCTAAAATATCTAGATCTATAGCCCAAAAGGAAGATATTCACAGAGACACATTTTTGGGTAAGAGAAATACGGGTATGTACCAGTGCTTGAATTGCACACAATGTAAATATGTAGTAAAAGGAAAAACGTTGTTCATCCTAACACAGGAGAGTCCATTGAGATCAAAGGTTACCATACTTGTTTATCTCAATTTGCCATATATGTGATTATTTGTCCATGTGGTAAATTATATGTTGGGGAAACTATTCAGAAAGTAAAGTCACGTATTTCACAACATAAATCCACTATAAAATCCGGAAATATGGCATTGCCATTATCCAGACATTTTAAGGAACAAGGTCATACCGTGGAACAACTACGGTTTATGGTCTTGGAGACAGTACCTCCACTAAAAAGAGGAGGCAATAGGGAATTACTTTTAAAACAGAGAGAAGTTTGATGGATAAAAAAAACTTAATTCCCTTCATCCACATGGGCTCAATAAAGACTATGATCTATATCTGTTTCTATAAGTATGCTATGTTGATTTCAGAATATTGGGCTATACCTATTTTGTGGATACAGGGTGGAAGCCCTGTATTGAGCATGACGTCAATCATTGTATGCCACTTTCTGTATTGGACTATAAAGGACTTTAATGGTTTAAATTTGATGTATACACCTATGCTACACATGGCTTGAGAAAGAGCCTTAGCGGCTCGAAACGTCACTACCCTGAATGCGCACATGAAGGTGATGTAATCCTTTTATCTTTGAATACAAATGTTTTGGAGCAATTGGAGCGTGTGCTGTCCATTATTTGTACAATGTATTGTTGAAGGATCGACTGGCAATCACAGAGGACGTGCACCGCATGAGCAAATATAGCTTGAGTGCTGTTACTTTCTGCTTTTGTTTTATATACTGTATATATATATATATATACATATATATATATATATATATATATATATATATACACAGCCGCACTAGTGGTTGTTATGCTACATACATTTGTTTTCATCTTCACCCAGGTAAGTTATTTTGGACCAGAACAGTTCTGCTGCTCTTTGATTGTGTATTTATATTTATTCAGATCAACATCTTGTTTATTCAGATCAACATCTTGTAGGTCCAGACTGTGCCTTTATATTATATATATGCAAAACAGAAGTCAGAGAGTAAATATTTAAAACATATGCAACTGTAACTTGAAAACTGGACTGCCTGAACCCAGTGTAAACTATTGCAATCTCTTAATTCTACTTCCAGTGTATTAAATAGTACACCAGCAGCTGCCCTTCACACATCGATTGTATCAGAAACAGTGACTTCTATGTGGCTTTGTAATAGCTGTTTATACAAACTGTAACTACACACGAAGCCATTATGCTGATCACAAGCCATATTTAATAAATTGTACTTATCAGTTCCCTGATAATTACACTGTTGTGACATGTGAGAGCTGCTTTGAGAATGATAAGCCGAGTCAAAATGCAGACCAATTCCTAACAACTTGCAAAAGGCACACCAAAAACAGGGAGGAGGTTTTTATTACCGAAACGCTGCCCTGAAATATCCGTTTAATATTCAGCTCCCGAGAGAGAACCCTGGGAGATTCCTATCAGGTGCTAAGCATACTAAAAATATTTTACATGTTTCATATGGGACCACAAAAAATATACCTGATACATATATACGTTTATTGCAACTTATCATAGGGTAATTGTGGTGTTTAAACAAATGGCCTGCAGGTGTCACTGTGCATACACAGGATTTTCTGTACAGCTTGAAAGTGAAAGTAAGACTTACTGCTGTTATGTAATGGCTGCATGAACCTACTAATAAAGCACTGTTATACTCTCCTCATCCTCGGCTACCAAACACAATAGTAATCATTTGGGTTACTCAAAATAATCATTAAAAAATGGAAGATCACCTTTACATAAACTCTTAGTACATGTTACATATGGGCCTATGCTAAGCAACATTACTGATGGTATTTAATATACAGTATGTTTTTACCCTTCACATTTTGACTCAAATGTTGTTGTCTACAAAACAATAAAAATAATCAGCCTTTTAATTTTTTTACCATTGACCCATAAACAATAGACATACATTTTCTAAAAATATAAGCACTGCATAATCTAATCTCTACTTCTGCCAATAAGAACGCATATTCTATATCATAGATGACTGCCTGGTAAATCAAATAACAAATAACCAAATTTAACATGTCAGATTATCATAAGTGAATAATTATATATGTATTTCAAATTTAAAACATTTTCTGAAAGGTGGTGCCTCCGCTTTCCTAATCTCCAAAAGACGATCTCATGTTTACACAGTAAATTTTTCAAACCTCCTTTACCCCAAAAATTACCATACATGGAGGCATGGCATAGGACCTAAATAAAAAATTAGACCCCAAAGACTGGGAACAAATTTGGAATACAGGTAAGAAATCCTCAAATAATGTTTCACTACAGGAGTCCAACTATAAACTCCTCCTCCGATGGTATCTAGTGCCAACCCATATTGCAAAGTTTTTTCCCACAGTCAACCCTAGATGCTTCCGGGGATGTCAGGAATTGGGCACAGTGTTCCATGTTTGGTGGTCATGCCCTAATGCCAGTAGTTTCTGGATCAGAATCTTTAATATGACATACTCCATATTTGGGATTCCTATCCCTAGGGACCCTAGAATAGCCCTGTTGGGCTTAAAACCCAAAGACCTAAACAATACACAATTTCGCCTTTTCACTTCCATTATGACAGCAGCTAAAAGAACTTTAGCTGTTGCCTGGAAACAGAAACAAATTCCAGTAGACCCAGTTAAAAGTAGAGTGGACTGGATTATGTCACAAAAAAAATTACGTCCATTTTACTAGACTCTTACAAGAAATTTCACTTGACATGGGGTCCTTGGATGGAATATCGATATGGCCTTGATGTATCTTAATACCCCCTTTTCTTTATATATATTGCTAGTCAGAGTTGAAGTTATAATTTTAACTTTATTTTTGGTCGTCTTGTCCTTTTTCTTTTACTTGTAATAAAGAATATTCTTTGGTAATTAGTAATTAGTATGTTCAAAAGTTTGAGAATGTGTTTCAACAATTACAATAGGAATATCAGAAATGTTTGTGTTACTGTATACGGTAGATTGTTTCACAAGGAAATATGCTTATATAATAACTAACGCATAATCAACACTGAAACTGGAAAACTGTTTTTACAAAATTTTATTGATGCAACAAATGGGCTATGTTCAAATGTTGTAAAAACAATACATTTATTGAAATTATATATGTATTTCATATTCAAATGTTCCAGCCTTGGTCATAGCGAATTCCCTCATGTTCTGTAGGAGAATGTACAATGCATGCTCTACTGAAGGGAATGTTGTGTTCCTCTGGAACTGCAGGGAAAGTTGTTCCTGTGCTTTGGTTTTGGAATATGTTTGTAAATGAATGCTGGAGCCCTAGGAGGTCATAATTATAGATCTCCAGCTATTTGCAAATAAAAGTACCAGCAATACCCACTTCATAGAGAATTCATACTGCAACATGATTGGTCCTTTTGTCAAAGGCAGTGAATCTTTGACGGTTAGTTAATTACTAGGAAACATGACTTTTTATTTGGTGGTTTACTTGCCAATTAATAATAATGATAATAATAATAATAATATAATATGTAGAGTTAAGATATACTGTATATGGTGATGCATTTGAATAGACTATTATGATTGCTGGGCTACATCAGTGTTTTAGTTGGTTGCTTGAATTTGGCTCTAATGGCAGCAATATATATTTACAAGCTAAATCTTCTAAACTTGAATACACTCTGCATTCATGTATCTGAAAATTAATTGTTTTCTGCCTTAAGTAGTTCCTGATTTTTTTGTTTTTAAAGTTACATTTGTTTATGGAAGGGCTGTAGCGGTGTGGGCAAATCTCACAACATACAGAAGTGGGAGAAAGGAAAAAGAGGAAAGTAAAACTGTGTTCTATAAATATGTTTTCTCCACAGGAAGCTGTTCAGTAGTCTGGAAACTCATAAGAGTTGAACCACCCTGTTACAGCTCTACGAAGCACTTTGCTGTGGTTTCTGCAAGGCTCTGATGGGCATTTGCAGGAAATGTCACTAGTTTACAAAGCATAGAATGTCTAAATGGTTTCCTGACAAAGCTTCTCTTGGGTGAGTCATTCTTTTCTTACGTCGTTAACCAATTTCATATATTCCTCTAAGCACAGAAATCGGAAATGGTTGTTCCAAAGAATGTAAGTTTATCCTTAGAGGCCTTTAGGCTGAAATTCTTACTGGGAAACAGTAGATTATAGGTAACGCACTTTTCCTTACTTTCTTTTCTTTTAGAATGTGGTAAATATATATATATTTGTATTACATTAAATACGTCATTTAACAATATATTATACACTGAAGAAGGCATTTTATTGGAAAATAGAACATAAAAATATAAGAAAATTGTCCTTCTTGAACACCTTTTTGGTTTCAGTACATTCCAGTGCATAGTGCTAATGAATGTTTGTGGATCCTTTGGATCATTGTAAGTGAACAGTAAAGTTAAAATGTATTTTCAGTACAATGTATTGACCTGAATGTCTCTATATAATAGCTGGCAGCAAAAGTATTAGTGCTATAGTATAGAGTATCTAGAAATCACTAGAAATCACTGCAAGAAAACTGTGTTATGGTTGGATGGCCTTTACAACAACTTAGTGAATTCTGGGGCTATATATGGATTCGCTTTCTCACAAAGAATGTCTGGAGTGTAGTTTAAAAGTGTGTGATAAATGGATATTTATCAAAATCCAAATATCCATAAATGTTTCTGATAATTTTATTAGAAAAAAGTCAAATCAAACTAGAATCCATGATTTGACATTACAGTATTTATTATAAAAAAGCATGATTTCATTGGATCAGGGAAAAACTCAGTTAGAACCTTGCAAAAATCTGAATCGTACACTTTTTGTTCATTTTTGGCCGAAAACCCTGAAATAGTTGGACTTTCGGGCTAATTCCAGCACAGACCACTGGAACTTCAAAATAAGATAGGGACCTCTGCCATTAACTTATACACAATAGTGATGGGCGAATTTATTCGCCAGGGGCGAATTCGCGGCGAATTCCCGCAATTCGCCGCTGGCGAATAAATTCGCGAAACGCCTGCAAAATTTTGCTTGGCGAAATGTCGCCAAAAAAAACGAGTTGCGCGTCGACGCGACGCGCCAAAGTTAACGTGGCGCGCGTCAAAGGCATTCCGCGACTCGTTTCGGCGAAGCGAAACTCGGGAGATTCGCCCATCACTAATACACAACCTCGTTGTATTGCCAGATTTTCAGATTCAGACTTTTTCCATCATCGGGGTCTAATAAATCTTGAAAATATATTAACAATGCATACAAACAATACTCTGCACAATCAGTGTAAATCAAGCTTTTAACATATTGTTTAACATTTTACATTTACATACCACCAAATTGGAACTCGAATGCCAAGCAGTACAAGTGAGCAGACACCCTGC
Source organism: Xenopus borealis (assembly GCA_024363595.1). NCBI lineage: Eukaryota > Metazoa > Chordata > Amphibia > Anura > Pipidae > Xenopus > Xenopus borealis. The sequence goes on along the minus strand of CM044441.1, from coordinate 57,103,917 downwards.
CAGAGAATGAAAATTACCCTGTCTCTTTGGTGTAAAAGCCTTTATCAAGGGGAATTCTGGAGTGTTTACAATTGCCAGTAACATAAATACCCTGCTAAGTCAAACGCCAACCTCTCCAGTTTTCTGTGTTTAAACCAGGGGTGTGATGTCACATCTGCCTGCGTAAACTTCAGCGGATCACTCATCCACCAGAGTGACGCAAGCTATCCCTTCAGCTTGTCTCCCTAGAAACACGCATACATTACACTGCAGTTTTCACCCATGCTGTAACCTAGCAACCTTTCTGCGATGGGCACTTCTACCATCCAGTACATTGATGTCATCACATCAATCCACTTGTATTATGTTCAAGATATTATTTCCCAGTTAATCCAATAAATTCAGTTGTGTCTGTGAAAATAATAAATACACATAAATACATAAAATACCAGAATGATATCCATAAAATCCTATATCCCACACATGACTGAGGTCACCATCCCAATCACCTAGGATTACTGAAATGTATTCAATCATCCACGGAGAGTGGATTTACAAAAAGAGTAATAGCTCCCTATCTTTATTAAAACCCATTAGGAGACAGAGTATTTAATTTGTAGATCCATTTCAGTTCCTGTTTTTTTAATAAAACTCCCTATTGCCCCCTCGTTTTGGTAACATAACATGTTCAATACCCATAAACCAAAATTGGCTTACTTGATGTTTTTCTTGTGTTAAGTGTCTTGCTACTGGGAACGTGATTTTTCCAGACAGGCCGCCTGCTTGCCATTGTCCCATTGTTGTTACGTTGTCAGTCAGCATGCACATTCTCTTGGGGGGTCTGGTGGGGGCAAGGTGCCCCACTGACTTGGCCTGGCTTTGCCTATAGGACACAAGTTGAGGTGTATGACTCAAACATGATCCTTAATAACCTGTATTCAGCAGTAGCAGTTACCAGCTTCCAATAGAGATGAGTCAAATTATTTGCATTCGATTTGTGTTGAAAATCTGCATTTCATCAATGGCAAATATTATATTAAAACAAAATTTCACCAAGAAAAAATTGTCAACCAAATGCCCAATGTATTTTGCTTGAAAAAAAAAATCACTGCTTAAAAAGGCCATTGTCTGCAACATACTGTATTTTCCAGGGAAACATTTGCTCCAATGTATTTTGCACAAAAAAGACATTAACTTCAATGTATTTCCTGAATCTCCAATGTAAGTTTCTGGAACATTCAGAACTATTTAAACAAAACCAATTCACTGTATAATATTGGGAGTTCGCAGGGATGGAGGCAATTTCTCACTTAGTAACAAATAATACTGTATTTAACTAGGTCACACATATGGAAATCAAAGTGCTGGGCTTCAGTTTAATTTTGTGCTACAGGAGTTAGTGCATTTTTCCCATGTTATCATAGGCTTCATCTGTGTGCATTTACAAAATTACAACCAGGTTAAAGAAGAACTAAACCCTAAAAGTAACTATGATTAAAAATTGCATATTTTATAAACTGAACTTATTGCTCCAATCTAAAGTTTCAGCTTCTCAATAGCAGTGACGATGCAGGATTTCAGTCTTCTATTGTAGCATATCTATTCTGTATATACAGTATATTGGTATGGCTCACTTGCACTGAGGGTGGTTAAGCGTAATTATATGGTTATACAACAACAAATCACATTCTTACAATTGTGACTTTTTCTGCAGAACTAATGTAAACATATTTATATCAATAAGGTTGGAAGACAGCTGCAAACCCAGTTGTAATTTCTTAAGGTTGTTGCCTTAGTGTTACCCAACAAGCATGCAAAGGCTTGGGTAAAACATTTTGTTGTTGAAGTTAGCACTTATATTTTATATTGTCCACTGGGAAAAGCAATACTTGTGCACATGATTTGTACTTCATTTGTATTCAGCTGTAGCTAATTCAAGTGATTTGCAATGTGGACAATATGCCCACACACATCAGGAAGCAATACGTGTATGTTTATCAAGCTGATGTTCATTGTAAGTAACGATGACCAATGTTTTATGTCATCACAAAAGTAAGATTCTCTTACCAGGTTCCTGATGGTTGGAATGTAGTAAATGATATCTGATATAGACAATATGTCATCAGCTGACCTTCCACACAAGCATCTGAAGTCATTAGTAGATGTTTTGTTAAGTTAGTTTGACATAGGACTTGATGGACCTATTAACATTTGTACGGTTTTATTATGACGGGTTGTATTAATGTGACTCTAACATGTGCTTGATGCGTTTATGCCTTAAGCAGACATGTATACACCAGACAGCATTGTAGTCAACAACACTCTACTTCCTGTGCTCTATCAGCTGTTCAAATATACATCCTATTTTGTAGAAATTCAGTTGAAAGTAACTTTTTGAATAATACAGCTGTAAACCAGATCAGATTTTCAGCTAGATATGGGCAGCTAATACTCATACCTTTATGTTACACATATTTCTGCAGGACAGAATCCCATATTTTCAGATAATAAATAACATACATAAGCATTAAGGTACACAGATGCTATTTTTATTTAAAAAAAACAATTAGATGCAAACTTTGATGTGGTAAAAATATATTTATACACAGTTACATCCCCTTTACCCCCTTTACGAGGATCTAAATCCAAAACACTAATTGATGCAGGATTACTTGGGGTGTTTCTCTGATCACTTTTGCAATTTACATGCATTTTTGTATTTGCAGTGGTTTCTGGGATATTTGTAATTGTAAACTGCTAATAGGGTAAAGTGAATCCAGGAATTGTATAAAAACTCTGTATAAATACTATATCTTTGTTTGGAAAGTTTAACATGCAATCATGAATCTGAATGAATTATATAAGAAGCATTAAAACACTTTTGTTATATTGATATTGCCTGAGCATATGCGTGGAAAAATACTTTGGGGCATTGTTACATGACCATAGTTGCCTCAAGGCCTAATTTTCTAGCAGGATTAAGTTGTTAGCTTTACAATGGAGTGCTATGCTACAAATGTTTGTTTTTTTTAATGCAAGGTGATTGTCAGGCTTTTCAAAAGTGAACCCATTATTGGTTTAAAATGTAATTGTTGTTAGCTGTGTAATGACAGAATTTTTTTTAATTGTACTTGACATTTTTCACCTCAAACTGCTCTTATTCAGTCTAGATAATTTAGGTAAGATGAAGCTTCCATAAAAGAACATGACACATTGTCAACAGAGGACCAGTGCGTGTGTGTTAAGAAGGTTTTAAATATAAAGCAGGTTTTCTAGGTGAGGTAAGGGGAAAGAATAGTAGAGTGACATACATAAATCCTTGTGTTCAGGCCTTTGACACATGAAATTTTAGTATTGCTGTGCCCCCCCCCCCCAAATTATAAAGGGCTTATGAATTCTTAAAGATTCAGTTTTGATCATACAGTAAGTTAAAGAAACATAAAAGATAGACAATGTTATTAATGTTTAAAAACAGGTAGAATACCTTGCTAGAAAAGCATTTACAATAGCAAAATGGTTCCTTACTACACATTCAGTTTACTGCTGAAAATGTCAGGGGTTTTTTCTGTGTTTCCCCCATACATTGGTTAATAGGCTCACAATTTTCTTGTCTTTGTAAAATTTAATTTTATTAGTTTGTGACATAACTATAATGTCACATCTACATTTTAGGTCAAAGGCAAGAAGACCAGTAAGCTTTTTTGACAGGTGATTATCATTTAGAAATGTTGCCTCCTACGAAACAATTGCACCAGACCTTTCAAGTGATTATCAATGAAAGGGAATAGTGGGTGGCCATTCCTAACTTTTTGTCACCTACTATAGAGCTAGACAACAACTTGGGTGACAAATTAATCCATGTGCCATTTCTTTAATACATGTTTCTCTGTGTGTGTTGTGATAAAAGATAGACTGGAACTTGAATTTTGGAGAACCACTGATTTCTTCTACAGGACTGGCCCTCTTTTGACAATGTGTCATGTTCTTTTATGAAAGCTTCATCTTACTTAAATTAAGTGTAATTTCTGTGTAATTTCATGGCTATTGCTTAGCAAATGGCTCCTTATTACAACAGTAATGGCAGTTCTTAAACAGTCATTGATTGTGCAGGTTTGTTAAGCTCTTTCCCCCACCCCACCCTGAGGATTACCTATGTTTTAAAATACCTGGTAATTTCAATTGTGACTCAGCTGTTACCTTGTTGGTGGTCTGAAAATGTTGCTGTGTATGTGTGATGCACAATTTTATGTTAAAAGAAATAATACACAGGATTATTAGGGATACAAGTGTTAAACGACTCTTTAATTGTCTATAACCTATAATACTACAGACCAATATGATAATTACTGGAAGAGAAGTTAACGACAAATAATCTCTACATCACTTAAGAAATGTGTGTTCTTCATTCATCCCACAGCTCTGTCCTCACTTTTCAGAAACAGGAAGAAAAAAAACTCGTGTGATGAAAAGGAAAAATAATTACTGGTTTTCCATGTATTTACTTTTGCAAACATGTTTTGAAGACTCTGATACGGAAAGCAAAAACAAAGCCATGTTGTGTAACTTTGTGCCTTACAAATCACAAATGCAGAAATACATCTTTATTTACATCTTTATTTACTCTCATTTATTTTCATTTCTTTTTTCTATAATATTAAAGGGGTTGTTCATCTTTGAGTTAACTTTTAGTATAATGTAGAGAGTGATATTCTGAGACAATTTGCAATTGGTTTTCATTTTTTATTATGTGTGGTTTTTGAGTTATTTAGCTTTTTATTCAGCAGCTCTCTGGTTTGCAGTGTCAGCAATTTGGTTTCTAGGGTACAAATTACCCTAGTAACCCTGCATTGATTTGAATAAGAGACTGGAATACTAATAGGAGATGGACTGAATAGAATGATAAGTAGTAAAAAGTGGCAATAACAATACATTTGTAGCCTTACAGAGCATATTTTTCATAAAAAACTATGAAAAATAAATAATGAAGACCAATTGGAAAGTTTATTAGAATTGGCCCTTCTACAATATACTAAAAGTTAACTTGAAGGTGAACCACCCCTTTAAATACATCATTAAAGTTTGCTTTGAAACTCTCTATAAGTATGTTGGCAACATGCTATTAGGGGGCTTATTTATCAGTAGTTGGATTTTAGGGTTTATTATACCTCAAATGAATAAGAATCAATCAAATTAACTCACAACTCAAATGTTATCTTATTTAAGAAAAAAACTCAAATGGAAAAAACTTGATTCAGTGGGTTTGAGTTGCAAAACCCAAAAACCACTTGAAATTGATAAAGTTTTTGGGCAAAACCCTCAGAAAAAAACCTCGAAAATCATGAAGGCTATTAACATCTTTAAATGGTTCAAGGGACCTTTGCCATTGATTCCTACATGACCTCGACAAGTTTTAGATGGTGTATTATCAGGTTGGAGCTATTTTCAGGGTATAATAAATCTTGAAAAATTTGAGTTTTCCTTTTAAATCTAAACATTTTTTTAACATAATACTTTTATAGACCAAAAAAATCAAATTGACAACTCAAATTTTCATGGAAAACATGAGTCTTTTCTACACTCTTTTCTCTCTATCTTCTATTCTCACTGCTTAGATTTCTGTTTAACGAACACCCCTGACCATTTATAAAGGCTTAACACCCCACCTAGGTCCCCTTTCCTTTTCCTGAACAGAATCTGTGCCCTGAATCTGCAGCACACTGCATTCCAAGTTAATTTTTAGTACACTTCCTCCTACTAGGCAATCATGGCAGCCGCAGATGTAATATGGAATGGAGCAGATTCTGGAGCCTCATTAAGGTGGTTCAAGAGAGAAAAAGAGGACCTGTGCAGGGGGTACTGGTTAGAAATGGGTAGGGGTGGCTGCTCCTTTTTAAATGTCATCCTATGTAATTGCAATAAAAACAAAAATAATAATCAAAAGCAACAATTCATAAAAAAGAACTCCAACATCTTCATAGTACTTAAAATTTGTTTTCAGCACAAACTTACCTTTAATTGGGGTCATGCCATTCATGACTGAAAAGTAGCTAGTCGACTTAAGCTAAGTCTGCCCTAATCCTCTGCACTGAGGGGTTATTGAGGGGCTGCTGCAGCTGCAATCCCTAGGCTATAGTGCCTACATTATACATGTTAAGCTTAGCTTTGGAGTCATGTGAGAGCTGCTGTGCTCTAATAGATGCTGTACACACATCTATTCATTTTTATGGTACATAGGGCCAGATTCAATTCAGTGAGAAAGGGGTTTATCATGTGAAAAGTCATGAAAGTTATTAAATTTCAGATGCAATTCAATTCAGAAAAGCTAAGAGACCATTGGACAAGGATCCCATCAGCATGTATATCCCTCACACAATATTTTTTTTAAACCTGCCCAGTGTGTATATATATGTATATATATATATATATATATATATATATATATATATATATATATATACACTGCTCACAAATAGCACTGCAAGGATGTTATAGGTGAAAAAAAACAAAACTTCTTTATCAAAGAATAATAAAGAAGTTTTGTTTTTTTACACCTATAAAGTCCTTGGAGTGTGGTTTGTAAGCAGTATATATATATATATATATATATATATATATATATATATCCATATCAAAAAGTGTATTCATTCCTACAGTGGTGGGCTGGGGAAATGATATCTTTGATGACCCCAAAAAATGTGTGGTAACACTGACACCCACTTCATTTTCTATTGATTGGGTCATCAGTATTTCTAAAGAAATATTTCTAAAAATGAAAATAGTTTGCTTAAAGTGGTATCTATAGGAGATGACTATCCCATAGTTATTGAGTGTAAATTGCACAAGTGCTCAGCAAAGCACTCTGAATAAGTTTATATACATTCATTTCTGTGGTTTGGCCACTTCGATATACCGAATATTCGAATTATCAAATAGATCGAATGATCGAATATTCGATCATTCGACCATTCGATGATCGAAGGATTTTAACTTTCAAATTTCTTCCTTCCCGAATACCAATAGAAGCCTATGGAAAGCCTATGGGAACCCCCGATAGGATTCTTTTGCAAACACCTGCTCAAATACCATTTGTACCATAGAACGCCTAGATCGTTCGAATCGTACAAATTTTTTGGAGGCTCGAAGGCAAAAGTACGATTTTTTTTCGTGAAATCGAACGATCGGTATTCGATCGTATGATTTCATCGAGAAATCGAATATCGAGGAAATAATAGGCTAAACCTATTCATCAAGCATTTGATAGTCGAATGCTAATCGAATTTTGAGGGGATTCGAAGGATTTTAGTAAATCAAAATAGTAAATTTGCCAACACTGTAGATTCTATATTTTGATGACTATCTAATAATTCAGAGCTTTCTGGATATTGGATTTGCTTATAAGTGATCCCATTCCTGTACTTTGAGTTTGAATAAACAAAAAAACATTGGCATTTTCTTGGCATTTTAAACTTTGTAGACAATATTGTGTAATGAATAAGGAATATGAAAATAATTTCAAATAGGTTTAGAAGATAGCAATAAACTCTGTGTTTATGGCCATGTCTCTGCAATTTACAGTCTTTTTCCTCTGCTTTGCTAGTTACAGTTCTAGAATGTAGACTGGTTACAATTCACATGGCGGCAGTCTATTGCTTTGACCCTATAGTGTGCCTTTGTCTGGCTCTCTTTTACAAGCCTAAGGATGGAAGTTCACCACTCATTCTGTGCTCATTATGGAGGTGATTATAAATGTTAAGGCTTTGCCATTGACCAGAAGTTGTTCTTGTACTTTTATACTATTTTTGATCTTGAAATACAATCACTGTAAGATCAAAAACACAAATCACACAATGAAAATTACAGATTTCTCAGTGAAACTCCCTTTATTTAGCTCACTTAAGTTGTTTCATTTTGTCAATTTTCAAAGGGCAAGATAACAAAAGATTCAAAATAAACCAGTCTTGACTCGAACATCTTGCACAAATATAAAAAAGAACATTATTTCAGGAGTCCAATTTCAGTTCTTGTCTTTCAGATCCTCCCTTCTTACAATGTAAGCTAGTTGACTCCATGTTTGCATGGCAAATCATTGTGATTTTTAAAAAGGGAGAGGAAGAAAAAACTCCATACAGATCTTTAGAAAAAAAATCATAAACCCTAAAATCTACTAGGAGCTGCTGAGTATTTCCCACTAAAATGTACAACTAGCAAACCTTCCACATGTAAAACACAATGAATGGAATGCTGTCAAAATAAATAATTTCTACTATAAACAAATGCAAACATATCTCTTTCAACAAACTGTAAATAAAAAACAGTCTTTTACACAATAAATATTAAGAAACCATTGACATAGTTGAAAATGTTCTCCTCATATAAATTAACAATTTTAATTACATAAAGCAGAATGGACATTGGTTAAAGCAATTAAAACAAAATGAAAAGAAAAAGTGGAATGCACATAATATAATTATTGAGAATAAGTTGGTCACTAAAATTAAAAGTGTAAAGAAGTACGAAACTATTTAGGGATTTACAATGTTGTTTTGTTTATCATACAAAATAAATACATTTTATGATATAGTAACCTAGAAGAATAAATAATCTTTTTTTTCGTAAGTGAAAATTTCTTTTCATTTTCAACATTACATCATCAGAGCCAGCACTTTCTTCTCCAAAATATAAGCCTTAATTTCAAACACTGAAAGGCCACTGTGCAATACTCCAAGAGTACTGAATATGTCAAATTAACAATGATTAATGTCATTTATTTTACTATTACACGTAACAATATTCTTATTGGCACAACAAATGGATGACATGTCTGGAGCTGCACGTTATAGGGCACCCACAATAATGGATTAAGAAAAATGTCTAGAATACGGAACTCTGTTTGTGACACCTTACATTCATACAAATTTCAAATTAAAGGTGTAATGGGTTCTTGAGAATAGAAATGATTCTTTTTTTTTTAGGAAAATAAAGAAAAGCACATTTAGGGATAAATAAAGTGATTTGAGAGTTCAGAAAAAAATGTGGTAGCATTTACAAGTAATTAGTTTTCTTGCACAGCTACCTTAAAAGGGTGGTTGTTTTGAGTATAACAGGATCTACAAAACCAGTAAAATGTGGTAACAATTTCTATTGCTATTTGTAGCCATAAGATTTCATTAAAATAAACTCTTCTTTATGCTGTTCCCAACGGCCAGCCTTGATTAACATCCTCTTTCTCTCATGTTATCAAGCATTTTTTTCCACTTTCTACTTGAACCATCAATGAATAAGCTATTGGTATAACTCGGCCAAGAACAGTCCCACTTTAAGATTTGTTATGAATGCAGCTCTATATTGGTCCCAAAGCTAACAGGTTCTTATTTTCTTTTCCATCACCTTCTTCACTTTTTCTATTATTTTTTCATAGACTCTCTTCGTATTTCCTTTGAAATTTACAGGGACATTACATATATCTGTATCTTTGTAGATCGTAAAAGCATAATGAACAAAATAACTGTTCTTATATGGGGGCACCTGCTCCTAAATACATTGATGATGTGTAACTATTCTATTGGACTTTGATTTTGATACAATGGAATAAAAGGTGAAGATTTTTATTTTATACAGGTGTGCTGGTTGTCTGATATTTGTGTGTATATATATATATATATATATATATATATATATATATATATATATATATATATATATATATATGGCTGCCATTTAATTTGAAAATAAAATTAATAAAAATGATAGGATAAAACATTACTGGATTTGTGAAGAGCACAGGAAGTGTATTTCCTAATGCACCTTAACATATGAATTTATTAAACTAAAATAATCAACAAAAACCTGAACGTTTAAATAATGCCAAATTGTATTAGGTTGGCTGAACATATTCATGGTGACACTAAAAAAAAGGAGAATTTTTTTTGTGTCATTTATCCAATTTATTACATGTATAAATGCTATAAGATGGTTTATAATATTCCTGAAAAAGGGTATTTTTCAAATGTTATTGTTTTATAACAAGCTTTTTAGTGAATTATCTATATCATATGGCCACACATTCTCCTATCTATTTATTTCTAGCTGCTGTTTTCAGATAACAAGCTCTCTGCATTCAGATAACCAAGTGATTTGCCTTAGGTTTCTATTAAATATTGGATGAACAGGGCTCAATTCAATCTCAACATGAGGGATAAACAGTGGCAATAGAAAAGATGAAATTGTATTTTTTTTTTATAACTCTGAACACTTTTTTTCCATGTGTGACTGTGTGAGTAGTGATCTGGTACTGACTTAGGCAAACTGAATTTGTTTTCTTTTTTTATGTTTTGTAAGTATGTAAGCTTAAAGGAACGGTTATTTTTTTTTGTTTTAGTGTACTGTACATGCACATAAGTGCTTTACAGGGATTTTACCGTTTTCAGATGGTGACAAAAAAAAATCATTCTTAGTAATCAAAGTTAACTTTTCAAAATAACAAATGCTTTTATCAACCACAAAACAGTGGTATAGTGTATCTCATTCCTTCCAACATTACGCCTTACGCAACATTAGAATTTTGCCAAATGAAAATGACTTAACATATATATACATCAGTGTAAAATATTACAATATGTTCTACTTATCTTTTCCTTTCTTTGCAAACTGCAAACAAGTCAGAAAAAATGTACTTGTATAAAAAAAGACAAATACATCAATATACAATTTGCTTTACAATGCAAGCTAAATACTGTGGAATAAATTAGAAAGAAAATAGTTACAGGTATGTGTTTTGATAATTACACAAAGGAAAAAATCTGTTTGCTCTTATACACCTACACATACTTACAAAACACTTGAAATTGTGGAAAACAATTTGCTAAAATGTCTGCTGCTGGAGTACAAAAAAGTACTGCTAATCTCACTTTTAATTGCCACTAATGATTCATTGATTATCTGAGTTTTACATTTTTGTTACTTATTTAAATTGTACTTAACCAACTGCAATAAAACAAGAAGAGTTTTACCATGTAAAATGATGAAAAACTCATTAAGCAGTAGTCAATATTATTATGGTGCTGATTAATGATGCAGCAAAATACACTGTGGCAGTTAGAATTTGTAAAGTTAAGTTTTGGATAATTTGGAGAATAAAATATATCTGCTATACAATATAAAGCTTGCATTTCATCTCAAAACAACTGCATAATAAAGAGGCTACTTTTTTCAGCAACATGTTGATAATTATTCTACCCAGTGTGTACAACGGGCAAATGAAGGCCAAACAAAGCCATACATGTAAGTTGCTGAAGTGCTTTTTTTCCTCCTTATAGAAAAGGGAAAAAAAAGGCTTAAAGCAGCACAGTTGCCCATAAATGTAGATTGAATATACAATTCTGGCTTTTAATAACTTTTTATATACACTTGATCCTTAAAATATATTCTTTCCTATCTGCCTGTGACTGTCAGTCATAGAAAGACTGTAACGTCTCCACGCTAATGTCTTTGGTGTAGGTGTATCATTGAAGGTAGAAAAAAAATGAAAATAGTCATAAAAATAGCTATTTTGCTGTGTGCTGTAGCAATTCTGGTATAGCTCATGTTAAGTGCAGCTCAAAAAACCCCTCTCGAAAATACTTGTTAAATAAGAATATTAGGCGGTCAAATACTGTTGTAGTGCAAATTAAAAAAAAGAAACATTTACATTTTTCTTTTTCTTTTTTTTTTTTAAACAAAATATAGAAATGTTTGGATCCAGAACCTGGACCAACATGTTCCTTTCAAGTATCTCTCATGAAAGAACAAAAATATTTACGTTGCTTCCACTGTAAAAGTCTCTCTTTTAATTCTCAGGTAAACGGTTTTCAAATTCAAAAAGTTGCATAGTTCTAAGATCATCAGCACCGTAGTGAAATTTAATTTTGCTTTTTTTTTCTGTATTTTTTATTCTTTTGCAAGAATAGTGCAGAGGAAGAAGGTGAGATTACCTGCGCAATGTATTTACTCTTCTAAATCTATGAACTGCTGACTGACAACATGGCATTAAACATGACTCTCTGGATATCTTTACAGTGTACCTATTTATACACATTTGTATACCCGCATGTGCAGTAACTGAAGCACCTGTCAGATACGCAAACATTGTATAAATAGCTATATATTTGTTCTTGTGCTTTTATTTAAAATAAAATCCACAGTCGTGCTTAAAAAAGGGGTGTCCACGTTTGAATAAAAGTTGCTGCAGGCTGCTTACTGTGATTCAGGTTCACCCCCCAAACCCCGATTATTCTGACTTTTGATCTTTGTTCATTTGCACTTCTCTTGATTAGTGTATTTTCAACACAATGCTGACAATGAAAATGCTCTTTTTAACTTTATGAGCAGCCACATTCCTCCACAATCATGTTTTGAATATCCTTTTTAATTATATTCTGACCGTCATCATAGTACAACATGGACATCGCTCTAAGCTTAGAGGGCACGCAGCAGGATTTGATGCTGGTGAAGGGACTTTGGCCCCTTAGTCTGTACTGGTTTATAACTGTGGAGTGAAAAGACAAGGAAGAGCCAGTAGTTCCAGCAATATGGCTAGGGCAGTCTCCCTCACAATAATTGGCATGGTAGCCAGGGGGTGCTATGATCCAATCACTCCAACCAATGTCTTTGAAGCTGACATAAAAATGCTTCTTGCAACAAATGCTAACTTTACCATCACACTCTAAACCACGTTTTTTTCTTCTATGGGGGTGCTCATCTGTCTGCCGAGCCACAATCATTAGGAAAGGCCTATGCGATTGCTCTTTTTCTTCCTCTGCACCTGATACCCCTGCTTCTTTGTCTTCATCATCTTTTTTCTTCCGTTTCCCAAGCAAGACAGGTGTAGCCCCTGCCTCCTGGCACTGATCACAGGCTACTCTGATATCTATGGTTGATTTACCATGATTTAGTAAACGTTGGATGCTGCCAGCTATGGGAAATGTATGCCATCCACTTTTCCTTGTATCCACTACTTTTTCTGCAATAAGCAGGTCACTTTTGTTGCTTTCAGATCCACGTTGGTCTTTCTGACCTCTTTGCTGGTGGTACAATCGTATGGTCAGCTTGGTTCGACTTCGATTCGCCTTGGACAACTTTAGAAACAGCCAAAGATCCGCTTCCCCAATAATTAAAAAGTTACTGCCTTCTCTGGAAATTTCAAAGCGCAGTACTTTCTTGGATGGTCCTGAATATTTACAGAAAAGGCAAAAAAATAAGTGTTATTCAATGAACTTAAGAGTTCTGCTTTACATTTAGATTGACATTTTTGACAAGATGCAAGTTAAACCGAATCTATTAGCCTTAATCATTTTAAATAAATATACCTATATTTTCTTCCCCTATAGTATTCTACTTTGTAATAACTAGCATTTAATATATTTCTAAATCATGCCTGTTAGCATTACAAGTTAGATTCTCAGTTTATCGAGGACTATTATATTATGATTTATTTTTAAATTAAATTATCACTGCAAATCAAGAATGGAAAAATGTATCTTTATGTGTTTTATTCAAATTCTAAGCATAATTTGAAGAAGATAAAGAGTGAAACGGAGAGCCTAGACCTGCAGCAATTCTACATGAAAGGAAGGCAGTGTGCATAATGCAAAAAAGGTGCATTGCTTCTGTTCTTTGCACGCTGCCTTTCTTAAAGTAAATTACCCCTATAATTTCATACTAGATAGATAGATGTCTTTGTGGGACTATACACAGACAATGACTTTTTTCCAAATATGGTGCAGAAATCGCTCTGCTATGTGCTTAAAGGTTTTGCAACTTGGGTCAGTGAATTAAGCCACCTTCCCACCACAAAATATATTAAGAGAATTAACTGAAGAGCATTTGTAGAATTCTTTAATGCTTATGTGAACCTTTATTTTGCTGTTAACTGGATGAGTGGGAACAGGTTTCATTTGCACTATAAACAGAAGGATGCAGTGAGTGAAAATGGCATTACAATAAGATCTCACAATATGATTCCAACTTATCATATTGTTAGTTTGTCATATGTTATAAAAAAAATTATATATATATATATATATATATACATACACACACACATACAAATACTTCTATACCCCCTGAATAATAGAAACACATAGAAAAAATTTTTGGAGGATAATGTTATGAAATTCCATTGTTTAGCTGTATGTTATAAATATGTAGACTGTATTTTGTAAAACACATTAACAGATGCTGTTTACAGCACAGCACTTCTACATGGTTTGGCCATAAATTATGTTGCAAAATCAAAATGTAAAAACGTTGGTTTATTGTCATGGATACTTGGATACACTGATTGGCACAGAGGTCTGCAAGATATGATGGTTATGTACAAGTTGGCAACTCTTGCTTTGCACTAGGTTGTCAATAAGATTTAGTTTATTGTCATAATGTACAATATGTGCTTAAAGATGTATGCTAAATAGACCATATAATCACTGTTGATACCAGAAAAATTCAGATAGCTGCAGCTATCTCTTAAGTAGATTGTTTATATGAATCTTTAAATCACATTTAAGTACTTGGTACTTGGGTATAGGTCAGTAAACAAGTTGTTTAGCTGCTTTGTAAGCTCTTAACTTAGATATTAGATATCTAATAATATAGATATAATTGGATTGTTTTGTTAGTAACAAGCCAATTGAGGTGCATTCGTGTATCTAACCTTGTTCTTTTTATATGTTGTCCTTTGTTTTAGAAATGTAGGCAGAGTGTTGAGCTATGAGACTGCTAAAGCTGACCAGTACATTACTTTTGTAAGAAACTGCCAAATCAATCCATGTATAGGACTATTGGGGCCCACTGGTCATTAACACATACTGTCTACTTGTACACCAACCAGATCTATAGGCTGCAGTCATAAGTGTAATTAAATTTAGAGGTATTCTGCAAACCATTGTATAAGACTGATAAGATAATTTTTCAAGTTTTATGAAATTAACCATCCCACTCTGAAACTCCTGATTTTGCCAAACATCATAAGAGTTAACATATTTCTCCTCCATCCAAACCTTTTTAATGAAGAATTAAGTCAGTCATTAAGTCACTTCAAGGTACCTCAGGATATTCAAGGTATTCAAATGATCTTTTTTTACAAGAATGTAACATTTTTGCAAGAAGTCAAGAATCACTGTGGCTGCTGTAAATCAGTGTTGCATTTTGTTCCAGGTACAGCATTGTCCTGTAGTTACCCCTGTTCTATAGTGGGTGTACAGTATGACACAGGTCAACTTTATACCTGAGCTGCACCTTCTCCCTGATGCACAATAGAAGGCCCAACCAGTACATTGGCAAAGAGGTCAATTATAATCCTATTTTAGCACCTAGTGCTGAACCCAGAAATATTAAATAAGCCTTTTTTGTTTGCCAGTTAATAAATGCCCCTATTTGCCTGCAAAATGCATCAAAATAGCTGTAATGAAGCCCAATGGGGCTCTCTTTGAATGTAAAAAGTGTAGATGCCCTAGTGTAGCTTCTTATATACCTTGGTGTAGCTTGTTTTTAAACTCCTTGAGTCAGTCATGGTGTTTTGCATAGGAACTCAGTAATAATGCACTCTGCTCCCTGTGACTGAAGATCTGGCACAAGGTACAGAGCATATTACAGACATACAATAGGGAGCCCTATAATTTTCAGAAGCTCCTACAGAAATGTTATCTCACATGAGTTTGCATTGCATTTAAGCATTATGCAACCAGCTTCACCATTACCTTTATAACTGTCCAAAAACACTAAACTAATTCACATTTCAGGAAGTTGTGTGAACTGCTCTGCAGTGTGAGCAAATGTTAAATGCAAATATACATTTCCCTCAACCAGCAATTATCCATGTATTTCTGCCTCATCATCGAGTAATGCTTTCCAGCCCTAGATCAGTTTACATCTTGGGTTTGAGCCTTCCTTTGTGTGGCATCACTTGGTTAGGGCATCTTAGTTCATAAAAAGTTTACTCGTTTTACAGATGAAAAGAGTATGCAAACAAGAAATATCTCGTATTCAGGTTTAACCCTCTAAAACTGCTTTAGGACCCCCTGACAAGAGTAGGCTCACACTTTGACCTGTATATCCAAGGCCTTCCTTTTGTCTCTCTTGCTTTCATTTTAATAAAACAATCATATTCTTTGCTTAAAGACTATAATGGTGTTTTTGCCTTATTCTGGAACTCTATACCGCATTTCAAACCTTCATATAGTCTCTTATGTCCCATCCTTCATGTATGCCTATTAGGTTTGCCACCTGACCAATTCTATTAATAGGGAAGAAAAATGAACATAAAGGAAAGCCTGTATTTTTCCATGTCTATCAGCTTTCTTAACAGGCAATACAAAAAATTAATGTTTTTTTCAACAGCCTTACATGCTGTCGTTTTACAGTTGTTTTTTGTCCTCTTGGATTTAATGTTTCTTGCAATTTATATCTCTATACCTCCTGTTTCAAGTGTTTAACCTTGTTTAGAAAAGTGTTCTACAATTAGGGGCAGATTTACTAAATTCACATGAAGGTTTCGAAGTTCGATCGAATTTTCAAAAAGTTTCGAATTCGAATTTTCGAATGCTTTTGAACACAAATTCGACCAGTGAATTTTGAAAAATTGATTGATTCGAATAAAAATCTATTTGAATATCCGACAGTCTAAGTACTTCCCCTTTAAATTTTAATTCGACTGCCTAGTTTGCCAGATTAATGCTACTGAATTGGGATTCAAAAACTTTGATCGAATAAAAAATTTGTTCGAATGGTAAAATTCGAACAATTTTATCGATCGATCAAATTTTTACTATTCGATCATTCGACCAATCAAATAGTGGTAAAAATTCTTCGAATTTGGAGAACTATTTACATGGTCGATTTCCCTTAGTAAATCTGCCCCTTACTGTATCAAAACTTCTGCAGATACTGTGCATCTTACTGTTAAAATATAAATAAATTGTAAGAAAGTATTACAATAACATACTTATTTATAAAGTCACTATACAGTATACTCTATATAGTAACCTTTGTTCTTATCTAACTCTCCAATGTGTCCTGCATGCTTTTTATTTGTTTTTTTTTTGTTTTCATCCCTTGCATTCCTTCCATTTTTTATGTATACTTTCACTTTATCTTTGTAACCTCCATCTTTGTAGTTAGTATTTTAAGACTCAACTTTCCAAAGGACTAGCATGTAGCTGTGTCATTGTATACTTCTTATGTTTCTAATTTAGAATGCTATGCACATATGAATTATAGTACTATGGTGGTAGATATGCTGAGGAATGAGTTATAGACAGAGGGATGTTTTCTTCTGTGCATATACTGATTGGCATAATGATGCTGATCGTGAACATCATGCTGTGGGGGCGTTCCCTTGATAAAGACTCCATGTTCTTGGCACAGAATTAAATGAGTAATAGGTTCTGCTAGGTTATTTGATCATGAGCGAATGAAGTGTTTCTTTTTACAACAAGTATTAGTTTATTAGAGAAAGGCGACAGCTAAAATGTTTTTTTTACAATGTAAATATTTTCAATTCTTTTGGAAGTTAAATGCTGCTTTTGAACAAAAGGCATATAAGTAAACTACTGTATGTGGTGACTAGTTAATGAAATTTTATAGGCTTTCACTTAGTTCTACAGAGGTTTACATTCCTTTTTTTTTCATGGAATGTGCCAAATGCTATCTGCCTCACATAAACGCTTATGCTGTTGCTAGCTGCTGTAAAAGTTTATGGCTATCTAGAGTAGCTACTGTATTAGGCTAGAATACAGCACATTATTTCATATGATATTTTTATAAGGAACATTTAAAAAAAACAAAAAAAAAAACAGTTTGCCATGTATTTCATATTTGTTGCTGACTAAATGCAACAAGATTCTGTTTGGTACCATCAATAAAACTGGAATAATGATAACTATATATTTGACTTAAAAATGTATAATTGGTCTGTTTACCTGCCTATTCTGATGCCAGTTTTTTCACTTGAATATTGTCTTGCCTGTGTGGGGGGGGGGGAGCACAATAGCATAGGACCAAACATACATAAGAGGTCAGAATGTCGCGCTATTCTTATATCAAGTTACATCCTTTGTGCTTATACTCAATATGTGCTTGGAACACAATGGCCTCAGTATTGGATTACTGAAAATATAGAATGATTTCACCACAGGGTTACTTTTAAAGGACTTATTCACTGTCCAACACAATTTCAGTTCAGCTGTTTTCAGATAGTTCACCAGAAATGTTTTTTTTTTTTTCAATTAATTTCTATATTAGACAATTTTCTCCAATATTGAATATTCATATGTCACCTTCTTATGTGTTTGTGAAACAGCTCTAAGAGGGGGTCGCAGACTCTGAAAACTGTTCTAAACTGATACATTAGTAGACACATTTCTTATCTTTGGCCCTGCTGAGCAGAAACCCTAAGTTTCATTAAAGACAGCTGTTAAAATTTACACAATATTTGCTGCTAACAAAAATACAGAACAGTTCAGAATCTGCACCTGGATTACTGAGTTGCCAGACTAAAACACCAGGGACAGTCAAAAAAGAAAAGATGGAAAGTGATTGAAAGATATTTCTGGTGAGCAATCTGAAAACAACTGAACTGAAATCAATAACAACTGAGCTTAAAAAGTTACATGTATGTGCAATCCTTTATCATAAATGGGTGTTTATCACCAGGTGCCAAGGTGTGCCATCTAACACCTTTATCATCACCTTAAAAATGACAAGGCAGCATAATTACATGCTTTGCTGTGAAAACAATGCAGTGATATTAAAGGTGTCAATTATGTATTCTTCTGGCTTCTGAGTAATACCTCCTGGCATTTGTGTTCTAATGCAAGAATAATTAAAATCACCAGGCATCCTTCATTTATTTATGTTTTATTTAGCTGCTGGAGGTCATGTATCTTCTTGCTGACAAATTGTGCTAGTCACGAGGGCATCTACTGCTGAAAAGCTTTTGCATCATACGTAACTAAGTAAAAATGGCTTCTTTCATCAAGCTATAACTATATTAAAAGTTTCTTGTATTGTTGTAAATAAAGCATGGATTTGCTTTTTTGTTCCCTGAAAACGTGTGGCAAAACCCATCCCCCTTTAGCGTTGGCAGACAGGTAATTCATTTATATCAATTAAATTACACCAATAGCCCAACTATGCTCCTAAACAGTATAACTTAATTAATCACCCTTTCTCTATGGATAAGGTGGCTTGAAATATGGGAAATAAGCAGATATCATTTAACTATGTCAACACTGTACATAAGCCTTGTGTTGAACATACCTTCTGCCAGGTGTTTAATCATGAAAAATGAAAACATGATTTATTTTGTTATTTTCTTATTAAAACAACAGACAAGAAGTATGTTCTGCACAAGCCTTATTCATTGCATTCATGGTAAAAAAAATATTCTGCCCCTTTTAAAGCCATCTCCACTGTTTGAGATACAGGAATGTTATGCAGAATGCTCTGGACCTTGGCCTTTTTGGATAAGGTGTCTTTCCATAAGTTGGATCCCTATAGCTTTACATAGAAAACAGAAATAATTTTAAAAAATGTGAATTACTTTATTGCTTTCCTGTAATTCTGAACTATCTGGATAACAGGTTTCTGGATAATGGAACCCAAACATGTGCTTTAATAAAACAATGAACTTTAGTGGTCCAGTTATTAAAATTTTTGCTTACATTTAGTAATTAATAGTTCAATTAAGCCTCATTTAGCCATGGGAGTGGCATTGCTTTACTCAGCAGGGAAAGGCTTGCACAACAAAATTAGACTGGAAACCCCCTTTACTCCAACTTTACTTTCTGTATCAGTCACTATTTACAGTATATGTAATCTGCATGTTTGATGATTACACTCTTTTCTTGAACAACACTGAAAAATGCATTGGTGTTTTTTTGGAGTAAGTATTACTTAATTTAACTAGGCAATTAATATTATGTACTCATTTAATTTTGGTACAGCACAGAAGCCAACACTTCATTGCTGTGAATTTAAGCAGGTAATACATGCAGCAACTAGGTAATTCATTTCATGTGCCTTGAAACAAGGATACATTTGGTGACCGTATACTTGTAAATGAATATAAATGTTGAGTTCAGACTGAGTAGCACTCTGGATTGTGGCTGCATTTGATACAAAAACAATGTCATATTAATAGTGCGCGATGATTGAGCAAATGCTCTTATGATGCATTTCCTTTAGGAAGCAAGAAAAGAGCAGTTTTTTAGTTGTGAAGTATTTGCGGATATGCATCATGTTATGCCCTAATCCTGTTGCTTGCTGAAAGACATCTGTGGAATGCTGTCATTGGCATGAGCGGTTTTACTGGGCAAATGTAGGATTTCTGAAATATGTATACTTTGCCTTTTACTAATAAAACCACAAGCCTACAAGACACATATTTCACAATGCTAGAGTCAATAACTGTACCAAATGCATACTGTATAACTGAATATAATGTTTATATATATATAAATATATATCAATCCATACTTTTGGCACCCATATGACTCCAAAGTAATGGATGAATTAAGAAAGTGAAGAAACAAGTTGCAGTGTAAGAGAATTTTGCCTGAGCCATTGGCATAAGGTGAACCATAAATAACATAATGTCCTATTTGGGCCTCTCTTTTGTAATCAGTTTCTAGGGTGGGGGGAATATTTCTTGGCATGATGATCACTCGCCTGGCAAGGAGACAAACCAACTTCTCAGTTATCAAATATTAAAAGCAGTATGATCCACATATTTGTCTTTATTTCAAAGCAGTATTTCAAAGCAGTATTTCAACTCCCTTGCCTTTCCAGATAAAGAGCAATATAGAGTAGCCCAAAACACTGTATGCATGTATGTAAGCAATAGTTTGCTGCCCCTTTCTGGCACTGTGTGGGAATATTCATGCTTGTGTAAGTAAAATAAAAAGGCTTTGGGATTGAAATTACAGGTGCTTTTATAAGAGATTTTGTATTGGGTTTATCAGAGAAATATGTAACTAAAATGCCAACTGAATATACTGGCCTGCAATATGCCTACCAATGAAGATTTGAAGAGGCAAGACATGTTATATTTATCCACACTCAAACACCCTTCCAGGGCATGAGAGGTTGTGTGTGGTCTAGAATCTAAAGTAGAGTAGTGATTGGCTCTTGGGGGCAGAAGTCTGGGTGCAGTCCCCTTAAAAAGGTGTTATTGGTTTTTTTTGGCAACTTGATCCAATTACAGAAGGGCATTTGAACTCATTATAAATAGTAGACTCCCCCTTTTATCATGAGAGATGTTCATGTTTTATTATGCAGTTACCTTCTTTAGCCTATTTCATTCAATAGTAAAGTGGCATAAGCTCTCGCCATTGGTAGGTACAGTATACAGGAATGTAAGTTACTGATACCAAAAAGAACAGTTGTCGAAACATTAAAATCACTACACTTTCCAACCCTACAAAAACTGTATCAAAGCACAGTAAAAAGCTTTTAAAAACGTATGTTCATAGATCTGTGCCAAGAAATCCTGGGACTGTATGTGTGTCTGTAAACACAATATTTTTTTTTTTTCCAGCTGGTTAAAAGCTTTTTTCGATCAATATTTATATTTTTACTCTGGATGGAATATTTCACTTTTGTTTTTAGACATTATTAAACCTAATCATGACACAGGACAACACAGAACCAATAAGATGTCTTTGTTAGAGCCTTGCGAAGTGAAATAACTTTGCAGATTGCAGTACCTAGTCCCCTCTAGTGGCCATTTAAGTAACAGTACAAACGTCTTGTAAGTAACTTTGCCAAATACACAAGTGATGCTTATTGATATTAAACTCTTTAACTGGGAAATTTAAAAGACCGATCTGAGATTTTTTGGTCAGAACAGAAAATGAAAGGAAATGTTACATTCAGACATAAATGATGTTTATTTCACTAGTTATTGCCTTTTAATTTTCTAATGACATTAATAGGATGTGTAATTTGTCCATTAAGGTCTTTTTTAATCAGCTAATATAAATAATAGGTCTTTCAGTGAATCATTGTGCATTCCAGCCAGCAACATGCTTTACCAGTTAAAGGGCAACTATACTTTCTTCCAGAAATCCAAGAGGGCTTGCATTGTCTGAAGGGTTTCGGCTTGCACCGTAGTGCAAGTTTCTGTTGTTGATTTTCAAGGACAAAAAAAAAGTTGAAATTATTTTTTTTTAGAAAATAATTACAGAAATTTCCCATTTTTTGGAAAAGTGTATTCTCTTGACTCTTTTTTTAAGACCTTGGGGTGACTGGATCTTAAATGATGCATCTTCTCAAAAAAGCTAAAGCTTCAGTCAGACTATAGCTGAATAAAAATCTGTTCTTGAGTTTCAACATACAATAAGAAGCCAATCTTTTTCCCAGCTCATTGGATATTAATTAACTAGTCTTGCTGTAACATTTTTATCGGTGGTTTATTGGAAATTGAGTGATGATCCTGAAAATCACCTGTATACTTCCAATCTCAGCAAGTCAAGATTTATAATCTGTTTTCTCTCTCTCTCTCTCTCTCTCTCTCTCTGCAACTACGTCACTTAAACACAGATCCTGTGTCTCCCACAGTAACCATCCAACCCACAGAATGAATCTTGCTGTTGAGACCAAACAAAGTCTGACCATGCAGCCTGCAGAACTTGTTGGAATGGACTAGGATAATGGAATGCACAGACACATGACATCACGTGCCAGCAGTCAGAGCAGACCTATTTGCTTAATAGGGCATTATCAGCCACTTTATTAACCCCAATTTAAACCTATTTTAAGTGCTCAAGCCTAGCACTAATGAGAAAATAATGACTACTCATTTGCTTTCTGAAAGAGGCATATTTTCCAATATTCTCTCCCCTTGGGGTCTGACTTGGGGTTACAGGCTGATGGATGAACTATTATACCTGGAGAGGTTTTTGGCTGCAGCTACTGCATTGTTCCAGACCTCTACTATTATAACTGAAGAGAGATCTATATACATAGACAACCTTTGATTGAGATTGGTGACACCAGGAAAGTAACTTTTCTAAAACAGTTTTCTTGCAGCATTTAAACAATTATACTTATGGTTATTTAGTATTATTTAGTAGTCTGAATTTGACTGATAAGAGCAGAGTCATTAATAGGACATAGGCTGTGTATATACACAACTCTGTTTATCTGGGGTTTACCACACAACTCTCAGTCTCATGGAAGAGAACAGATAGTGCAGTACTACACAGTATTCTCAGAGGCAGCAGGCAGGAATGTCTGATCTGGGAGCATGCACACACTCCTGCAAGGCTTTTCCTGCAGACAGAACATCTGAGTCAACAGGTTTTCAAGACTGGAAACTCTGAGCGCTTGTCTTAATTGTTTATATTCCTGCAGCACATTTTAAACAAAATTGCTTAGAGTTCCCGCACATACTTTGCTTACGATATGCTGCACTAAACAATGGCATTCTTTTCCCACTGGCTCAGTGACTACAGATAAAATGCTATTATAAGAGGGTTGCTTTTAAAGTTTACTGTGAGCAATAGCTGCAGGGGGGAAAAAAAATTAAAAGGAAGAAGAAATGTGAGTTTTGACAGCTCCACTGTTTAAGAGCTTCAGTAGTTTGTTTGCAGCAACAGTTTTCTACACAGTCTGCGGGACATGCTGAACTATTTTATTCTTATGAATGGGAGACATGAGCTGTGTCAAAACATACTCAATCAAGACTGGGTTTCACCGGTGGCGTTCAGAGGGCTTTTACCACAATCTTGCTTACAGAAGACAGATAAAAATTGCGCCTCTGCTGGGATAAAACATTTTGCTCTGGTTTACTCTAAAGAGGTAAGCGTCATGCTTCAATGGGGTTGGGGGGGGCATCTCTCATTTGTCTGCTTTGAAAGCCATAAATCTGCAAGTTTGCCAGTTACAGCTGCTTAGCAATACAAGTGCACAGCAGCAGCCAGCCCTTGCTTCTGGCAAAGGAGCCAGTGAAGCTTTGCAATTCAGTCTGCGGCTGGACTCTTTGGTGGTAAATGGGTGGAATTGAATTCTTAAAGCGTCACACACACACACAAGTCACTACCTTCCTCTATTCAGATGCCTTTAATGATCATAACAGCTGACTTATAACCTTTTGACCAAATCTTTGGCAGTAATTATTTTTTACACTTCGAAAGTGATTACTGAGCTATCAGCATAATGATAAAAGCATAACCCGCAGCCCTTTATGGGTTATTTCACACTCTCAGCCTGCCTTCTTATTTTTTCTTTTTCTATAGTTTTGGACAGTGCCCTTCCCCCTCCAGCACTTGTACTCTGTGTTAAAGATTGCCCAGAGATAGCTCATTCACTGTGAATTTAGCAAGTGCAAACAAGCATGCTGTGGCCAAGGTTAAATCTCAGGAAGAAAAAAACAAACCACACACACAAATTATTGCATTCTCCCTAGCTCCTCCTGCATGTTGTGATATTTCAGTCACAGATCCCTTTTTGTTTATCAGCAGCACATATCCCATGTATGGTTTTCAGACGCTAGGTTAGTGTCTCAGAAACTCACCTGATTCAGCAAAAGTGATGATTTCTGAAGTTTGCTCGGAGATTTCATTCATTTCTGCTCGTCCTGCGATGACATCCTCAATTTGAACTTGCCCATCGTCTCCCACTTTCCCCACATGTAGTTTCTTAATGGCATTTAAGAGGGCTGCTTTAGGCACTGTCTGTGTAATGTTAGGTCTGTCCCTCAGATGCAGCATACTCAATATATGCTTCTTGACTGCCTCCACCATGTCACTCTGAGAACTTGGCACATCCTTTTGGAATCTCGCAAGGGCACAAGATGGACAGTCATTTACTGAGCTGTGCCCCTCGGATCCAGGAGTTGGGGAACTCCTCACTATAATCCAGCAAAGTACCAAACAAACTCCTTTCAGCAAGCGTGCAGGCATCCTGTCACCAGGTGATGATTCTTTCCTCCAGACCCTCATCTCTTCTTTCCTTTATTTCTTTTTTTTTTTTCTTTCTCTCTGAATTCTTGTTTTGTGGGGAAAGTTATTTCCTCAAAATATATCTCTTGTCCTCCTTGAGAAAATTCTCAGAAACAAGCAAAAAGTTTTTTTTTTCTTTTTCAGTAAAGTTTGGCTTTGCAGTTTCTCTCTCTCTCCCTCTCCCTCTCCCTGGTGTAAGTGCTGTGGTTATTTGTGGCTGTCAGTGTGAAACGCTCTGACTTCTGTCTCTGCCTTTTGAGAGAGAGAGAGTGAAAGAGAGTAGAGACAGAGAGGACGGATTTGCCTGAAGTGAGTGAGTGAATGAGAGAGGGTGGGAGTTTGTCTACAGTATGAGTAAGGACTTGATTAGGGAAGGGGGAGGAACAGATTCTGACAGGCTGCTTTTGCTTAGTTCTTACTAACACACACCTCTTCATATATCCCAAAGCTCATGCTTTTTGCTGCCCCCTCCCTTTAATCAGTCTTTCTTTTTTTCTTTCTTTTCTTTTTCCCTTCCTTCCTTTTCCATCTTATATCTCACTATGCATTTCCCCATCTCTCTCCTTCAGTTTTAGAATCACCCCTTTCTCCCTTTTCTATCTGCTATTCCTCTCATACAAAGACACCCTCAATATTCCTTGTTCTCTCTCACTGTGTCTTTCCCCATCTCTGCTTCTTTTACTGCTAAAGGCACAACATCACTTATATGGATATCTCTTTGTATTTGTGTATGATCTGTTTGAAATGGTCTAATACACCAGCACAAGTTGTTGCACACACAAACTTTCTTTCCCTGGAAGAATCTTTCTTGCATAAGCACTTTCTCCCTCCCAAGAGCAGGCATAAGAAATCTTCAGCCCTTCATATGTTGTGGGACTGGAACTCTCAGCATCCTCACTGAGAGGGAAAAACAAGTTGGACAGAAGCAGTTGGATAGAAGGTAAATATTTTACCTACACGACAGTGTGTAAACCTTGACAGTTATTGCAGCTGTGATGGCAAGTTAAAAAAATTAATTACTGTGATAAATGGCACTAATGATAAATCACATTTGGAACTTAGTCCCATGACTTAACTCAGTGAGCAACTCTAAATACTATGGCCTCAGACTGTGTATTCCACAATCAGTGATTCAGCACCATTAAAAAGAGGAAAAACGTTTTTTTACATCACTGTGCCGTCTTGTATTTTGTGATATTTTGCTCATAAACATGTCTCATACTTAGAGATTGCTACATACTGCTAAAGTTCATTTCTTCATGTCTGTGGCCATTTAGTATTAAGGAATACATAAGCATCTGTCCGTTTCTCAAAGCAGAAAGCCAGTGTCCCTTCTGCCAGCACTTAAGATCTGATGCTCCTTACTCTGCCAGTGGAACCCCATCAGCAGTGAGATACGAGGGAGTTATAACACAGAAGAGTCTGATACATACAGAGCTGAGTAACACTGATGGTCAGGGATATAAGAATAAACATTTTTATACGTTCTTTCCTATACTTCTACAGCCATATCAAGATTAATGTAACTAAATCCCCATAGTGTTAAAACAGCTTTGATTGAAAGAGTAGTCATCTTCACTATAACCCACTGTAAGTGATTATTTACTCACAAAGCAACTCCAGTTACATTTGTCAATTTACTAGTTATAACAGTGTGCAAGACTTTTGTATCCCTGATCATAAATAGAAAGGGGATACAGAAAACCGTGCAATAAAAAAAGAAACTGCACTAAAGCCAAATAATTTAATTTTTCATTTTGAGCTAGCATTTGTATCAGTACAGAAGTGGCATATATATTTGGAGCAATTAGACATTTATTAACTTTAGACTTTTTTTACTGAATCGATTGTGACAAGGAACAAAGGTGAAATTGTTCACTTTTTTTTTTTTTTTTTTAGAAAACTTGCCTATAACCATGCAAACTTACAAAAGTGGAGAGTAGATGAACAATTTACTGCACAAGCACAATTAAAGATTCACGTAACCCCACCCCCCAAAAAAATATTTTATTGCTCCTAAATGGTGAGTGTAAGTCACACTATAACAAAATATAAGAACAATGACAGAAAAGGAGGACGGCATTATAGCAGATACGGAGGGATTTGGGGTACATGTTCTAGTTCATATTTCATCAGTATCTGAAAAAGTTTTATTTTTCCTCACTTGGCTCCTTGTGCAGTTTGTCCATACCGTGTATATATAGTAAACGCCTGTGTAACTGAACACTTACAGTAATGCATATTAATATCATGTATCTCTTAAACAATCCATCTGAGACCTGTAATTATGGAATGTTTCAGGCAGTGTCAAGCAGAGAATGGTAAGAATGAAGTACCAGATTTAAAGTTCACATGTAGCAGTGTATCTGTACAACAGTTCAGGTAGGGGAACCATTATCTGGAAACCCCTTATCCAGAAAGATACAAATTAAGGGAAGGCCATCTGCCATAGATATAAATGTTTCATTTTTGAATGTAATAATAACACCTTGTACTTGATCCAAACTAAGATATAATGAATACTTATCGGAAGCAAAACCAGCCTATTGGGTTTAATAGTTTCAACGTTTCACTGTTTTTTAGTAGACATAAGGTAAGGAGAATCAGATTATGAAAAGACCCCTTTTCTGGAAAACACCAGATCCAGAGCATTCTGGATAATAGGTTCCATACATATACTTATATATATTTTATAATATATACTGTATTTTATTAAAGCAGCCAGACAACACCTAGGGGCAGATTTATCATTGGTCGAATTGAAAAAAATTCGAAATTCGACCATGTGAATAGGAAGTGAAGTAAAATCCTTCGAATTTCAAGGATTTTACCGCAATCAAATCAAATTTTTTTTTTTATTTAATCAAAAATAAGTAAACCCAATTCAGTAGCTTTGCTCTGGCGAACTAGGTGGTGGAATAAAAATTTAAAGGGGATATACTTCGACAGTCGAATGGTCGAATATTCGAATTAAATCATTTGATCGAATATACAAAATTCACTGGTTGAAGTGGTCTTTAAAAACATTTGAAAATTTGAATTTGTATGTTTTTGAAAAATCGATCGAACTTCGAATCCTTCATGTGAATTTAGTAAATCTGACCCTTTAAGGTTAGGGTGCAGTTGTAAGTGTGACCAATGTGACTTTTCAGCTGCATCAGGTGTACATACAACTAATAAATAACAACTAATATATAACAACTACACATTACCCACATAATACCACAAACACACAACACTCCTAGTCTATGCCACAAACACACACAGACCACAAATACATCACACAAATACACATATATCAGACTTGAAGGCATGCAGAATGAGTATAATCTTAGAAGTCATAAAAGGATATTCATATTCAGGTGAAGGGAAATGCTAGTGACTACATATTTGCATTAACAACAGATATATAACTTTGTCTAGACAAGTAAAAAAAGACTTCTGCGTTGGCCTATATTACAAAGCTTGTGTCTAGACCCTGCCATGTGTGATTCATCCTAAATCAGCTGGGAAACGTTCAGAGAATTTCAGAAAGAAAGAGAAAACTACAGTAAGTTATGGTCGCAGCCTTGAAAATATCTGTTGTGGGCAGAAGAGAAACATTCCCTCTCTTCAGGTAGAGTACAGCTAGCAATACGGCTAATACGGCAAGTCACAAAACTTACAGTTATCATACAAAGCAATCAAGGCATCTAAAGGGAAGTGAAGTTGCCACAACTTTGCTGTCTTTTGCAGAGAAAAGGGGCAAATTGATTTCAAACTCTATTTACACATGAGCAACTCATGTGGCAGGAACAAGTTTCCTTCAGGGAATACAGATTTTAGGTCCGTGCACACACTTTTAGATTCCATTTCCAGGCAGTGAACATGAAAGAAAATAAAATAAATATGGGCATGTTGACCGTGCACTAAGTATCTTTCCATGTTTAAAAAAAAAAAAAAATAAAGATAAAACATCACTGAATTCCTTTCTATTTGAAAGAGACAGTTTACATTTTTGTTCTGTGTAATATTTTATACCTTCTAGGGCATGTAACGTGCAATAAAATGTTGTGAAAAGTTGTAAAAAACTAACCTTTACTGACTATTCTTTCTTTCTTTTGGCCAAAGGTACCAAAAGTCCAGAACTACACATCTGTAGTGCAATATTGAAGGGCTAATGCAATACAGTGTGCCTCCGCACTATGGTGGTCTTTGGTTAAGTTATTCCTTTCAGGAGGGGTCTCATTTAGTCCAAAATATACTTGTAGATTAATTGGCAAGGACTGTAAGCTCCTCTGGGGAGGGGAAGGATATTTTGTAATAGGTCAGCACTATAATATATATATATATATATATATATATATATATATACTTATTGTTCTCATGAAGAGGGATAGATAGACAAATAGAAAAAGATAGAATCCCTTTATAATGATCCCTCCAGATCGCCTCCTAGATTTTGTGCTTGTGTGGGAGTGTTGTGGCTTGTGTACTTCTTCAGAGAAAGTAACACATCTGTTTTGTTTTTCCAGGGAGTTTTGCAGGTCTTATTGTTCCTGTTTGAACATGATCTATAAGTTATGCCCTTTATCTTTATCTATACAGCGGTGCTTGCAATTGCACCATAGCTGACCACATTATGAGTTATATAGAGGTAACAACTATATGGCATAGACACAATAAGAATGCATGTTTATGATCTATTAAAACAACATCTAAGGGTACAAGGTTTTCATAACCAGCTACCATAAATATTTCACTGCTGTTTTGTGACAAGGCCTTCTCTACAGAGCTTTTGTCATTCTTTGTTTTTCCTCATTCTTTGTTTTTCTCATTCTTAGTATTGTCGTGTCCTTCTGTTTGTAATTAATCCCTATGGGCTCAATTATTTCAATTATTTATGCATGTATTTTTTTAACTGTTCCATTTTTAAGTGTTATCACTACAGTATCCTATTGCTGATTGGACAGGGTGGACTGTTTAAAGCAGTGATCCCCAACCAGTGGCTTGCGAGCATCATGTTGCTCACCAACCTCTTGGTTGCTCATATTGGCCTCAATTTTTTAAACTCCAGACTTGAAGGCAAGTGGTAATTGCATGAAAATTAGGTGTGCTGCCAAGTAGGGCCAGCCTTTATTTAGCATCCCCATGAACTTTTTTCATACAGTACTTGTGTTGTGCCCCAACTATTTTTTCATTTGAATGTTGCTCAAGGGTAAAGAAGGTTGGGGACCCCTGGACACCGGGTGTATTGTGACTTGGGCATGATTCCATTCCAGTACTAAAACCATATAAGTGTGGTTTCTTCCTTCAATTACCTCAGCTTTTGTTTGGGGGGAAAAAAACACTCGGCAAAAATCCATGGTATGCAAAGGAAGAAACCACACAAGAGTTTAGGAACTCTTGTTCGGTTTTAGTACACAATTGCTTGAGCCCAAAGGCTTGAGCATTTTTAAAGTGTCCCTTAGGTATACAGTAGAAACCTATAATTTCTTTTAATTAAGAGAAAAGTATCTCGGGTCCTGCCCCATTGAAGCTTACAATCTAAGGTCCCCATTACACAAAATATGGTCCCTTTTACTAAGAGCCAATAAAGCAGCCTGTGTGTTTTTGAAGGGTGAGAGGAAATGTACCCAGAGGAAACCCAAACAGACATGGGAAGAACATACAAACTCCTTAAACAGTATAATTTGCTCCTCTCAAAGATAAATATATTGATGGAATTTTAGAATAAATTTAAAAATGGTATTCTATCAATTGCATAGCGCATGCTATAACTAAAAGTTTACTTAGTTACCAGAAAATAAATGAAGAAAAGATTTTCTGTAATGTGTTCAGAAACATACATACTTGAATTCATGTGTATTTCTGTGTTCCCATTGTCATTATAGGATTTACAGTCACAAAGCGTTTCCAGTGCCATTGCATACAATGAGAACAGTAAGGTCTTTATTATGAGTTTATTTTACAACACAAGCAGTTGGCTCCCACGATGGATGCAATACATAAAGTAAATTATGCCTGGTCAGCTATCAAAAAATAACTGCTTTATTCCACCAGCACAAAACTCCATATTCATCTAGGACGCATTTTTATTTTTAATTACACCCTGTATATATTTTTATTTATAGAATATAAAACGCTGTTTAAAAACAAATCTACTGTTAACTCGAAACCAAAGATTACATTTTCCTATTCAAGAAACTTTTATTTCCAGAATTGTAAAATATAATGAGTGCTTAAATCTTGTGGAAGATGAAGCAAACATATTGGCTGCTTACAGAACACCTTTGCTGAGTGCTTGTATGACGCACACATACACACACACTCTCACATACAAGCAATCGCTGTTCTGCATTTAGGAAAGTGATTCACAGCCTATAATAGAAATATGAATCATATTTGGTGCATGAGTATTTAGAAAATAATGGTATAATACTGTCTGGTCACAAAGGGAAAAATGGAGCCTAGTTGTAATAATTGTAGACCAATCAAAATATGTCTCACACCTGTGTTTACTCCCCATAGGACTACTTGTGGCAAGTGTAAGTAAGGTATACAATATACTATACTATATTATTATACATTATACTAGATGCAAGACACTTAAAGAAAACAAAAGAAAAAAAAATAATTTTGCCACCTTTAGATAAAAGTATTCTTTAAATTCAGAACAGCAAGGGAACAGAATTCCCTGTAATGGAAAAGCAGTACTGTGTGACACCAGAGGCAGAATTTTTAGGATAAAGGGAAATTAGAAGCAATGCCTTAAATAAAACGTTGGGAGACACTGATCCAAGCAGAATATCTGATTGCCATATTTGGAGTCAGGAAGGAAGTTTATTCCCCCCCTCTCCTCACCTGAGGCAAAATTAGAATTAGTTTCAATTTGTGTTTTTCTGTTTACTTTTCCCTGGGTCAGCAATAGGGTAATAGGTTGAACTTGATTGACCAATATTTTGGGTGAATGAAACTTGTGTAAGAAAAGTATATAAATATATATGTAGGAAATATTATTTTAAAAAGTAATTTCTTGTTTAAAGTATCCATTTTATGTTTGGTTAATGCCAATATAAATGTGTGTGGCTTGGAGTGTATGGTGGGTAATAATTGAGTAATTTGATATGAAATATAAATAGAATTGCAGGATATCGTTTTCCTATCATCTCCAGAAATATACTTTGTAACAAATTTGCCTCACTTAAGAAGGAATGGAGCATTATAGTAAACTGATTTTAAATGAAAAGTTTGTGCAAATCAGTGCACAATTGCATCTAATAAGAACCATATGACCATGTAAAAGCCTCAGAGCTGGTTAGCCTGACAAGCATAAAATAGCCCTAGTTTTTCTCTAGGACAGAAGACTCCAGGACAAACACTATTAAAATTACTCTGATACAGGGTAAATATGAAATGTGATACTTTATAAATTTCCAATTATGGTAATGTATACAAAATATTAGCAATATTAGATTCCTCACATGGAATTCCCCATACACTTTACTGAGTTTTTGCTCACAACGTACATGTTGCATCCTCCCTGCTACTTTCTCTTTGCTCTCTTGTATATCAAACTTCAATCGGTAAAGGGCAAAATCCTGATTATAGTTTGCTCTGTCTGATGATAATGCTCATCTCTGAATGCAGTCTCAGAACACTAGGGTTTCCTACCTCGCTTCAAAACACATGCAGGCAGGTTAAATGGCTCCTGATAAACTTGAATATAGTGTATGTAAAAGAAATAGGGACTTAAATTGTAAAATATACTGGGACAGGCAATGACGTAATTAATGCATAATCTCTGTAAGGCACATGGGATATTTTGATGCTATATGCATATGGGACCCATTATCCAGAATGCTAGGGTCCTGAGGCATTCTGGACAATGGTTCTTTCCATAATATGGATAGTCTTTACTTAAGTCTAATAAAAAAATCATGTTAACATTAAATAAACCCATATAGGCTGGTTTTGCTTCCAGTAAGGATTTATATAATAACAGAGAAAAGAAAATAATTTTTAAAAGTTTGTATTATTTGGATAACGTGGAGTCTATGGGAGATGGTATTTCCATAATTTAGAGCTTTCTGGATAACGAGTTTCTGGATAATGGATCCCATACCTGTAGAGAAATATTTTTAAAATGGATGTTTGTTTTTAAACAGGTTGCCGGTATATGCTACCTGCTGATTGGTTGCTTTAGACCTGTAGCTAGGATTGCCACCTGGCCGGTATTTTACCAGCCTGACTAGTAAAAATGATGTTTGACCCCAATGTTATTAATAGGGGGAAATGTCTAAATATATAGGAAGGCCAGTATTTTTTTGGCAATCCTAACTGTAGCACATTTTATCACATTACCCACAACTTGTACTTCTTCATCAATGAGGACTATCTCTCATGAAGCCTGTGTGGTCTATTTTTAGGGTAGATTATAGCCAATTAGCTCTAGTTGTCACTGAAAATGGTATACTTCCATGTTAGTCCTACTGATTGATCAAATGTGGAAAAATTAATGCACTGTAATATCTTCTTAACACAAGCACAGCAGGCAGATTGCTATTATTGTTTCTGCAACCATATTTCTCCAAATTGTAGCCTTTCAATAAGGTCATGAAAAATCTGATTACAGTGATGCTCTGTGAGACTTTCACTCAAAGGAGAAACACAGTAGAAGCTAGAAGCAATACGGAAGAGTAATGTGTTATCATAGAAAGGGATATTAGTTGGTGATCAGAAAACAATACAGGGCAAATGGAACTGCAGTATAGGGCAGGACAGCTTCCTCTGATGCTACAAGTAGCAGTTCAAATAGTTTCAAGTCACAAAATATCAGTATGATGACAAATTGTAGATAGTTATAGTAATATAAATGACTGTTTTAAATACAAGGATAGGGTAAGGCAGATAATCAGTAGAAAGCATAATGTGCACTCTCTTCAAGAACCTTCACAATCGCATGTTTGGGTTTCCTGTAGGATTCCTAGCTATTAGATCATGGTCTGAATTTTCACAATATAACAAGAGACCAACTAAACAGGCCTAATGAGTAGATCAGTTTTATGGGACAATTATTTAATTCAAACCAAGCAGTTTTTTATCTTTTTTCTTCGTATATACTTTGTGGAGTTGTCAGATGGAATAGCCCATCAAATAGAAGCAATGGACATGTTTGTGTATCTGATTATTTGTTTAAATAAATAACAATGCAGATCTATAACAACCCTTCATAGATCTGCCTCTAATTCTAGATTGCTATGCATTAATTGGCAAATAGAAACATACTTTTTTTTGGCTGCAATTCTAAAAAATACAAAAAAATGGTTAGCGAAGACTAACCTAAACAGTCTGGAAGCCATAGTGGTATGGTGTTCATTCATTATTTGCTTAATAGTTAGTTTTCAACTTTAATTAAATAATCAGAGCCAGTTGTGTTACTAAAAACACTAAGTCCAAAATTGCATTAAACTGGCTCTGTGTAAAGAACTTATATTATTCTAGACTTTTGCACTTTACATGCTCTGAGACTTCGTTTAGTCCAAGGCAGTTGTGCAGACATTGTCATTTCTCTGTTCAGGGCCTGGGAGGAATTGAATGCTTTTTACAGATACTCTCAACAAAATAATAATATACTCTTTGCATATTGGTCATTTCGCAAACCATAGAATTGTTTTAAAAGTTGATACATTTAAAATACATTCAAAAGGAAAGTGGTGACGTTCATGTTGAAAATGGTAAATTATATATACAGTATATAAAACACAGTTGCCATTCTAGTTATCTTTATATCAGGGCATGTTGTTCAAGTGGATACTTATCTCATTGTTTCTAGCATTGCCTTCCTTAAACGGGTTGTTTACCTTTAAATTAACTTTTAATTAGAGACAGAAGAAGCAGACAAATAATTCATAAACGATTAAGAAGAAAAATTTAAAGCTATTTGAAAAGTTGTTTAGAATTAGACTTTTTATAACATACTAAAGTTAGGTTAAAGATGAGCCACTCCCTTTAAATGTAGAGTTGTTAAATATATTATTAAAGCTCTGTCTTTAATTGTATAAAAGCATGGTAAGTAAGATGATGTTATGAGATGAAAATATCCCTTAATGCATTGAACCGGAGGCATTTTCCCCCGCTGTGCCTCAAATCGACTCCCATGTCCCCTGATTCCAGTCTTTGGAAATGGTGTGAAAATACACATCTGTGTTTCAGGCAAAAAATCATGCAACTGGTGTGTTTACAGCAATGAGGCAATAGTGGTTGATGAGAGGCAATTTCAAGCTTGTGACAAAATAATTAGTTGACAAACTTTGTCTGTAGTGGTAGCCCTAGGAAAATAAATATTAAAGTTTGCTGATTCAAAGGGGTTGTTCATCTTCGAGTTAAGTTTTAACACAATGAGTTCAGTTACCCCCATTTGAAAGCTGGAAAGAGTCAGAAGAAGAGGGACAATAATCCAGAAACTATAAAAAAAAATAATGAAGACCAATTGAAAAGTTGGCAATTCTACAACATGCTAAAAGTTAAATAAGGTGACCCACCGCTTTAATAACTTATGAACTTTTCCACATTCACCTTTCCAGGACTGGAAACAGTCACTCTGCAATCAGCTCGTTAGTGAATATCAAGTCATTTAGTACCAATAAGATAGTATGTTGAAAGACAGACAAGAAGGAAAACATTTAGCAGCTCTGTTATAAACATGCTTGGTTTTAAATAGTTCATTCCTGCAACTCAGGTATTACACCATGCAGGTGTGCTTAAGTAAAGAATAATTACATAGCACAAATTAAAGGCCTCAGGCATAAAATGGCTGGGCTTCTCCTTTTCGTTAAGGTTAATGTGCTTTGCATGTGTGATAAGAGAAAGAGAAGTTGCACTTTGGGACAACAAATTAGGACACTTTTGGCTTTAAATCACTGTTCGCTTAGTGTTTTTATGATTTCTTGCTTGGATACTGCTGCCCGGGCTCAAGCTCCACTTCTACACTCCAAAGTTCAAACAGAAGAGTTTGCTTCCAAGTTTGTTCATCTACCCAGGATGCATCCAAATGAGGCATGTCATCGTACCAACAACCTGTCTATGGTTAGCAAGTGCACATAGCAGAGTACTCATGTGTGGCTCCCAGCCATTCCTTTACTCCAAGAGCAAAGAATTGCTTGTTTGATTGCTTTTTCAAACTCTGGAATATGCTGAAATTTAGATGCCATCGCTTTACTCTGCAGAATATAAACCAGAGAACACATTCTTGTAAAACTTTCACAGCCAAGGATTTTCTGAAATTGTCATTCTTGCATGCCATTAAAAAAGATTCAAAATGTGTATGCATTGCTAAAATGATGTTTACTTAGAAGAAATGCGGAACTGCTTTCAGATAGGTCAGGTTCCTGACGCTGTGTCTTGTATAATTAACTATGTAATGTGATTGGGATACTGAAAGGGCCAGAAATGTAGTGTTGTGGTCAAAGTTCACCTGAGGATAAATCTTCAGCTGGGAGATTGGTATGCTGCTTCTCTTGCCTGTTGCAGCTATTGTATCTTAAGGTAACGCTCACATTTTATCCAACTTTATCTATGATCCTTCCCTGCTTTGTATATTTTGTTTCAGTAGTTCCCTGAAAGATTTATTTCATCGTGCTGGGTACTTGTTTCTGTTGAGTAATGACTCTAGTTATTGGCAGGACATTTACAAAATAAGTATTGAGTTGAGAGAATATACTGGAATGAACTTAGTGGCTATAAAACAAGGGAGTCTGCTTGTTCACCTAAGCAAGTTTCTTTACGTTCATTTGCGCAGGCAATAAAATTTATTGAGCAGGGGCTTTACTGTACTTGAGCAAAATACTGGGTGCAATGCAGCAGTAATACTGCATAGAAATAAAAAATAAATGTATTTGTGCTATTACTCCTTATAAAATCAACTTGCTGATACAGGTATGGAACCTGTTATCCAAAATGCTTGGCACTTGGGGTATTCCGAATAAGGGATCTTTCTATAATTTGAATCTTCATACATTAAAGGGCAGATTTACTATTATTCCCCCCCAAAAAATTGATTATCCTCAATTATCCTCGAATAGTTTTAGGCTGCCCTTTATTCCATCTTCTATCATTTGATGATCGCATAACGATCATTCGATCATTCGAATGAATTATTCGATCATTCGAATAATTTGTTCGATTCGAACGATCGAAGACTTCGATCGTACGAATCCTATTTGATCAGGGAGGTCTCCCATGGGCTTCTATTACAATTCGGTAGGTCCAATCTGGCGAAGTAGGCAATCTAATAACTTTAAAAAATTAAATCCTTCGCTGATCGAATGATCTGACGATCGCTATTCGATGATTGAATAAGCCTAATTTGCATATTCGACCAATCAAATGAATCCTACGATCGGAATTCGATCGAATTCGATCTAAATCGGCTCCTAAGCATACTAGAAAATTATGTAAACATTAGATAAAACCCAATAGGTTGGTTTTGCTTCCAATAAGAATTAATTATATCTTAGTTAAGATTTAAGTACAAGGTACTGTTTTATTATTATTACATAGAAAAAGGAAATCCTTTTTAAAAAATTGGATCTTTTGGATAAAGTGGAGTTTATTAGAGATGACCCTTTCCATAATTCAAGTTTTTCAGAATAATAGCATTCCAGATAACGTATCCCATAACCTGTACAATGAATAATAGCTAAAAATATTCTTGCAGAATCCAGGCAACCAGCATTACTGTGTGTCCCTAGAACTGTATTCTTGATAGGTTCACTTGGTATTTGGTTTTATATGCATACATAGTTATATTTCCACTTAACATTACAAGCACACTTACTTGTCTAAACAAAAGCTTGATTTATGTATCCCTTGGTACATTTAATGAAAAATAAATAAAAATAAAATGTTGGATATCCCCCAAGTTGCTAAGGAGTGTGCGTGCACATTAACTAGAGCTAAGTAGAAGGCAGCTGTTTTAAAGTGGTTGCAGTCTGTCATGTTTTCCATAACCTTGTGGCAAGCTGGTGAGCTCAGTAGTACACCTTGTGAAACACACTATTTATTAAGCAAGGACAATATAAAAATGCTACTTGCACACAAAGATGTCTTGAAAATCTAATTTCAACAACAAAAAAAGACACAATTTACGAAAATGTCTTTGCATAAGTCAGATGGCTTATCCCAATATTCATGTTATCGGGTACACACATTGGTTTAAATATACAAGCAGGTGGGGAGACTAGAGTGTAGATGAAGCAGAGGAAGACATTTCAGTTACATGATTAAGTTGCGTTGAAAAAAGACCAAAATCCATCAAGTTCAACCTATACACAGCACCGATAGACACGCTGACACTGACCCACTCCCTATACTCACATAAACTATAGATACCAATATCTATATTAATTGTAGATTTTAATATCACTATAGCCTTGGATATTATGCTTAACCAAGTGATCATCCAAAATACTCGTAAAAGCATCAACAGAATCCGCCATCACAACATCATCCAGAAGGACATTCCACAACCTCACTGTCCTCACTGTGATGAACATTTTAGGAGTATATATTATATACCATGGTTCCTTGCTGATGTTCTTAGTACTTAGTAACTTAATTTCAGATTTGTTCAGTGCCAACTGAGATTTCTAAAACTGCT
Organism: Xenopus borealis; assembly: GCA_024363595.1. Lineage (NCBI taxonomy): Eukaryota > Metazoa > Chordata > Amphibia > Anura > Pipidae > Xenopus > Xenopus borealis. The sequence continues at coordinate 57,065,325 of CM044441.1, read as the reverse complement.
ATACATGGTTATATATGCAGCTCAGACTTTTTTATTATTATTATTATTATTATTATTATTAACATGTATTTCTATAGCACCAACTTATTTCGCAACGCTGTGACTTTAATATAAAAATACAAGAAGCAACAATGTCAAATATCTACATTTTTATTGCACAGCATGTTAATAAGTACACCCATGGATTCAGCACTATGCAGAAGATGAAGGTAGGACCCCCTTAAATCTCAGTGGTATATGAATTTTTAATCAGTAGAAATTATGTGCAGACTTTTACACTCCAAATAAGAGTATATGGTATCTAAAGAAAACACTTACAAACAAAGTGAAAGACCTATTAAAGCAGGAGGAGTGAATTTATTTTGGCTCTAAAAGATCTAAAAAGCAATTGAAAGTAAGCTTTTGAGAATAAAACCCACTGCTCAGAGTTGTTCATTATTGAACTATGATAAGTCTCCTGTTTGAAATGGTATAATTAGTGAGGTTAACTTGCTGGAGCTATGTGCATGCAGGTTTTCACGAGGCAGTCAGCGAAACACAATGTAACATAACACACCCACTTTTACAATATAGTGAATGTTTCTCTTCATGTTGAGATATGTTTCACCATTAAAGATGATTTATCTGTAGACATATGCTGATGATTATGAAGTGGTTTAGTAAATCATCTGCTCCAGTCATCTGGTTTGTATACGTTGTATGTTTGGTTATGTATAGAATAATGCTTGGGACCTGATGTTTTCTGGATAATGGATCATTCTGTAATTTATACCTTAAGTCTACTAGAAAACCATGTACACATTAAATAAACCCATTAGTTTGGTTTTACTTCCAATGGGTATTGATTATATCTTGGATTAGATCAAGTGCAAAGTACTGTTTTATTATTACAGAGAAAAGCAATTCATTTTACAAAATTTGGATTATTTGGATAAACTGGGAGACGGCCTTTCTTTAATTTGGAGCTTTCTGGATAATGGGTTTTCTGATAATGGATCCCATACCTGTGTATAAACATCACAATTTGTGAATGGGCTTAGCTGTTAGTGGGGCAATGGATAATTAATTTAAACTGATGCTTTTTACAAAGGGCAAGATCCAGTTTGAGAGAAGAACTTTTTCTTGTGGTTCGTCTCATCAAAAGTCTATGGGGAAAATCTGAAATTGACTTAGGAGATACTTTTTGAACTGGATGTGGCCCATGTTCTGGATTGGCACTATGAACATTTATATAAAGACCCTAAATCCCCCTAATTCCTAAACTCTGCTGATGTAATTTGTTCACCCTGTTAAGAATTTTTTTAAAGCTGGTATGAGATACTGTACCTAAGACCGCTTGGCATTTATATA
>CM044441.1:56991490-57063753 GCA_024363595.1 Xenopus borealis | reverse complement strand
TTTTTTTGTAGTTAGCCAATCTCAGGAGTGACATTTGCCCACCCATACCTTGTTTGAGATAATTGGTGCTCCATCCACACTCATGCATTAGTGTTTGCTTGTTGATTTTTATTTTACTGCCCACATTTAGTTATATTTGCTCTTTGTGTCTGGTTCTCTACTGCATTTGGTTCTGCATAGGTTTAGCTCCTGCAAACAATAGAGGTCACAGTTAATTTGTCAGGCGTTTAATAGGGACCACGGTCCCATACTACTGCTTGCACAAATACAAAATATTTACCTGACTTGACTTCTCTGACAAGTTCCTGTAGTCTTTGTTTTAAAAGTTTTGTTGTTTAGTAGTTTGAAAGGTTTAACAAAGTGCCGTACTGCACGGGGTGAAATAAGGCAACGGGAATAAAGACTTCTTGTACAACCACTCATCAGCATGTACACATTTTTTCTCAGATCGATCCAGTCAGATCACCCAAGCGTAGTGCAATAACATAGAAACAAAAAATCTATGTGAATTCCCTCTTGCAAAGTAATGAACGTAATGAATTTCATAAAATGAACACACAGACATCTTTTTAAAGCAACTAACTTTTCAAAGCCAGAGGCAAAGGCTTTTGGGAATTAAAGAAAACATGGAGAAAATAAATGATAAATAAACAAACAAGTCTCTACAATATTCAGAGGTCAAGGTGACTCACATGCAGAGAAATGAACAATAATGCCACTTTTATACGTGGTTTCAACTATAAACCAGTTTATGTTACTGATTTATTCAAAACACATTTGATTTTTCTAAAAAAAAACCTTTCAAATGCTTTTGGGAAACATGATACTACATTTACTTATGTAAAAGAAACCATTATGTGTGTTTTTCAAGCTCAGTTTCTCCATGGTAGCTACTGAGTAAACTACTCACTGCCACTGTTACTGGTTATGGCCACCAACTATTGCCTTAAATTAACTTTAATTTTAATGGACTCACATTTTGTTTTATATACTGTTCAAGCTTAATTAAAAAAGAGAGATTCTCTCCTGTTTTGCTAGCTTTATTCATCTATAGAACCAGGTATTATTCACATGTTTACAAAGAGAATTGTTCAGCACAAGTCCCTCCCCATACAGTTTAGCTAAGCTTGGCGCCTTGGTGCTGAGATTTTAATTGACTTGACCAAGACGACAAGTTGTTGACAAAAGAATCAGCAGCAGGAATTAAACCCAGGCCTCCTTGTGTAAGAGTCCAGTGGCTTTGACGCTGGGCTTCTCCTTTCCCCATATGTTCAGAAGGAAGCATTAAAATTACTTATTTCAAATAAATCATGGAATACATTAACTAACAAATGTGTAAAAGGGATATTTAAAAGCAACTGAACAAAACCCACATATGATTTTTCAGTACTTAGTCCAGGTATGGGATCTGTTATCTGGAAACCCATTATCCAGAAAACTCCAAATTACAGAAAGGCTGTCTCCCATTGACTACATTTTATACAAATGTTCAAAAATGATTTGCTTGTTCTCTGTATTAACAAAACAAGACTTTGTACTTGATCCAAACTAAGAAATAATTAATTCTTATTGGAATCAAAACTAGGCTGTTTGGTTTATGTCATGCTTACATGATTTTCTTGTAGACTTAAGGTATGAAAGTCTAAATTGCAGAAATATCCGTTATCTGGAAAACTCCAGGTCCCAAGCATTCTGGATAACAGATTCCATGACTGTGCAACTGATATGATCAACCTACAAGTAATTTCATAGTTTATGGTTTGCCTGTGTTAGGGCATAGCCAAATTTCCAGACTTGATCATTCAGAAATTGTCCGAAACTGTTAAATCAGTTATCAATTAATAAAATAAAAATATGTAAGGTTTACATTAAAGAATTTAATTAGTTATTTGAATGTTCTGTTTCTTTTTTGTTGTTTCCTTTGCAACAATTTTTGTTTACCCTTTAATACCCACTATTTTCTAAAACATTGACTTTGTAGCTTTGGGGAGTTTGCCTGATCTGGCATTATTATGGCATGTTTTGTTTAACTGAAATCTTGATTTAAAGGATCATCTATGGGAAATGATCTCCCAGGACAGAATATATTTTTTCAAAATTTGCAGTGAGAACTTTGCAAAGGGGACAAAAATGGGGGGAGGAGAATTGTGTCTGAATGTCAGTTAACCTCTCCCAAAGTGCAGTCATTGATCCAGTCTATTTCATATTAGAAAGATTATAATTGTCATTAAATAAAGTGTACATTTCATGGTAGTTTGATTGAGACAAATAACTGAATTTGATATATTTAAAACAAATTATGTTACAATCATTTTACTCATTTCAAACCAGCACTTCTCTTCTTAACAAACAGTCTGTTAATCCTCGCATATCAACTTTCAAAGTGTTTTACTCTGGCAGATCATCCTCTATTTCATCACATCACCCCATACATTGTTTCATATCTTCTCCACTATCCCCTTCACTGCCACCATTGTTCCCATCAAGCCTTTCTCTCTTTCTGTCCCTATATAATTTTTTTCCAGAGCTGTTCCTCTGATGTCTTGGAATACAACAGTCTGATCTCCTGGCATATGGGAAAACAAATTAGAGCAAGTGTGATTTGAATCAATAAATGATATTAGGTTGGTCTGTGTATACATGACCCTTTCAGCTTACAACATATTCAACATCAGCAGCATATTCAACAGCAGCAAATAGCTGGTGGCTTTTGACATGTTATTTTACACCAAGGGACAGATTTATTAAGGCTCGAGTTTTCCACGAAGATTTGAGTTTTTGACTTTTTTGGTCAAAACTCACATTTTCTAGTTACAAAACAAGATTTATTATACCCCAACCTTGCAAATATCTAGAATCTGAAAATACAATTCGTAAATCCTATCAAGGTCATGTAGAAGTCAATCAATTCAAGTTTTCAGGTTGCAAGACTACATGAATAGTGTTTTACATATGCCAGTTTTAATGGAGATGGTGTGGAAGGTATTTTTAGGCACTTGCCAACATGGGATTTCCCATGATAGCCAATGGGCTACAAAGGGTCCCATGTATAAATAATACTCTGATAAGCTGTGTGGAATAGATTGCTTTTATGATCATAATGTATGCTGTTAATTCACACATAAGAAGAATAAGGGAGATAGCAAAACATTAATGATGAGTGAATTTCTCCCGTTTTGTTTCGCAAATGAGCAAATTTCCCACAATATTTGCGAAGTTCGCTAAACGGCGAGAATATGTGCACAAAAATCGGGACATTTTCACGCAAAATCCATGAAAATTTGATATTTTCACGAAAATTTATAAAATATGAAACCTTCTAAAGAAAGTGAAGTCACACATATCAAATAAATATCACCAAAATAAGTAAGGATAGAGCAGTAACTAATATGACCAGATCTTTTTGCCTACTGCTTATCTGTTTAGTAACTAACAGTGTTAAATTGCTGTTTGTGCAGGGTAATCATCAGCATCTTGGTCCTTACTTCAGAGTGTTTTGGTTTCCAAGCAGCTTTATTCCCATGTACACTACCTTTAGTTCAGAAACTTCTCAATAACAAAATAGAGATACTCACTACCTGACCTGTTGTCCCAATTCATCCCATATGGTGGCCATACACATAGGGGCAGGTTTATCAAGGGTCAAAGTGAAAATTCAAATTTAAAAAAAATCTAATTTCGAGTTATTTGTGTGTAGTTTGACTAGGAATGGTCCCTAGGGATCATAATGTAATGAACAGATAGTCTCCATGATTCAACTGGATTTTTAACCCTGTCCAACTTTTTTCGGCCCATGTATGGCCAGCTTTAGTCATGCCCTTTCCCTTTCACTCACTGCATTGAGTTTATGGTCTTCAAAGTTAAATAGCTGCCAGATTACCCCTTTAAACATGAATATTTTTTATGTAGATGCAGCATCCATGAGTGATGAGTGGTTAGCTTGGTAGTATGATGCGATACAAACCAGTGAAGTCTTAAGCATGTATTTTATTTGTAAGCCAAGAGTGATAGCAGACACTGAATTTAGAGCATTTTGTTGGCCAAACCTTATTAAGCTCAGTAGCAGGGGGATATAAGCATATGTCTCTATTGAATGTTAAATGCCACCAAGCTCCTGATCCTGAATGTGGCAGATGAAACCAAACAATTTGTTACCAGGAAACCCGTTATGCAGAAATCTTTGATTTACAGAAAGGCAGTCTCCTAGAAACCCATTTTATCCAAATAATCCAAATTTCTAAACATCACATTTTTCTATGTACTTCATCCAAACTAAGATATGATTAATCCTTATTGAATGTAAGATCTGATTTGTTGATAAATGTAAAAAGCACACTGGATAATACAATGAGAAAAACATGTCACTGTTTATCACATGAAGAGTCCATTGAAGCCTATGTGGAAAAACTGGAACTTATTTCAGAGAAAAGTTTTAACTTCTTAAATTGAATCTCAACATAAAATATTCATATAATTAAAGTTTAACTATTGTGTAATTGAAAATGTAATATAAGCTTCATCATACTGAAAAAAAGAAACCTTCTAAATACAATCAATTAAATATTCTGTGCCGTTCCTGAAATAATCAAGTTTATCTTTACTATCCCTCGCTCAGCATCTGTTTCATTTCATTCGGTCTTCATGCAGGAGTTGGGTGTCAGATGAATGATTCAGTATATCTTATAGGGGGCTTTTGCCTAGAAGATGTATTAGAGTTCACTCACTATCAAAATCACCAGACATCATGTCTCTCTACATGCAGGATTTGTACAAAAGGCAGTTATTTTGTTAGATTTTGTTTGTATTGGAATCAGTTGTTTGAATGAAGTCTAATACATCTGATAGGAAAGGGAGCCCCCCTGTAATGGTGGCCATAGATGCACCGATAATATCATACTAAAATTCTCATACGATATTCGTTGCGTGTATGGTGGGAAACAAGCCAACCGATATCAGCAGAAGACTTGGATATCTGTCGACTCGTCAATCAGGCTGGACAGAAGCTCTCTGCATGTGTATTGTAACAAAAAAGTGCGTAATTGTTACGTCTATGGACAGCGTAAGGTATATTGGATCTAACTGTCAATGAATGTCTGACACCCAACTGCTGCATGAAGAGAGAATGAAGAGAAACAGATGCTGAGAGAGGAATAGTGAAGATAAACTTAATTATTTCAGAAACAGTGCAGAATTATTAATTGATTGTATTTAGATTACATGGCTCAATTGGTTATTTTTATTGCTAGCTTCAACAAGAGCATACCCCTAAACATAGGCCTTCCCTATATCACAGGTACAGTATGTCATGTCCAGCAGCACAAGGTATAATGAGAAAGAATATTTTATAAATATTGCATAGGCACATATATAGTGCTGGTTTCCATTGGTTGAAATAAAAGAAGAGTATATTCAGCAACCTTTCTGACACAAATCTGTTGTCATTGTCCCTTCATCTCATCCTTACTTTTCACTCTGTTTCACCCATGCCCATGAACTTTTTTGACCTAGGCAGCTCCTGTCACTTACTAGAATATAATATGAATTTATGAGATGGAAGGGGAAGAGTATTTATTGAAATCTGAGACCACGTGATGAATTCCCGCATTCCCTTCTTGTGTTTAACTAACTCTGTAATTAGGATAAATAATGGTATATATTTGTTTGCTAGAACAGATGTTTGAGAATCATTAATAAGTTTGACATTTTCTGGCTAAATTGTACTTTAGTAAAATTATAATAATTCTTCTGAACATACCATATATTAGATAAAGTGTGTTAGAAAAGTGTATAAGAACATTCTTGGTATTAAGACGTGATGTAAAATAAATAGGGGGTTATTTAATAAACTCTGAATGCAAAAATAACGAAAACTTTAAAAAAAAATTTATAAAATCGGACTTAAAAAAAAAAATCCGGAGGATGAAAGAGTCAGAATCTGAAAATCCAGCATTTCAAACCTGTCGGGGTTTCATATAAGTCAATGGAAGTCCCAATAATTTTTGATGTGCGCTGGGTTTTCTGAGTTCAGTTAAAATTTACAAACAAAATAGTGAAAATCGGTTGAAAAAAAATTAAAAAAATTTGTGAACATCAGATTTTTACCCGCAAAGCAAATTTTCAGGAAAATGTAATAAATGTAACCTCAGCAGAGTTTGTAGCAGAAAATATTGAGATAAATTCGGACTTTGATATATAACCCCCATAGTGTAAGATAGAAATACATTTAAAGGTAGTGGACCCATTCAGGACCGGGCCAAGGTAGTTTAGCACCCTAGGCAAGGGTTCCAATCAGTGCCCCCACCCCGCTATCCAGGCCCAGCCATATCCACCATTGATAATGCAGACTCCAAGCCCTGTGCTGTGCCCAACCCAAGCCCCCATGATCTGTACCTGTGGTACTGCCAGGCCATGTCAGTAGCCAACAATGGGCCCAGGCCCAGCCATATCTATTAATACTGCAGTCTGCAGCTGCAGACCCCAAGCCCATGCCCCCACCATACTTGTGGCCACCCCAAACCCCCATGATCTGTACCTGTGGCAGCAAGAAGTAGAAGGCAGGTGCAGCTTCCACGAGCCCAGCAGGACAAAGCAGACAGGTCTCTTCAGCAAGATGCGTTACTGCTCCCCTCTACCGCACACAAGAGGTCCTCTCTGTCCAGACCTTTAGTAATGACTGACTCCGACTGACGTATCACACCGGCCCTTCAGCCTATTATGCATGCACGTCAGAGCGTCAACGCACCAACATGGAACCGGAAGGTGCCAAGTCACGCTCCAGGGTGGGGGAGCCTGTACAGATACACCAGGCTAAAACAAACCCCAGAGGGGATTGGGGCATTCGAATCTTATAAATAAAGGCCAACAAGCCAAGTGAACTAAAAAGTAAAAATAAAAAAATTAATTTCCCTGAGAAGTGCACCCCCCAGTGATTGCGCCCTAGGCAGTTGCCTAACCTGCCTACCCCTTGGCCCAGCCTGGGACCCAATTATCCAGAAACCCATTATCCAGAAAGCTCTGAATTACAGAAAGGCCGTAGATTACCATAGATTCAATTTTATACAAAGAATCCACACTTTTTAAAAGGATGGCTTGTACTTCCCAACTAAGGTAAAATTAATCCTTGTCAGAAGCAAAAACCAGCCTAATGGGTTTATTTAATGTTTGCATAATTTTCAAATAGATTTTAGGTATGAAGTTCCAAATTACAGAAAGATCTGTTATCCAGAAAGCATCAGGTCCCAAGCATTCTCGATTACAGGTCCCATACATAACATTTTAAAAAAAGGCTTTTATCATACTAGCAGCCTACAGTTACAATTTATATGGATTAATTAGAATTTTAGTGGACTTACTTTGGAGGAGCTGCATTCACAAAATTTGTGTATGGAAGAAAAGCAAGTAGAATGGCAGCTGGCATGTGTTTTAGGATAGCTTGCTCAGTTTTTATGAACTTATGTGATGCATTCATTTCAATTAATTTATTACAGCCACTACATCATCTTTTAATATTTCCTGTGCTTTTATATATTGACATGAATGCATAATTGGTCCATCTTCTATTGTTTTTCCTTTCTTACTGATTTTGCTGGCAGTTTTCGGCTTGTATAAGCCCCCATTGTTGCCAGGACATTCCTTCTTTATCTGCTTTAAAACTCCTATAATCTACTAAGGCAAATTCAGGATGGACATGTGGTGGTATCAGATTTTAGTGGTTTTAGAGGTTTTCTAAACCACGACTAAGCTCATTAATAAAACTACGGATAATGTATTACATTTTCCGAATTTAAAAAAAGTATGAACTGAAAATTACACTGAATGATGCGCTAAAACCTCAAAACATTTGAGACAACTTTTACCTGCCAAAGTTTTGTATTAAAGGTTTAAGGGGTTTTAGTGACTTTTAAAATTTTTTAGAGATTCATGGAAAAATTAAAAATTTTGATTTATTGCACAGCTATTACAATGAACTTTTAAGTCCTGCTTGAAGGTGCCATATTTTTGGACAAATATATAATAAGACCTTTTCAGTAAGTTTTATTACTGAAACTGTGCAAGATTTAAAAAAAACACACATTTGTGAGCACATTGTACTTGATCCCAACTATGATATAATGAAGGAGGCAAGGCTATCTTATTGGGTTAAAGACCCTTATCTGGAAAATTCCAGGTCCCAAGCATTCCGGACAATAGGTTCCATACCTGTATGCATTTATTATTAATATTCAAATGTATGTTCCTTGCAGATTGCTCTACGTTAAGCAATTTGTAGATTTAAAAATTCTATTCTACTGTTTAAATGGCTAGGGCAAGCAAATCTGCTAACCAGCAAGCAAAATGAATTTTGTAATGGAGATTTCAGCAAAATGCCTTATATTTGTTCATAGAAAATAATTGCAAATATCTCTCTTACATACAGTAGCAGCTTGTTTTTTTCTCATGCATATATTTATCTATTTGATATAAATTAGAACCTACACATTTAATTGATTATGTTTCAGTTGCAGTGAGGCTGGAGGATAACTGTCAAAGCAGCCTGTCAACAAGATTTGAATTCATCATTTGCAAGCTGTCCAGGCTCCGTCATGTACAAGAGTTAACTACATAGATAGAAAGAGGCCAAAGTATCTGACCTTTTGTCAGTCAAACTCAGAGTCGTGTTCAGGGCTGCACAATGTAAATGCTGTTAAACACAGAGCAAGGAGCATTTCTGTATACACTGGCAGGTTCATCAACAGTGCATTTCAGTCTGGTTGGTAAATATTTCCAGGTGCCCAGCTCTAATTTTAGGAAGGTCAAGTTTGCAAAGGTTAAATAGCAGCCAGGATTTCCATAAGTCTTTATCAGTTTGATAAAGGGAATGTAATTAAATGCAGCATTCCATAAGAGATTAACTCAAAGGCACTGCATTCTACACTCCATTGTTAAGTTTATTTTTTGCTCTATTTTAATAATTGCTGTTATTCTAATCCACACTCCAAAGATAACCAAAGTTCCTTTAAAAAAAAAAAAAAACAGACTGGGAGGAATTATCCAAAGAATCATTATAATTGACAATGATGAGAAAGGCTAAAAATCCAAACCAAATTCAAGACTGGCAGATCATTTTTGACCTCTTACTTTAATGAAAAGAAAATCAATCACGGTTTGGGGGCTAAAGAAAACATTGTTTGCTCATAAACAAAGGTCATTCCTTAAGCTTTGCATTTGCAGGACGCCTGTGTTTTGTTAGATCATGTTAGACCTTGCTTAGTCATCACACAATTAAACTGTCACTCTCCACTGCTGCAGTTTAAAGTGCTTTTTTCCACCAATTAGAGCAATCGTAGTTGCCTGCTCCCCATTTTTGCTCTGATCTGATGCAGTACTTATGCCAAACTTTTTCAAGTAAGATGTAAATACATATGTCTGACAGCTTTGTGCATTTTGGCAAGTCAATTTATCATTTGTTGAAACTTCCCAGACTCTTGAACATAGTGAAGAGACTGCAGGTAAAGAGCCCTATGCAATGCATCTGTTTTATACCCCCAACTTATTTTCAGTACAGGTATGGGACCTGTTATCCAGAATGCTCTGGGCCTGAGGTGTTCTAATGTGTTTTTCCATAGTTTTCTCCATACCTTAAGTCAGGGTTCCCAACCTTTTTTGCTCGTGAGCCTCATCTAAATTTAAAAAAGAGTTGGAGAGCAACACAAGCATGAGTTCATGTGGATGTCAAATAAGAGCTCTGATTGGCTTTTTGGTATCCCCTATATGGACTGGCAGCCTACAGGAGAGAATGTTTGGCAGGACATCTGTTTTTTATGCAACCAAAACTTGCCTCTAAGCCAGTAATTAAAAAATAAGCACCTGCTTTGAGGCCACTGGGAGCAACATCCAAGGGGTTGGAGAGCAACATGTTGCTCGCGAGCTACTGGTTGGGGATCATTGCCTTGAGTCTACTAAAAAAATTTAAACATGAAATAAGCCCAATAGGATTGTTTTGACTCCAATAAGATTTAATTATATCTTAGTTGGGATCGATACAAGGTACTGTTATTACAGAGAAAAAGGAAATCATTTTTTAAAACTTGAATTATTTGATTAAATGGAATCCATGGGAGATGGCATTCCCGTAATTCAAAGGAAAAAACACAACAAGTTTAGTTGATTTGACTTATTTCTACAGACATTTCTTAGAAGTCATAAACATCATGCAGAGTCATGGTGATTTTGTTGTCTAAATGTTGCATCTCCTACAGTTGTAATTATGGTATGCAGAATAAGCTTCTTCAGATTGTTATTTTCCAAGATTAATATAGACTGGAAGTCAAATTTCCAAAGGACATCATATACTGGAAAGTCTGTTTTTTTGGGTTTTTTTGCCTGTGTGTGTGTCATTGGATTGGTGAGTTTCTAAATGGGGTAAATCAAATTAATAATCCATTCAAACTGACCTTGTAATGGAAATTAAGTTATTAATTGAGAATAAAATAAGTGGCTATATTGGGATCAGGGTAGAATTTCTGTTCAGTCACCCATGATTAATGAATCATTTCAATCTGGTTTCTTTGCCTGTCAGTCAAATTTAAGCATGTGATTAGCTGGCTAATAGGGAATGTATGTTAATTCCCCCCCACCCTCCATGTGTGCCACAATGGTACAAGAATTGATTAAAACACATATTGCTGATAGCTAGTGTTTGACCATGAGAAATTCATAAATAAGGTAAAGTACTAAATTTTATTTTGGGAAATGGTTGTTTGAACCATACATTTGTATTTGGAGAGAAGGAGCACTTCCAACGTCAAACTTAAAAGTAAACATTCTCAGTTTGCAGGCAGTTACCAGACCTTCCCTTTCTTTCAGGACACCTGTAAAAATAGGAACATATGCACAGGGATCGCTAAAATTCAGCATTGTGCTTTTTTTCCACAAAAATTGTTCATTAAAGCAGGCATTTGGCCACCTTAAAAGCCTCATTCTATTCAAGCTGAACACATGCTCTCATATATATTTAACCTTTTTCATTCCGGGTCTTTTGATCTTAAATCAAAGAGAAATATGTAATTTTTGGAGTTGGCATGATGGTACTTTTGTGCCAGCAATGTTTAATCAATAAAGTATGGAACATAATGGGTTAAAGGGCACCTGGAGCGATACAATGAATAGGCATACAGTGAATGTACCACATGCTTGGGACTGCTGTACCAGATTAGAGGTAACAGTGAAATTCCCTATTCAAGAAATCATAAACACAAACCAACAGAACATATTTCATTTCTATAATATCCTTTCCAATATTAGTGCTTTGCACAGCCAGATATTATATATTATTTTTCCAAGTTAGTTTCTTGTTAACTAATAGTGATGGGCTTATTTATTCGCCAGGGGCGAATTTCCGCGATTCGCCGCTGACGAATAAATTCGCAGAACGCCAGCGAAAATTCGCCTGGCGAAAATTCGCAAAAAAAACCCGTCAAAAACATGCTGCGACTCGTTTGGCAAATTTTTTCGCCAATTTGCGTATTTCGCTGGAAATTCGCAAATTTTTCGGTCGAAGCGAAACTGGGTAGATTCGCCCATCACTATTAACTAATAATGAAACATTAATATCAGGGAGTTCAGTGAAAATAAGAGCAGATAAAGGGAGTTATGGAATTAAAACACAAACAATGAGCCTCTAGGCCAAGTTAATGATAAAAGCTTACAACCCAACATCTGTACTTTCAATGGCCAATTTATGAAAATTTGTATGTTTGTTTCTCTGAATCATACTTTTTAGCGTCAACTAACAAATTTTTCGTATAGTCACTTAATCTGCATTTTTTTCATTATTTATTAAGTGTAAAAATCATAAAATGTAGAAATACAAAAGTACAGCTAGTAATTGAGGTCATGTAGAATGGAAGGTCTCTTTCTTTTCTTGCAAAGATCAGCCTTTTGTCCGCGGTCAGGTCTGGATTTGTGGTAAAGCCAAAAAAGCGCGGGCCGACGGCGGCACATTTTTAGGGGTGGCATGCCGCCCAGGTGCATGGATGTGACTCACCAGGAGCAGAGCTGGGAGCGGAAGAACAGGAAAACTGTGGGTGCCCACAGCTGGTCTCTGGATGCATAGTTACGAAATCTAGTGCTGTGCGCAGGCGTGGGGATGAAGTGCTTGCAAGCCTCTCGCCTAGGGTGGGCCAAAAAGAAATCCAGCCCTGTCCTTGGTTATAGAGGTTTTTGGAGATCAAAACATTCATTGTTGTAGAAAATTTTTGTTCGTTCAGGAAAAATTTGGGGTATAAGATTTATAAGATCTTTGGCAACTATTTTCGTTCATACATTTAAATTTGGATCTTTTGATAACTTTCATGGCATCTGTGATTTTAGAGAAATAGAGATTAACAGTGATTTCAAAAAGCTCTAATAACACAAAAATTTGTCTTTTAGTAAATGGGCCCCTTAAAGGGCAACTAAAGTCTTACAGCACCAAAAGTCTAATAAGACAAATGATGTATACTTTCAAAGTTGGACCAGGGGGCTGTCATCTTGTAACTTTATTAGACATCTCTGCAATACCAAGACTACGCACATGCTTAGTGTGATCTGGGCTTCAGTTGGAAGGGTTAAGCTTGGGGATTGTCATAAATGACAAGGTGTGGTGTGGGGGCTCCCCCTGCTGTTTGAAAGTATGACTGTTTCTCTGCAGAGCAGTTAGTGGCCGTCTGACAAATCTATCAATAGCAGTAAATGAAGTGGGAATTTCACTGCAGACAGTCAGGTTTCAAATAAAAAAATTTGAAGTACGTGTATATTGGAGATAGATTTATTTTTCATTAAAGAAAGTAAAAATGGGATTTTATTTTTTTGCCTTTACATTCCCTTTAATGTATACTGTGCTTTTATTTTCCTAGTTTACCATCCTATTCCTTCAAAACACAATATGTAAAATATCCAGAGCCCACCAAGGGACATCACACCAGCTGCAGATGCCCCCTCTTTCCTTGTGTACCAAACCACTTTATGTACTACCTCTTGCTGCCACTGATGGGTGCTGCTGACCTCTGGCCACCACCAAACTTCTCCCTCCTGTCCATAGATCACCACAGGACATAAGGGTTAGGGTCCACCAATAAATCACTGTCTTTTCGGGGCCTACTCCAGCCCTGTTTATATCCATCATGTCACATAGCATTAGGAAAACTATTTTGTGCTTAAGAGATTGATTTTCATTGTAATAGCCGATTCCAAAATCAGAGAAAACATCCACAATAATCTTTGCATCTACTGAAAACCAACATGTGAATTCTGTACCTAAAGATTCACAGTCCTCACAGTATATTTTTGTACTTACATGATTTTTTTTTAGATCTTTTCTTCTGAACAGCCCATACCATCAGGTTAATTGGATATAATCCCTTTATTGTGTTGTTACACAGCTATTCAAGTGTTATTTAAGATAAAGCTCTAAGTTAGAATTAAAACCTATTCATTTAATTTAATGTTGTGTGTGTTTTGACCTCACTTTCTGAAACCAAGTTACTTTTAACCTTTTACCCTTTTCAGGCTCCCTTCACCTTTAACCTTGTTTATTGCAGTGAAACAACTTAGTACAATTTACTTGGGAATAAAATCTCTGCATCTAAATTAAATAATTTGTAGAGAGATCTACTATATGTTAAGGTTAAATACAGACATGTGTCTGCACATCATTATTGTTTAGTCATTAATACTTCATACATTGCTATGTACTGGCTTTATAGGGATGACTTTATATTTTTCACCTCTGCTGTCTGCTACAAAATCCCTAAGGCTGGAATTAAATTTCAACAAGGCAATCAAGAGTTCAGTGCTGAAGTAGGCTGCTCTGTACCCATAAACTGCTGCAAAGGGTAAAGTTCATATAGTTTTAGGGATTAGTGCCCATGGTATTATGTGAACAATAGTTTGCCGTGTAAAGTGCTCTGTTCCTTCCTATCCCCATTTTCACAAGAAAGTTCATGGGCAATCTTGTAGGGATTTGTAAACAATTTCCTCCTACCCTCTACAGCAAAACTGAAGCAGCAGTGCTGAAAATAAAGATTTCCATTTACCTTCTAGGGGGCAAGTTTGCACGGGTTCTTAGCTACTGTACCTACAAGTTACAAAATTTTAATTTTACAAAATCTAGACTTTGGCAGTTGAAAAATATAAAATATAAAGACTCAGCATGGGGAGGTCCAATTATCAACATTCCCATTTTAGTGGTTCTAGTTCTTGGTGAAATCAATATAAACTAATTTAATAAAGGTTATGTTTTAGTGGTATTAGAGCTTTTTGAAGCTATGATTAAACTCTAAAACCACCATGCCATTAAAGTTATTAAAAGATCTAAATTTAAAAAGTATGAATGGAAAAACATGCTAAAAAATCAGAAGATTTTTTTTATCTTAATTATTAAGATAATTACAATCTGGAAAAAAATCCCAAAACCTTTAAAAGTCAGAATGATTAAAAATGACTCAGCGCAGTTTCCCTTGACTACTATGGGACCTCGACTGCTTTTACTTGAAGTTTTAGAGAAATAAAAAGTTTTAGAGTAATAAAAAGTTTTAGAGAAGTAAAAAGAAACAAATTTTTAGAGGAAAAATGTGATTCATGGAAAACATAGAAATCCAGAAGTTAGTAAATGGCCCCATTTGCCATATAATTTATTAAAAGATCTGAATGTAAAAGTTTTAATTTTTTACACTTTATAAATCCCAAATTTTTGGAGTTTTAATTTAAATAAAAAGCACTTTTTTAGAGAAAAAACGTAAATTGTGAAAAAAATTGAATGTTAGTAAACAGACATCTACACCATGACACAGGTATTGTGACACTGTTATTGTGTTTGAAGCTTAGTGTGGAGTAGACACCATTGCAAAGGTGTAAAATACATGGAATAAATACAATGACAGAGGTTTATCATGCTTTTATTAAGAGACAGATTAGCCTCCTTGCTATGTAACTGATGGCTAAATTGTGATATAGTATACTAAATCTTCACTGTTGTTTACAGTAATATGCAATGGGAGAATGACATACTGTATTTCAGTTTTACTAGATTGCAACAGTAGATACACAATTAGTGAATAGATAAATTAGAACAGATTTCACAGTGTCCATAAACTTTTTATTTAATTTTTGAAGAATGGAAACAGTGCTCTTAAACAAAATAAACCGATTTTGCCTCATTTTTGTAAATATGTTTATGAAATTCCTAAAAAGATTTTTCCCCCAATGTATATAGAAGAACAATAAGGACCAAAACAGAGGAGTAGATTCACTAAAAACTTTGTTTTTATTCAGGGGTGTAATAATTGGGATCCCTAGAATGGGGATTGCTCAGTAAGGACCTAAGTGAATATTAGTTTCAAGATAGGCTTGAAAACAGGTCATCTTCCCAACATTTAAGGGATTCCTACCTTTCTTTTTCTGTAGGGCCAAATAACCACTAGTTTCCTCTTTGCTTATGTTGAAGTTGCTTATTGCATATCAGTGTATCTGATCAACAAATGTGAAGGCAACACTGAGGACTGAGTTAAAATAAATTGTCGTTATGATGAGCAAAACTGCCACCAAAGAAAAGATGGTTGTAAAAGTCATGTATGCCTCCATAATTCACAGTGGCCTCAAGAGCATAGTCTAGTTGATACCTGAATTCTTGGTGTCCCAGGCAGACAAAGTAGGAAGGACTGAATGTTCTTATTAAAAGAATATAAGTCATGAAATAGCTTTAGGCTTCTGTCAGCTATCTAGGTCAAATTGAAAGCAAATGTATGTGTGTACATGTGTATTCTCTTTTCTCCCTTAAATAATAATCAGATAGACAACAAATGATGTCTGAATGAAATGTGGGTACTTAAGTGCTTATTACGTCTTTATGGTGTATGACTTTCCCTTTTATGCTTAGACAGTTGCAGAACTTCAACATTAATTGGTATTTCAGCTTTCCCCTTGTTTTCTCACCACATAAACGTGTCAACACTCACTTCTTCACTTGTGTACCTTCCTCTTCATTCTCCCATGAGCATCCTTCCCTGCTGTATTGTAGAAAAAAAAGTTGTTATGCAAGGTAAATACAAGCACATGCACACACACAAAAAAAGTTTGCTTGTGGTGTACTTATACAGTAAAAACCTTTAGGCTATAGACTCAACGCTGTGAAAATAGAAATTCAGCAGATGCTTAACAGGAAGTATCTCAGACTATTTTGGCACTTGATGCTTGGAGCCCATTGACAATAATAATCGATTATATGAAATGTAGTTCTTGTTCATGCTGGAAACTGTTCTGTGTGCCAGCTAAGCAGGACAGCTCAGCGCTGGGGAGCCGTTTAATTTCCACAAGGCATATATCACTGTGTTTCATGCTTGTAAACCATTAGTTCTGGGGCTCAAGAACATATTAAGTATAAGCAGGTTTGGAAGATCCCACTTAGCAAAATTAACCCTCTGGCTGCCCTAGAAGTATCCAGATCACTATAGTTAGTGGGTGACCCAGGGGAGTGGGTTGGAAATGGAGAAATTGTCACAGCCCTGAGAAGGTTCGGGTATCTAATAAACATGAAATGTTATGGCAAACTAATATTCATGTTTGCGTATTACAACTTTTAGATTTTTTTATTGTATAAAAAGAAAGCGTGTTATGTATCTAATAAAGGAAAATGTAGAAAAGGCTTTTAACAGGTTTTAACTCTCCTTAAGCTTTTTTTTCTAAAGGAACTTGCAACTGTTTTGGAAATATTAATTTCCATATTTATTTCATATGTTTAAATATGATTAGTTAATATATTAGTAAAAATAACAATGGATTTTAATTCAAGTAATGGAGGTCATTTGAAATAGCAGCATTGGTTTAGCTTAAAGAAAGAAAGAAATGAAAAAAGCAAAACGAGAATGGCATTGCTCTGCTTGCAGACGTTCCTTCAGGACTGCCGCCATGTATTATAACTGCAGAAATATGGAACGTGATAGTACGAGGCTGAAAGAAACCATAAAAAAAAGAAAATAGCAACTATAAAATTTTAGCAATGAAATGTGGTCTTCAGTACAGACATCCCTAATTAGGGTGTTGCTTAGGATGTGGTTACTTGAACAATATGTGCAAACAAAGATGTACCATGGTGCCATACTTGTTTAACTGAAACATTATGGGGGAATTCACAAAAGTGGAGATAGCCCTTTTTTGGAGTAAACGTGGTGTAAAATACGTTCTCCATATTCACAAACAGAAATCTGCCTAAATTCTGACTCAACAGCCACTTTTCATTTTTTTAGTGAAAGAAAGACAGTTTACAAACACTTTTTTGAATGTCTTTCAAACGACATAAAAATGGTGCAAAAACATAGTTTTCAACATTTTAAAAATGAAGTAAAGCTCAGTATAACTCATGTGTCAGATCAATTCCAAGCTCCTCTGCTTTGGTTTACCCGATATTCATTTCACTCCTCTTGTTGGTGCCCCATTAGGGAACTATTATTTTATTAACAGGGATTATTTTATAGTCAGGGCAAAAGTTTCTGTTTAACCCTATAGGTGTAAAAGCCTCATTAACAAAACAAGTAAAACACTGATTAAAAGTTTTTAACTCACACATTATTTTACAAGTTTTATCTTAATGAATATTAGCAATTTGAGTGAATATATTATCTAAAGGAAAAGTAAAGCTTCCCAGGCATTTTATTTTGTTCTGGCAGCACATAGCCACGGCCTAAGATAAAAAAAAAAACATATTTCTGATACACATCCCTATATTATGAAAAATAGCATTTTTGTATTACACCCTTATATCTTGTTACAGAACTGGAATTACACAAACATGTAGGCAGATTATCCTGAAAAAAATTACGTATAATTTTCCTAGGTAAAATAACCCCCTCCTCCAGAAATTCCAATTTGAGGGCTAACTGACAGGTTTAGAAGACAAATTCAGAAAGAATTTCGTTAAAATGTCGTGCAAAAGACAAAATCTGAAGCGTGTCTGTTTAAAAGACAAATTCACAAAAGTGGCGATAGAAGTTTGAGAATTTGGTGATAAATCTGACATTTTTATCTCCACTTTTTTTGTCTCAATAGCACCACTTTGAAGGTGTAAAGGCTGTGTGCAAGTAACAAAATAATCCTGCCAACCTCTCATTTAACTAACTATTATGTAGATATATATACAGGTATGTCATCCATTATCCAGAAACCCATTACAAGAAGACCTCCCATAGATTCCATTTTAATGAAAGAATTAACATATTTTCTCTGTAATAATAATAATGCAGTTCCTTGTATTAAACCCTAACTAAGATATAATTAATCTGTACTGGTGGCAACACCATCCAATTGGATTTAATTTATGTTTAAATTATTTTTTTAGTAGAGGAGATCCAAATTAGGGAAGATCCCTAACAGTAGTTTAACTAGATATTACAGGGCCCCACAGCAAATTAGTTTTAGGGCCCCCATCACAACTAGAGATTGTCCTTTCTGTTACCAATATATGTTGAAATGGCTCATTGTTTAGGGGTCTCATGGGGCCCCTATACCTCCTGCCCCCCCCTGCAGCCACAGGATCTGCTTCCTCTGTAGTTGAAACTCTGATCCCTCACCTGGAAAACCCAGATCATTCTAGGTAACAGGTCAAATACCTGTACTGTATATACTGTATATATTTATATACAATGAAACATCACTTTTACATCTCCTTATTTTAAGTTTTCATTCATATTACATAGGTTTTTTTTTTTGTGGGCCCACCTACATATATATTATGCATAAAAAATGTAATGTATACTGCATTTTTTTTCTGGTTCCCTGCATCATGGTCCTATTTATGTTTATATTGACACCTTATTCAGTTTATTTAATAGAGTGAAGAGGATTTTTTTTTTAATGGAGGATTGACCTCCCTATGCCAGTTTCCCCAACAAGCTTGATAAAAGACCTTATGAGGTCTGAAACGTTGCCATGTCCAGACTGTTGCCAGAAAAATTGAAATAAAGGCATTTTATTCATTATTGGGTGCTGTGCTCCAAGTTTGTCTGCAGTTTCCCCAACATCAGCAGCTGAAATTTCAGGGGAGCATCATATTTTTTAATATTCTTGAATATTTCATGGTTTCTCATGAGAAACAAACAAAAAAAACATTCAAGTGTATTTATCCCTTAAGCATGAAAGCACCCTATATGGGGGATTAATGTGGATTTGTTTTCCTGCTGAGATAAAGTTACACATTTATGTGCCCTCTTACTGAAAGACTTGTAACACCAATGCTTCTGATTCCTTTTGAAGTTCTCACAAAGGTGCTCTGTCTGGATTTTTCATGATAGATGTAAACCTGACACATAGAGCTTTGTTGTTTAAGTCAAAACATTGTTTTGCAGGTGAATATTGTGCAGAAAGACTTCTATCAGTAGCAAAAATAAGCAAGTCAGTGTGTGCAGGGCTCCTGGGCTTTAATCATTCTCTTTCCTGGATAAATATTCTACCTGTCTTTAAATACCTGATTTTCAGTATCTTCCTGAAGATTTGCTTTAGTGTTAATAGCAGCTTTATTCTCGTATCCCTATGTTTTATGAAGAACAGCCCATTGAAATTCTGCAATGCAGCTTCTCAATCACAAAACAGGACTTGGACATGGTCATAATGAGCAGAAACTGGAATTGAATTACCAGTCTCTGTATCAAAGTTCTGTGGCACTATTCCAATTTGTTCTGCAGTCTGCAGGTGAGGCCATTCATTTTGCTATGGCTAAAAGAAAACATTTGCTTGGGATGTACAAGGATGGATATATATATGGGATATAGCAGCAACTAAGCAATGATATTTATTATAAACAAATGCAGATGAGTCCAACTGAAGCATGTGGCATTTGCACACACCACTGGAAAGATTGGGGTGCCTTGTATGCACCATGAAGATCATAAACTCCAGTTTATTACTTTTGAACATAATGAAAGTGATGTTGATGTGGCTTTTCTCTATTATTTTGAGTTCCTGTTGCTTCAGTTTAGTGTGAATTGTGAATATTTTACAAATGTAGCATATATATATATATATATATATATATATATATATATATATATATATATATATATATATTAAACTCATCCCAAAATACAGTACAGGTATCTAGAAAGCTCGGAATTACAAGAAAGCCATCTCCCATGGACTCCATTTTAATCTAATTATTTTTCATTTTAATTTCATTGTATTTATAAAACAATACTTTGTACTTGATTCTAAGTAACTAAGATATAATCAATCCTTATAGAGGAAAACAATGCTTTTGGGTTTATTTCATGTATACATGATTTTTTTAGTAGACTTATGCTGATCTAGATTATTATCTATAGATCTATGCTGATCTAAATTACTGAAAGATCCCTTATCTGGAAAACCCTAGGCCCCAAGCATTCTGAATGATACGTCCGATACTGTATAAGTGAAATTATTTGGTAAGGTTAAACTTGGCAAAATACCAGGACTGACAATAGGAGGACGAGAAACTTTTAGAAGTCAAACACATCAATATTTTCTTCCCTTTAATAAAATATTGTTAAAAGGGGATTTCAGTAACAGTTGTTTCACTTCAGTTAAATTTCCATTATGACAACTTCTAAATGATTCCAACCCTGCCAGATGCTTTCATAAATGAACATTTTCTGCATTGACAGAAACTGGCAGAGCGCATCAAGGCAGAAACCATTACTAATTGGACTTTTAATGAAAGTGATCTTTGTTAGCTGCTGCGTGAAATGAACAACCAGCGTTCAAGTTATATAAAGTGATACAGGGCCTTTCCTCTAATTGCATAAGTAAGATCAATGATTTTTAATATGGAAATATGGATATTAAAAGCCTTTATAATGCTTCAAATCATTATTTTCCCATCTCTGGCAGTCTATAATAAGTCAACAAATATATATTAGGATCTTGATCTATAATTTTTACATTAACTGTGAACTTGCTTGACAAAAACTATACTGACAGGTTACTAATACATTTTCTCTGTTTTCTGCTATCCTTGAGCGCCCTCTACTGGTCTATGACAACTTAAATTTCCTGCTACCAATAAAGTGATTACCATTCTTCTAAACTGACGTTTAAATTTTGCTCAGAAGAAAATCTGATTGCATATTTTTATATTTTGCAGGACATACAGTAATCACCTGCTTTGTAAAATAAATAAAAAAAGAGAATTTTTTTAGTAGCGATTATCACTTAACATTAGTGATAACATAATTGTAATAAATGTGTATATTATTATTATTATTATTATTATTAATAATAATAATAATAACATGTACTTACAAAACCCAAACATATTCTGTAGTGTCATACAATAGATGTATATCAAATATTGACCAATAACAGGGTTTACAATGGCCCATTATTAATGAACAGGACAACATTTCTAGTAGAAAGTATGTATGATTTACTTGCAGTGTGTATGTGAAATAAGCCAGTAGCCTGTATTTCTAGCACATACGTTAATGACAAAGCTATGCTACAAAGTGTGACTATTATAGATTGCTCTTTGGGAATGTTTAACATATGGCAGACATAACACTTTCAAAATACATGCAACATTTATTTCAAAGAACTTGTAATATCCATCATGTGTAACATTACATACTAGCAATTTACTGGCTGTATGGGAAAGATTTTATAACATATTGCTATAAATCAATAAAATAGAAGGTATGGCAAAAATATTCTACTTTTGTACTGCAGTGACAAATGACATTAAGGGGTAAATTTACAAAATTCACATGGATGGATCGTAGTTCGATCAAATTACGATTGTATGATTTAATCGGATATTCGAATATGCAAATTTGGCCTCTTTGATAATCGAATACCGAATTATCGAATAGATCGAAAGATCGGATATTCAATCATTCGATCATTCAATGATCGAAGGAATTAAAATTTTAAAATCCTTTGAATGCCTACGTCGCCAGATTGAACCTACCGAATACCAATAGAAGCCTTTGGGAACCCCCCATAGGCTTCTTTTGCTAAGTCCTGTCGAATACCATTCATATGATCGAACGCTTCGATCATTTGAATTGTACGAATTTTTCATAGGCTTGAAGGAAAAAGTAAGATTTTTTTGTGAAATCGAACAATTGGTATCCAATTGTAGGAATTCATTGAGAAATCGAATATCGAGCAAAAAACTATTCGAGCCTAAAACTATTCGATAAGCATTCGATATTCGAATGCTTATCGAATTTCGAATAGATTCGTAGGATTTTGGGTGAATAATAGTAAATTTGCCCCTAACTTTTATCTAATCAAAATTTGGATGCAAACAAGCCTGCTTTTGCACCTGTACATTGTCCTCAGGGTTGCACCTTGGGGTCTACCTTTTAGGGATGCACCAAATCTAGAATTTAGTTTAGTATTTGGATGGGATTCTGCCTTTTTCAGCTGGATACTGTTTCGGCCCAGTCCAAATCCCTGGCCAAATTGAATGCGAATCTTTAAAACTTACTAAAACTCACACAGTTTGCTTGTTCCACAGAGGCTTTTTGAGTTGTAACTATATTGATGCCCCATATTGCTGAAATGTTAATTTGGCTGCCTGCTAAATACAGTGCATAGTTTAAGAACTTAAATGATTAACATTGTGGGGGTTCTTTAGCAAAGGTGGAATTTTAGAGGTTTGTGAGGCTTTTTATACCTTACAATTTAAATGTTTTCTAACTTGAATGGAAAAAAACTCAAATCAGTGAATTCAGGGTGAAAAACCAGAATATTTGAATTTATCAAGTTTTCAACTAAAAAAACCTTGAATCAATATAGTTTTCAAATGAAACCCACTGAAAAGAAACCCAAAAATCATAAAGCCTATTAACATCATCAGATAGTTGAAAGGACCTCTGCCATTGACTTCTACATGACTTTGACAGGTTTTAGCTGGAGTATTTTTGGATTTGAGCTATTTACAGTGTCTGAGTATAATTTTTGGGGGTTAAAACAAAACTCAACCTTTAGTAAACAACCTGTTGTGAGTGAGCTGATTTTTAGAAGCTCATGCTACTGTTGGCTTATGTAGGCAAAAACTTTTCCTAAGTGCAATAACTCATAGCAACCAATACGACTTTCCTTTTAAACAGTTGACTGGACTTTGTTTTGCCTGCTGGTACCATAGTTATTCTGTGTGTTCATAGGTTAATATTCTGCACCTTTTTTCATTACACTTTCACCTTTTTATGGCTTCCGGACTCCTTTCTCCTAATTCCATACACTGTTTTATTCAGTGTACTCCCTTCTTCATACCTGTCCTCAGTGACAGAACGTAATACCCTGGGCCCACCATACCAGCGCTTTGCACAGAGCAGTGTTCTTCGCTCTCTAAAATGCAAATTTTGGAAAGAATTTACAATTTAACATGATTCACAAAACGTATTTATTCAACCAGAATCAATTCTGACATATGTTAACATTTAAAATCTAGAATTAATATGTTGTGGTGTCAGCTGGTCAAGAGTGAAAATAATATGTTATGGCTGTGATGGCTTTCAATGACAACTGATTAAGGTGTTCACCTAGAGAGGCTCCATCTTTTTACTATGAAATAAATACAATAAATATCAGAGCTATATTTAGTCAATTCTATAGAAAATATTTGTCCCATATTAAACGTGTGCCAGTGGATGCATTATGGTATATACGCACTATTTACCAGAAACGTTGTAAACTTGTATGGGGCTTTTTATGATTTTTTATGGGTGGTTCACAGATTGTTTAATCTTCTGGCACACACTGCCTCACATGTTCCTACTGAAATGAATGGTGTGCTGTGTGTTCAGTGTAAGTCTGAAACCCTACATTTTACTACTACTCATAGCTACATCTTTTATCCACCATGTTTTTCCCATAGTGTTGTACTTGTGGTACAGAATTACAGCTTTTGTACATCATTTTGAAGCTGCTAATATAGGTGCAAATAAATTTCCCTTTTGTGCTTCCTTTCTGATTCAACACAATTTCGAAATCTAAAGGAGAAACAGAGAGAACTGTTCAGAGGGGCTCATTTATGACCACGAGTGCAGAGTGCATTGTGCAGTTTCATGTGAAATAGCTATTTTCTACCCACAATGTAGCATTTTCCCATAATCCCAGCATTGTTGCAGAATCTAGGGGGAGATGCATGTGACAGAATTGCAGGAAAATCAGAAAAAATTTACTGTATATGTCATTGACAAAATTTTGTACTCGTTGTCAAAATGAAGTGTGTTACTGATTCTGTAGGCACAGGTCTGTTGCATCTATTGAAGCATTTTATACAGGGAACCTTGGAGCTTATGCCACCTTCCCCTGCATCAGTAGACATACTTGTGCTTTGTTCATAAAAGGAGGCAGGAGGAAGGCAGCAGCACAGAGAACCACTATGACTTTTGACTCAAGTTCTGTTACAGTACTGTTATCAGCGGAGCTTGTATTCTAAGTTCTCTATCATTTCATAGGGTCTGGAGCCAGTTAACCTACCTGTGTGTTTTTGGAGAGTGGGAGGAAGCTAGAGAACCTGGAGAAAACACACACTGACACAGGGAGAATATGCAAAACTCTTAAATATGTTAAACCCAGAATCCTAGTGTTGCAAGGCAGGAGTGCTAACCTCTGAGCTTTTCCTGTTTCTAATAATATGCCTATTGCAATCACAAACCTTTTACCAGTAGGGTAGATCTAGACAGAAAATAAATGTTCACTCCATGACTGGTCTTGAAACTGTGTTTCCCATGATAATCTGGCATAGAAGGTGAGCATTTACTTGATATATCATGTTCAATGGCCTTCAGACTGCCCCTCCGCCCAATTCAGTGCTCCAAGACCCCCAAGGGGAACAATCCCAAAGATTGAAAACCTCTGTTCTAGCATGATATTTGTAAACATAGTTGCTTCCCTGCTCACTAGAGTCAGAGTCAATTATGGTGTGTTTTTATACATGGACGTATTCTAGATAATTATGTTTTTAGACCGCTGATGCCAACAATGCCTCTTCTAAAAGAAACTTCATAATGGTGTGTCTTCATTTCTGTAGCTATGAACCAGTCCTCTCTCAAATCACAACAAAATCTCAAATCTCAATAGGAGGTCCCTTCCTATTGACTAACGTTGAAACAGAATGATTGTGGACAAAAATGTGAGCTTTGAGAGCTTTCCATGATTTGATTCTGCCTGCTGAGTTTGTGTGAGGTTTAAAACAATGGATTTTTCTGCGTGTGATTAAACTGTAATTTGGGAGCATATTTGTCTCTTAAATGTGCCTGCATGTGCCACAAATGGAGCTAAATAAAGTTTGCTTTGGAAGGAAAGAGAAATAAAGAATGCTGCTTAATGAACCTTGAAATAGATTGATGTGTAGTAAAATTAGTGCTTTGCCTGTTCTAAACAGGGACTGTAAATCAAAATTTGGAAACCTTTGCAGTCTTTGAAGTGCAAGTTAAAGTACAAAGTGTTTGAACTGGCTAAGTGACATGGAAAACGTCAGCACATATCTTACTTTACGCTTTCTCCCCCTAAATAAAATCTGTTTGGGAACAAGAGAAAGAGAATGTTGTGCTCTGGGTTATTAACTTTTAAATAGTTACACCTGGAGTGAGTTTGGAACTTTATGTTTTCTTTAAAGAACCAGTTTTAGATATTACACTATTTAGGGGTTGTTTGCTGTGGGTAAATTCAACTAATAGGAATGACTGTAAAAGCATCACTGTCCCATGCATACTATTTTATTATAATATTACTTTTATATGTACATTTATGTATCCTTTTTTTTTTTTTGCGCTGGGTGGCGCAGCGCTTTAGTCATTGAAGACCCAGGTGCACAGAAAAAATTTTATTCAGCTTTCAAGAAGACCAGCAACTCTGGGATTTTGGTGAAATCATTCAAAAACTTGTATTATATAGTGCATATACAGCCAACGTTTCGGTCTCTACTGGGACTTTTCTCAAGGCAACCACACCCACTATACAACTAGGTTTAAGGGAAACTGTCATGGGAAACATATATATATATATATATATATATAATAGTGCCGCTCCAGAAGAATTCTGCACTGAAATCCATTTCTCAAAAGAGCGAACAGATTTTTTTATATTTCATTTTAGAAATCTGACATAGGGCTAGCCATTTTGTCAATTTCCCAGATGCCCCGGTCATGTGACTTGTGACAGCACTTTAGGAGGGAACTGTTTCTGGCAGGCTGTTGTTTTTCCTTCTCAATGTAACTGAATAGTACGCAGTGAGACATGGGTTTTTACTATTGACTACTGTTCTTAGATCTACCAGGCATCTGTTATTTTGTGTTAGGGAGCTGTTATCTGGTTACCTTCCCATTGTTCTTTTGTTAGGCTGCTGAGTGGCGGAAAGGGAGGGAACGATTTCACTCTAACTTGCAGTACAGCAGTAAAGAGTGATTGAAGTTTATCAGAGCACCAATCAGATGACTTGGGGCAGCTGGGAAATTGACAAAATGTCTAGCACCATGTCAGATTTCAAAATGAAATATTAAAAAAATCTGTTTGCTCCTTTGATAAATGGATTTCAATGCAGAATTCTTCTGGAATAGCACTATTAACTGATGCATTTTGAAGAAAACATTTTTTCCCCATGACAGGCTCCTTTTAAATTACCAGTGGTGATTAAATAATTAAAGGCATGACATACCATTATTTAAAGTGACAGGTGCAATAAATACAAATATAAAGTCAAATATATATAATTTGATATTTGCCTGCCCAAGAAGACATCAAACTCTTTCTTAAGAACAGTGTTTCAATTTGCCACGATAACATCCCCTAACAAGGCATTACATTGCATTATTCAGAGCCTCATGTTAAAAATTTTAAAGGTTGGTTCATCATTTTTATTATGTAATAGAATAGCCATTTTTTCAATTTTTATAGCTTTTGAATTTTTTGCCTTCTTCATCTGACTCTTTCCAGCTTTCAAATGGGTCACTGACCCAGTAGCCCATAAAGGGTTGTTATTTGAGGCTTCAATTTTATAATTTTTTTGTTACTCCTCTTTCTATTCAGGTCCCCCCCTTTTAATATTCCAGTCTCCTACTCATATCAATGCTACGTTGCTAGGGACCGAATTATCTCCATATTTCTCTAAAATTCAGAATGCCATGAAAGTTATGAAAAGATTCAAATAAAAAAAGTGCAAACACAAAAAAGTTTGGAAAAAATACAAATATCTTTTAAACCTTTAAAAATTTGAGTTTTCAGATAATTGCTAGAGAACAATAAAATAAAAAAAATCTGAATGGCTAAAAAACATCCAGCACAGCTCCCATTGACTTCTATTGGACCTCAAACACTTTTAGTTGACAAAGTTTTGTGTGTGAGTTAATGTGGTTTTTACGCAATAAAAGTCTTTTTTTTTTAGAGTTTGAGAGACATTTAAAAAATTTAATTTATGAAAAAAAGGAAATCAGAATGTTAGTAAATAGGCCCCCAGGTCTCTACAACTCAAATTAGCAGAGAAAAAATAGTAATAGGATGGGCTTTGAAGGTCTCTAGGACAAATTATACATCAATATATAAGAAAAACATAAGTGTTTTCTCTGGAAAAAAAGGGGCTTGCGAGGGGACATGATTACACTTTCCAAATACATTAGAGGACATTATAGACAAATATCAGGGGACCTTTTTACCCATAAAGAGGATCACCGCACCAGAGGCCACCCCTTCAGACTAGAAAAGGACTTTCATTTGAAGCAACGTAGGTGGTTCTTCACAGTGAGGACAGTGAGGTTGTGGCATGCACTGCCAGGTGATGTTGTTGATGCTTTCAAAAGGGGCTTGGATGATTTTTTGGACAGGCATAATATCAAAGGCTCAAACTCCTTGATCATTCGAATCATATGAATTTTTGGAACGATTGGAGGAAATTTCACAATTTTTTTCGTGAAATCGAATGATCGGTATTCAATCATACGATTTAATCAAGAAATCGAATATCGAGGTAAAAATAGCCTAAAACTATTCGATAAGCATTCGATAGTCGAAGTCCTGAGAGGTTTGCTTTTTTATATAATTCTTAGTTGAAGTTCCTAAGCCTGACTCTCTGACACTCTGACTTTGCCAACCTGACTGTCCCATCTCAGCCTGTTAGTTACAGTTCCTAATGGTAACGGACTCCTGCTGCACAAATATGGCAGCTCCCTCATACAGGAACATGGGGGATCAGACAGGTCATGCAAATACTTTATGGCAAAGTTTAAAGTATCTTTCAAAGCCAATATTATAATAGATATAAAAAAAAGGTGTAATTGCAGGTGTCATATGAACATAAAACATATATAGATCCAAATTATGGAAAGATATGTTATCTGAAAAACCTCAGTTCCCAAGCATTCTGGATAATAGGTCCCATACCTATACTTCTATTTTAGTAATACATTAATGCTATGGCACTAGGGTTGGACTGGCAATCTGTTGATTCCAGCAAATGCTCAAGGGGCTGTTGTAAGATGCCATAGACACTAAGGGGCAGATTTACTATTGGTCGAATTCGAGGGTGAATTTACCCTCGAATTTGACCAATCGAATTGTGGTCGAATTGAAATCCTTCTATTTACAATCTATTGAGTTCTAAGGATTTTACCACAATTCGAACGATCGAACGATTTTAACCATTCGATCGAATAGTTTTTCATACGATCAAAAATAGCTGAATCCAATTCGGTAGGTTGAATCTGACAAACTAGGCAGTCAAATAAAAATGTAAAGGGCAAGTTATTCGACTGTCGAATATTCAAATAGATTTTTATTCGAGTTATTCGAATCATTCTATTCAATTGAATTTTCAAAATTTGATGGTCGAAGTGGTCTTCAAAAATTCGAATTCGAATCTTTTTGAAAATTCAATCGTATTTTGAATCCTTCATGTGAATTTAGTAAATGTGAACTCTAACTATTTATTGAGATAGTGGGAGTTGTTTGGGCCTCTGTGTACTAGAAATGCCAGTGCCTATTTTGAATCCCAGACCTGGACAGCACACAGCTTCTGTCTGGACCTTATCATTTCACTTATATTAAATTGTCTTTTCAGGGGATAATTTTTCCTTCGATTTAAAATAATTCTGACGCAGTTGATCATAAATAAAGCACATATGCTCCTTATTCTAAACAAAGAATTCATGTGGTGTGGGGTTAATTCAACTTTCCCTATGTCTTTGTTTATTTTTTATAATGCACTTCTCAATGATTAGAGGGTTCTAATGCAGCCAAATGTGGAGAAGTCAGTAGCGTACTACTCTTGTGTTTAGGCTATTGTAGCTTATTTGGAGAGATGTTAAATAGATGTGCAGTAGCTCGGGCTAAATTGCTTGCAGCCTTGTTTTCCCTGCTATCTTTCCGGAGACAGGGTGGTCCTATCGTGTGTGAATCTGTGCCTTTATTAGCGATATACTGTAAAAATAGAACACATCTGGCCTACTACAAGACTACATTTAAATGCATCTACAACTGTGTCCTATGTTTTTGTTTTAAAAAAAATATCTGCAGTTTGCAGATGTTTATGTTACTTAGGCAAATAAATAAGAAGTGTTTTGCCCTTTTGACACCATTGATATCAACAGTGTTTTCAAGATTTTTTTTACAGACCATTTATTTAAATAAAGAATGATTGGCACTCGACTATTGCAATCTGCTTTTAAAGTAGTGAGTTTTTTTCCCCTAACTTGGTTAACATATCAATTTGCAAGATCGTCAGGTGATATGTTTCTCTTTAAGAAATAAGGTCAATCATGCCCAAATGCAGTCCTCATTGTGGATGAATAGAACAAATCTAATAAAGCCCCACTCAAAGCTCTTATACGGAATTAAAGAAGTTATTTATTATAGGTACCAACTAACATTTTAACTAGAACTCCAATCTTTTTCAAAGTATATATATATATATATATATATATAAGGACTGCACAAGCGACAGCACTCCAAGGACTTACAGCACATCAAGATATGTAGCAAAAAAAGGGTTTATTTACTCCAACTTTTCAGTTCCGTGTGTATCGATCTTTATAAGTGAAGAGCGGGTTATGTGACCACCTAAAAGCACCCCAAGCAACCCGTGAATAGACCTACTCAGAAGCACACCTCAGCCCCGGCAAGATACACACGAGTCTTACCCCAACAGTAAAGCTGGACGTCTGGGAGGCGTGTCTAACCACCCGTCCACTGTTCTGTAGAGGTGGGAGTAGCCACAAGGGCTGGGAGAGCCAGTGCTGTGGAGTGAATTACAACGCCCACCGGACACGCCTCCTAGTTGCCTTGTAGAGGTGTCCTTAGCAACACTGCGCCATGTTCTGCAAAGGATAACATCACAATCATAGCTAGAGCTTTTTTTATATTCAGTTTTTAAATCTGGCATTGGGTTAGACATATTGTCAGTTTTTCAGCTGCCCCCAGTCATGTGACTTGCGCCTGCACTTTAGGATGGAATTACTTTCTGGCAGGCTGTTATTTTTCCTACAAGTCTCAGTGGGACTTGGCTTTTAATATTGATAGCTATTCTTAGATCTATCAGGGAGCTGTTATCTTGTGTTATGGAGCTGCTCTCTGGTTGCTCTCTCATTGTTAGGCTGCTGGGGGAGGGGTGATATCACTCCAACTTGCAGTACAGCAGTAAAGAGTGACTGAAGTTTATCAGAACACAAGTCACACGACTGGGGGCAGCTGGGAAATTGACAAAATGGCTAGCCCCATGTAAGATTTCAAAACTGAATGTAAAAAAATCTGTTTGCTCTTTTGAAAAATGGATTTCAGTGCAAAAGTCTACTGGAGCAGCACTATTAACTGATGTGTTTAAAAAAAAAAAAACATGTTTTCCCATGACAGTTTCCCTTTAAATGTACTTGCATCCACACATACTCCTTGCACTTCTGTTTTGTTTGATCTGTCTCTTATCTATCTGTCATACATAAAAATGTCACAAAACTCTTCAGGCAGAAGTGCAGAAGTTTACAATTTTATGTATAAAGTATATTTTATTGCCATTTAGATTGTAAGCTCTATGGGACAGGGACCTTCTCCCTACTGTGTCTCTGACCACGTGGTATGTATTCTTTGTATATTAATATGTATTTATTAAAATCCATATATTGTACAGCATTGTGTATGCATAATTTCCATTTTAAGGTTGACTTTTATCTGCATTAAGTATTCCTGTTTGTTTCTTTACTACTTGTTCTGTTGAAGGAACATTAAACCTGTCAGGTAATACTCACAAACCTTGTTTGCTAGTCCCTATAAGTTGCATATCCTGTAGCAATAGGTACAATCAGGAACCCCTTGGATAACTGGACCAGGAACAAGCCCTAGTTGCCTCATAAAAACAGTATCCAGTATACAAATCATATTGCCTACAGCTCTCAAGCAGAGCAAAGTGTCTGTGGACCTAAGGAGAGCTTTATTCTGCTGTCACCAAAGAAGTGAAGTGAAAGAAACGCTAAAACATTATTATTCCATTTTATGTCGGAAGTTTCTGAGTCAGAAAATATCACAGCCATAAACCCTAAGATTTTCCTCAAAACCAAGGGATTATCCTCTGTCTACAGCTGTATAAGTGGTTGATATGGAAACGTAAAGTTTCCTAAATAGCAATCTGTTTATAGAAAGTAATGCTTTTTAGAGCATTTAAGGTAACCATATGAACTGTCTTCCGCTAAAATTGCTTCTTTTAATTTGCAAGTGTCTCATTGTGGTGTTGAACTGTGGCGCACTCCCAAAACATCTCTCTGTTTTTAGAATATGCCAGAATATGTCGAACTGAAAAGAGTGGTGGACTTGTGCATTCTTTCCATGTACTGATTCAAAGGGAAAACACAGAGTTATAGCACATTTCCCGTGAAAGGATATCTGCAATATTACTCAAGGAGGTAATGCATCTTCAACACAAGGCAGAAAGTCTGAGCCTGCTATTAGCATCTACCACATTCTAGTCTTATGAAAAGTGCTTTGTATTTGCTTCTGGTTAGGCTATTCATTGCATAATTTCAATAATAAAATGCTTTCTGAAGGTGAGACCAGAAAAAAAAATCGAACAGTATCCAGATGCAATTGTTTAAGATATCAGTAAATGATTTAAAATAAATCTATTCCATAATTAAATCCAGTAACTTTGTGGACAAATGAGTGGTAAAAGCATAAAGGAAATATGATTTCTGTGGTTAAAAATAACTGGATGTCTTTTGATTATACTGAAAACGAGCAAACCTTTATACTTCTTTTGTAGGGTCTATTTAATTTTGGCCCATTGGAAATTTACTTAGCAATTATCTGCAAGCAAGAGCTACGTTTGGCTTAACTGTGGTCTAGTTGCATTACATCCACCAATTGTTATATTGTGTTATAAGACATAATGCAACTGGTCATCAATTACTAACCTTCCACTGGGTTTCCATACTCCACCTGTAGCCTCTGCATCCAACTCATCTTCAACTACCAGCCTCCTCTTAGCTGTCTTTTAAAGCCTAAAGTTTCACTACTGAAAAAGTGTTCATGGGACCACAAGCAGTTATGTGCATGCCTGGAAACTTGCAGACTTCTTTTTCTTTTTCAGAACTCATAAGATTCAGAACTGAGGAGAGCTGACAAAAGCTGAAACTCTGAAGATACAGGCAAGATCAACCTTCAAGAACAATTGTTTCTGAGACCTAGTTTATGAAAAGGTCAAAAATAAGAATTGAAAAAATAAGTATGTAAATATTCTTCATCAGATTGGATTGGTCAGTAGGAACAGAGCTTATTTTAAATACTTTGAATATATGCAAATGTTTAATTAGTTCTTTGTGCTTTTCATGTCAGTACAGATGGGCAGTATTGCCCCCTCAGTCAAGGAGGTTGGACCTTTAAGAGCACCATGACTTCCTCCTCACCACTGTTATTTTTTGTTCTACTGGAGAGGGAGGTAGGATCTCCCTCCTTGCTTTTTTTCTAAATCTAGATAGACATAAAACACAACTTTTGTTTTCTTTTGTCTTTTCATTTATATATTTTATTACTTCATGCTGGACACACTGAGATGATTCATAAGTAATGGAGAAAAATTTACCTGACATCCCAAAATGTTCAGAATGTAAATTGTTGTTTATTGGGAAGAAATGCAGATGTGGGCATACCCATGGTACTAGCCCTTTGCTAAAATAGGAGAAGTATTAGCAAAAAGCGTGAAGACCAATTGGGCTGATAAGGAAGTCCACGATGGAACAGAGGTTTAAAACGATAAACTTTTATTGCTTCATATTTAAAACATGTCTGCAGGGAGACGCGGCTTGACGTGTTTCGTGACCCGAATCGTCACTTCATCAGAAGCCTGCTAAAATAGCCCCCTGCTTTATCCTCAACTACTGTATTCACAAGATTAAAACTGGTGCTTATTGGGAAGAAATACATGCATTCCGATGTTCCTATCTGTGAGCTAATCTAACCTCCCTATGGTTTTGTGAGGTTGAGAGGAGTATGTGTACTGTACCTCCAGGCTTCTTTGCTATTTCTGTTTTTTATTACATTTGTTGTGCTTGGGTTTAACAAGCAGCTTTCTTATTTCAGTGGGGCATTCTATGAGATAAGTTCTTTCTTTAGAGATTTATAGGTTCTCTCTTTAGAGATATAGGGGCAAATTTACTATTATTCCCCAAAATTAGTTCGACCAAATTCGATATTCGATTAGCATTCGATCGTTGAATGCTAAATGAATAGTTTTAGGCTACCTTTTATTCGATATTCAATCATTCGATGATCAAATACAAATTTATTTGATCAGTCGAATGATTCGTACGATTCAAACGATCGAAGACTTCGATCGTACGAATCCTATTCGATCTGGACTTAACCTCAGAAGCCTATAGAAGTGCTCCCATAGGCTTCTACTGCAATTCGGTAGGTCCAATCTGCCGAAGTAGGCAATCGAATAAACTTAAAAAATTAAATCCTTTGCTGATCGAATGATCGAATATACGTTCATTCGAATCTATTCGAATGTATTCGATCGTTCGACCATTCGCTATTCGATGATCGAATATGCCAAAATTTGCATATTCAACCAAACGAATAAATCCTTCGATCAAATTGCGGTAAAATCCTTTAAATTCAATATTCGAATTCGAAGGATTTTTATTCCCTTTAAATTTGATTTGATTTGGGTTTTTTAACCCTCAAATTCGACCCTTAGTAAATCTGTATTGTTATTGCTACTTATTATATATTTCTATTCCAACCCTCTCGTATTCATATTCCAGTCTCAAGTCAATGCAAATCAAATTGAAATCAATGCATGGCTCATCCAGCAAACTGGGTAGCTGCTGAATAAAAAGCTAATTAACTGAAAAACCGAATAATAAAAAATTAAAGCCAATAGCAAATTGTTGCAGAATGTCACTCACTACATCATACCCACAGGCCCGGATTTGCTGCTAGTCCGCAATTAAGGAGCGGCATGATTCCCAGCCGCACAATCGATTTTCTTGCCAGGGCACTAGCGCTTAATGGCTAGTGCTCGGCAATCAAGGTGACAGAAGCCACATGCTCCATCTTCAAGCTTGACAAGATGTGCATGCATGCAATCTTATGAGAGGGAGGGGGCGATGGAGAATCAGACAGAGGCAATATTTTGACCAAACATCCTGGAAACTACACCAAAGATTTTCAATTGAGTCTGATTTGCTTCGAAGTGTACATATAATTTTGTGTGTGTCTAAATTCATTGGTCGCAATGGAGTGGGTACAAAACATTGTGGCTTGCACCCAAAATTGTACTTTGCACTGCACCTGCACCCACCACCTTAAATTTTAACCAATCAGACTCATCTACAACTGCCATTTATCAGACCTGCAACCCTATGCCCCACTGCCTGGCCTTAAACAATGAAGGCATATCATCAGAAGACGTGGTATATGGTAAGAAACCTGTACCTGGACTTGTGTACTTGCACTACTCAGTATCTGCACTGCTGCACTACACTACAGGTAATTGACCTGCTGAAAGTCTCTACCTGGTTAGACTTGGATTTAGACACAGACCCTTGCTGACATTACAGATAACTTTGTGAGATTATAGCAGTTGCAAGTCCATGGTTCTGCAGTGCTATTTTGATTCCAGGGACCTTGTAGCTCTGTTATGTTTCATTTTACACCAAATGTAGCCAATACATAACTGTCAGTACTATTTTTATTTATAGCATGGCTTCATGTCACACAGAAAGAAATCAATGCAAATACTCAGTGTCAACATCAGTTACACTTTCTACAACTGATATCCACCCACCTTCCATATGTACAAGTAAGTGCAGTTAGCCGTTTTCCATCTTCTTCCTACTGATCATCCAATGTGCTGTGATTCTGGAGTGCTGCAGAGAATAATAAATGTTACAGCTACAAAGAAACTCCAAAATGAACTGGGTGCAATCCCAATTTTGATGTTAGGAGGTGTGAAGTATTAGAACCTTGTTATATAGCTGGCTGTGAATAGTATTCTCTGTAGACTGAAAACATGCACGGCCAACCAAATGATTTGTGAACTTCAGAAAATGCTCACTCTGCATTGTTGTATTGGAAACCTGAACTTATCCAAGGACTGTAATATATATATATATATATATCACTTCCCCTCAGCATTCCATGTTTCTGCAGAGCCAGATTGTTTTTACAAAAATTATAGTCTGAGATTTGCATAAAAATAAAACTTAAAAAATGTGTATATTTGCAATTAAAGGAGCTTCAGACTAATGTAATTAAATGCATGCAAAGATTCAGATAATTAAGAGCAAAGAGAAATAAAGTGTACTGTACGAAAATGGAGTGCTCAACCCAATCCCAAAGAAAAAACACTTGTTAGGGCTGGTGCAGACTGGGAGATTCGGGGAGATTCTGTCGCCAGGCGATTAATCGCCTCTACTGCGAGCCAACAAGCTCCCTGAACTGCCTTCTCCCTGTCCATCGCCTGTTTAAATCAAAAAGCGCCAGCGCCAATGCACATGTAGTGCAGTGATTTCCGTAATCCCCTGAAGTTTCCTCACGAAACAACTTTGTGCGATTCTCTAAATCGTTGCGCCGCGTGTGCATTGGCGCTGGCGCTTTTTTACTTAAACAGGCGGCGGACAGGGAGAAGGCAGTTTCAGGTAGATTGTGGCCTCGCAGAATCGCCAGGCGACAGAAACTCCCCGAATCTCCCTGTCTGCACCAGCCCTTAGTGCAGGGTGCTAATCTGAAAAAACTCCTCCCTCGCTTGGGGGTCAATAGGTTAATTGCAAAAATTCAGATGCACACCTTTCGATTGCAATGAGTGTCCAAACAGTGATTTATTGAAGCCCAAATATACATCACAAAGGGGCAACGTTTCGGACCCCTCCGGGTCCTTTATCAAGCCTGTCAAGAGGCTTGATAAAAGACCCGGAGGGGTCCGAAACGTTGCAATTGAAAGGTGTGCATCTGAATTTTTGCAATTAGATATCAGAAATAGTGTTGGCATGCTGGCACTTCTATGTCAATGCAATACATTCTACAATATGTGTTATCGTTCCTGTTTTTTTTTTATGTCATGTACCGCAGTCAGGCCAAATCATATGAGTAGCATGATTACTCAATAAGGTTCCTAAACTGTAATAATGCCTAACGCTAAGCTTGAAGCAGTTGGTGAACAAAGCCAAGTAGAGCCAGATTTGATAAGATGTTCTACTTTGATTGCAGAACGTATAAAACATCCACCTTGTGCAGTTGTACATAACCACACTACCTCGGTAAAAAAAAGTTCTGCAGTCTTGGATTATTTTCTGATGTTTCATAATATAAACAACATGTGTGCCTTGTAGGGAAATAAAATATAAGAACTGAAGATGTAAGCAGGGATATCTAAACTAAGAATGTTTGTTTTCCCATTCTGCAAACCATTTACCATGAGAAAAGTCCTCTGGATAAGATGCAACAAAGAAGGTTCTTTTCATGTAGCACGCTTTCACATAGCACATTATCATGTCAAACTTATTTGGTATTATATTATCATATTTAAATTAGGTTTTTATGAGGAGAAAGGTAATTTTCCCTTGGGAAAACATGACTATATCTTTTCATTTTGCCCTTTTGATACCATCTTCTGTTTGCATTATGGTGTTTGCTCCATTTCAAGAGGCAAGCAGGTGAGATGAGTAGCTACTTCTTTTACTGCCACATATTTACAGCAATTGCCATTGTACCCACCCATTCTGTGTGATGACTTCCATGCACCTGTTGTTGCAGGGGAACCTGGAGCTACTGTAATCTTGAACAGTAGGTTCCCTCAGCATTTTCCATCAATAGCTGCAGCAAACGTGCACCTAAAGGACTTGCAATGGCTTAGCATAAGAAATGAAACAGTTACAACTCTGCAATGTTTGGATGCAACTTTAATACGACTTATTGTGTGTGTACATTGCTATTGTGGTAAAAAGGCTGCTTTAAAGGTAAAAAAAAAATATGGCACATTTGCTAGTGGCCGTAAATTACTCCTTCAAAATTACATTGGTACTAATAATATAATATTATATAGTTAAGTTCACACAAAATAATGTGAGTTAATGTGTTTACTGTATCTTCTATGGGTATAAACCTGCAAAACAATATATACATATATTTAAATGTATTTCAATCTAAAATGGGGGAAAGAATCCCTCCCCAGCCACTCACCTACCTTTGAGTGGGGACTCCAGGGAGAGATGACACAGAGAGGTATCAAAGTGAGCTGGTATAGGGTGGTTTTCAGGGAGTAGGGAGCAGGAATTAGGCAGGTGAGGGTGGGTAGGGGTTGCCATTCACTGGGCTCTTTTATGGGGGGTCCCAGTGCACACCAGTTATGTCATTCAGTAGTACCATATGTGATGTTTCACTAAACAGAACTGATGATTCAAATATTAGCTCAAATTCATCCCTAACGACCAGATAGTTGAAATTCCATGAGAATTGCAAAAGAAAAATGCAGACTTATTGCAATTTGTTTCAGAACATGGTTGTCTACATCACACTGCAGTTTAATTTAAAGTTGAACTATCCCTTTAAAACACTGTTTAAGAAACTTGGCTTCAAATTAGACCTTGATATGATCATTGTTATTGTAAAGCACATGCACAGTAATGTCACCATATGAACTGTATGAAAAGAATTTGTTATAATAAGGTCTCGTAAAGAGTTGTTTCCTCTAAAATTGGAGAAATGAAGTTATCTTTTAACAGATTTTAAAACCTACTTCCCCTGCAAATTCTGTAAGTCTCTAAAGCCCAATTTATGTATGTAAACGTCCAACAATTAAAATGTATGGTTTATAAGGTTTTTCTTTTTTGCTGTAGTGATTTCGCTTCTAAGGTTTCAGACATAATTCATATATGTAAACATCGTAATCTATGTGCACTGGTGTGCTGCTGTCGGAAGAAAGCTAGACAACACTCTAGTGGAATGAGGATCACAGGTTTCTTCTCAGAGCTTTAACATAAATTGAAAGGGGTGGAATGGCAGCTAAAGGCAAAGCAAAATGCTACCAACCAAGTGTCACCACTCTTCTAATATATAGTATTGTTTAGCCAATTGAAACTCATTCAATTACTCTTTCTTGTACTAAAACAAGCTGTATGGGGAATTAGTAAACTTGAATTGAATTAGCATGTCCCAAATCTCTTCTTTAAACTGACTCACTCTTTCCAAACTTTGAACAAAGCTCCATTCACTCAGAAAAAGCAGCAGGTCAAGTACAGTAGTAAGTTGTGGTTTATTATTTTTTTCCCTGCAAAATGAGTGCATTTTAAATGATTTCTTTAAAGCGCCTGTTTTTTTTTTTTTTGTTATCAAATACTAAATATCTTTGTGTGTTCTAAAGCCATGGTCACTAGTGACTGCACCAAAACCCCAACAGTGAAACTGTTTTTTCCTATTTATGTATGTTACTAAGAAACATCAGGAAAGGATACGCTGCTGCAAGTTTAAGAATGACCCCATAATTGGCACCATACCAAGGCAAACATTTTATTTCACTTAAAAAAGCAAAATGTGTCTGTGATACAGTTAGTAGTTATTATTATGATAATAATAATTGGCAAGCACAGGGGAACAACACAACTGTGCATTTAAAACTAATGAGAATGCTGCGCCTTCATAAAGAGAAGGGTGTGATAACTGACTACGCCTGATAACTATAAAATGAAGAGGAAGGAAAAATCCCTTGTACCTTTCGCCTTGTCTTCAGGAAAGAGATTTGGGGAGTGGCCATTTAACAGCTTTGTTGTGCTGAAACTCCTTGTGTTTTATAGAAACATAGGGAGTACTAACATTAAATTCAGCTGGACTATAGCGAGCAGACACCGAGGTCACCTCAATTGCACGGTCAATGGAAGGAAATGTTATGCTCACTTGACCATATTATTTCCTTAGAATGTCACCGTATGCTATTCTTCTGTAGCTGAAGTATAGAAGGGTTATGGCTGTAGTTCCTTAATTGTAGTTAATTTATTTCTACCTCTTAAACACTGAGATAGAATATAATAAAAAGTATTAATAGGAGGAAAGTGGAAATCAGTAAAACATTTGAGGAAACTGTATTAATTTTTTTTGCCCATGTAAAGTAAAATAGTTCCAAACTAGGAGCATAAACCATCAAATAGAAAACATTAGTGTAAGATTGCATATTGTATCCAAAGGAGCCTATTAGTCTCAAACAGGATTTTACATGCCTGCAGCATCTGCCACTGGCATCCCAGTATCCCTAGCACTATGGCATCTTTTGCCCTGCATCTATGCATAGTCCATATGCACACAGTAAAAATCTCACATGAAGGTGCCATGCTTTTGTGAATTTAGTTTCAAATATGAGAGAAAGTAAAGGGACATTTTAATGTATTTTTTACAAAGCTTTTTTTGCACTTTATTTTATTAGATTAAGAATTGTTTTTAATCGATACATGAATGTATATATTCATATGTGGACAATAGAATTCTATCTCTGTGCTGGACCGCTGCTTGTTGGCCATGTTCTGCAGTGATTGTAATGACATGCTGGGATTAATGTATTCACAATTCTTTTCTGCACTGATTTTACAGGCTTTTTAGGATTAGCGTGCTCATAATCTATTTTTTTCAGTGATCTTATAGGCATGACTAGGTGTAAAATGTTCATAATTCATTTTCTGCAGTGATTCTGCAGCAAGTCTAAAGTTAATATGCTTATAATCCATTTTCTGATATCTCTGGCAAAGAGCCTAAAAATTTTGAAACCAAGATAACCGCAATTTTTGGAACTTCATGCTCCACATTACCTCAGCCACCATTTTTTGTTGAGGCAGCCCTACTAATTTGTATACATAGTAGGGTTACATAGTTACACAGTTAAATTGGGTTGAAAAAAGACAAAGTCCATCAAGTTCAACCCCTCCAAATTAAAACCCAGCATATACACACACACCCCTCCACTCTTTCACACAAACCATATATGCCCCTAGCTATACTAATTGTAGAGTTTAGTATCAAAATAGCTTTTGATATTAAGTCTGTCCAAAAAATCATCCAAGCCCCTTTTAAAAGCATCAACAGAATCAGCCATCACAACCTCACCCGGCAGTGCATTCCATAACCTCACTGTCCTCACTGTGAAGAACCACCTACACTGCTTCAAATGAAAGTCTTTTCTTCTAGTCTGAAGGGGTGGCCTCTGGTGTGGTGATCCTCTTTATGGGTGAAAAGGTCCTCTGATAGTTGTCTATAATGTCCTCTAATGTATTTGTAAAGTGTAATCATGTCCCCTCGCAAGCGCCTTTTTTCCAGAGTAAACAACCCCAACAGGTCCGTACTGAGACTTA
This sequence comes from Xenopus borealis, assembly GCA_024363595.1. Lineage (NCBI taxonomy): Eukaryota > Metazoa > Chordata > Amphibia > Anura > Pipidae > Xenopus > Xenopus borealis. The sequence continues at coordinate 57,022,948 of CM044441.1, read as the reverse complement.
AAATAGTCCCTGGCATTTCAGGTACACAGAGGCCCAATCAGCCCACAAAGAGGCCCAATCAGCCCACAAAGAGGCCCAAACAGTCCCCACCAGCCCACTAAATACTGACTTTCTATGGGACCCTATAGCAGCCCCTCTGGCATTTGCCAAAACCCACAGATTGCCAGTCCAGGCCTGAACCCCAACCTGGACAGTCTACCCTAATTTAAGTCTTCCATCTAAGTCTTCCATCCCTCTAACCAGTTTAGTTGCACGTCTCTGCACTCTCTCCAGCTCATTTATATCCCGCTTAAGGACTGGAGTCCAAAACTGCACTGCATACTCCAGATGAGGTCTTACTAGGGATTTATAAAGAGGCATAATTATGTTTTCATCCCTTGAGTTTATGCCCTTTTTTATGCAAGACAGAACTTTATTTGCTTTAGTAGCTACAGAATGACACTGCCCAGAATTAGACAACTTGTTATGTATAAAAACCCCAAGATCCTTCTCACTTAAGGAGAAGGATCTTGGGGTTTTTATAAATAACAAGTTGTGAGGGGTGCAGCAGTGAGTGAACTTATCTGTTTGGTGGGCCCCTATGGTAAATTCTCTGGATGACCATAGGTGTCCCAGTCTGATACTGAGTAGAATTTTTTTTTAAAACAAATTTTATGGAAAACTTTCTGAAAGCAGTACTTTTGATGCAGAATCCAAAAGTTCCTACATCACTCTGAACTGTAATAATAGATTATAAGCTCTACTTGACTGTAAACTCCATAGACTATGGGGCAGATTCACTTAAGGACAAAGTGGCTAACTCTAGCGAATTTTTGCCAGCGTTGCCACCAGCAGGGACATCACAAAGTCACTAACAGTCACAGGTGCCAATTCGCTAGCGAACGGGACTGTCCCTAGCACTCTTTCACCAGGCGACTTTTAGATCGTTACCCGTTACAATTGTTACTGAAAGGTGACTTTGCCACCTCAGACCAGGCGAAATGGTAAAAAGAAGCTAGATCTTCCTCAATCTTCTGTCACTTACATCATATCCGGTCTGCCAAAAATGCATTAAAGTTGAAAAAAACACTGGCAACTTTTCCTTTTTTAAAAGTCCTAAATTTTTGGGGGTTTTCTCCAGTCATTTCATAACAGATGGAAATTCATTTTACAGTGGGCTCATGTGTAGGGCATTATATTAACTCTCTTGTCTAAGATTCCCTGGACATTTGTAATAAAAAGTGGTTCAAAGCATTTGCACCAACATTTATAATAAAGACCTCCATACAACTTTAAATTCCCCCCCCCATTGACCTTAGCGCAAGTACACTAATTTTCTGTAGGCACAAATGAACACTAGCACATCTTTGCTATGAAATGCTTACACAGCCAAAGTAACGCTGGCGAAAAGTTTAACCCCCAGGATGAAACTTGGCATTATAGTGAATAAGCGTATTTGTAGCGAATTTGCGCCTGGCGAAGTGGTGCAAGGGGTGCAAAGCTAATGCCGTCAGTGACTCTCCCCCTAGGAGAAGTATTGTCTCTTTAAAGCAATGTGAAAATGTGCAATATACATAAATTTCAGGAAATAAAATGCCTGGAATCTTGGGTTTTCTCTACAAGCGGTCTTTACATAATTTGGCTCTTAGTTATTTTTTTATTTTTGCACTTAACCCATCTCTTCTTCCAGCCAAAGCCTTTTCTAGAGATGAATGTTTTATAAGAAGAATTTATTATATACAGAGCTTATCAGTAGAATTCTGATTTGTTTAGATTGTATACTGACAGAAAGAAATAACAAAATCAAATAATTAAAACTGGCAAATGGTATTCAACACAAGTCATATTCATTCCACTCATGTTCAAAAAGGAGGTTTACTGCCCTTTTTTTGGGGTTTCCACTTATAAAACACACTAATCCAACACAGTAGACAGTAGAATAATCTTAAGCACTGCATTCAATTTCTAAATATGTTCTTTATACTAATTCTCAAAGCTTAAAAAAATGGATTTATTTAGAACACAGCCCTTTATTATTCTTAAAATAGTGTTCATGAAACAATATTTCATAATAGATCACAGCATGGGTTCCTATGTGGCAGAGGTAAAAATATAAGATTAATTTATTAAAGTTTTAAAAGGGGACCATATACATTCATTAAATAATATAATGATTCCAAAAGTGGGAAGGTACACTTCTACGATAACAGGTTCGTTCTTCTTTTACTGCTGCTATAAAGCTGTGTTTATAACACAAAATCCAGCTCCTGAAAACATATTTTTAACTATTTCCGTTTCAGAATCATTATGGTCACACTATAAGAGACATTTCGGCTCCAGCTTTCAAGCAAAAAAGTATCACCCAAACAAGGCAGGCTTAATTAAGTAAATGTGTAGTGTTTTGTTTGGCCTTACTTTGTGCTATACAGAATAGAAATATTCAGCATTTTATTGGGCACGTAGCATTCTACAAGCAACTATTTAGATTTGCAAAGGAGCAGTTAGCTGAGGTTATAGAGATGTTATCACCGTTATGGAATTGTATTCAAAGGACTAAAATATTAAGAAATTAAGATGTGGTTAAGCAAAAGGGATAAAAATACATCCTTTAAAATGTGCTTTGAATAACAATACAGTGTTAGCTATTTTTGTAAAATAATTGCTGTAAAATATATTCTTTGAAGTAATGGGGCTTTCCCCCAGAGTATAATTAAAAGGGACAGGGTCCTGGGTCAAAATCTGAATTTGAGCCCCCCTTCGTTCTACATTTTAGACAGTGCTTTCATTCACCAAAGCAACACCTAACAAAAAGCATTTGCAATCAATAAAGAAACACAAGAAATGGCTTGCACTTTATAGGAGAATGAACCGAACTCTTGCAGTCTTAAATGTAATTATCTGAATCACTAAGACAGAGCTATATATATATATATATATATATATATATATATATATATAATAGTCTATATATTTGTTATTGATTATATATTTTTGTTTATTGATATTGAGACCGGGGGCCTTGTCATAGTTAACTTTAAGTCCAGAATATGTACCAAAATTGCCTGTAAATAGATCAGGACTAGAAGGGAGTTCTTAGAGGCTGAAAAATACAGAAGCATGTTGTCTGCATATAATGACACCTTCTTTTCTATGTCTCCTATTTGGAGCCTGCTTATTTCTAATATATTGACTCTAATCAGAAATTGTTACAATATTCAATATCTTTTCAGGGCTACCTACAGTCTGGAGTTTTCCTGATTAGGGATCTTTCTGTTATTTGGATTGCCATACTTTAAGGGGTTTTCAGAAACCTAATTTTTTTGTGGTCTGGCATACTGGTGCAAAAGTTAAATTCTTTGTGGAAAAAACTAAAAATTTTCACCATTTATTATACTCTGATGCTGCATAAAGCCAGAATCCGAAAACCCAGTATATAAAACCTGTCGAAGTCATGTACACTGTAAGTCAATGGCAGATGTCCCTATCCCAAAAGATATTGTGGTTTGCGCTGGGTAATCAGAAATCAGAAAAATTCAGGGTTTTTTTTGAGAGAAAATTTGTACGACTTTTTTATTTATTTATTCGAGTTATTTTAATGATTAAGGCAGGTTTAGTCGAGCTTTGTTTAATTAAAAAACTAGAAACATTTCAGATTTTAATAAATAACCCCCTAAATAAACCTAATAGAATAGTTTTGCCTCCAATAAGGAGTAAAATATACTGTTTTATTATTGCATGGGGAGTAGTGATGGGCGAATTTATTAGCCAGGTGCGAATTTGCGGCGAATTCCCGCGATTCACGAAAATTTGCCTGCCAAAATTCGCTGGCGTCAAAAAAACAATTTCGCTGGAAATTCGCGAATTTTTCAGCGAATTGAAACAGGATAGATTCACCCATCACTAATGGGGAGTAAAATATGAGAGTAAAATATATTGTTTTATTATTACAGAGGAAAAAGGAAATACTTTTTAAAATATAAGAATTATTTGACTACGGCCTTCCCATTCTATGGGAAATGGCCTTCCCGTAATAGAGAGCTATCTGGATAATGGGTTTCTAGATAATGGATCCCATACTTGTGGTATGATAAAATAAAGGCTATCTAGAATTTTACTAAACAAAATCCTCCAGATTTGAATTTAGAATAAGATTGTAATAGCATTTCCAAGTTTTAAAGCACAAGATAATTATAAATATTGTAGGTTTAATTCGGATGAGACAAATAAAGCACCATAGGCACCAGATTAATCAACAGTATACTGTATACACCTACACACACCTTTGCTAAAAAGAGTACAACAAATACAGCTTGAAATGCATTGTGACAATTATTTTAATTGAAAAAAATCCATACAACCCTAAAATTAGCTATTTTAAAGTACAGTACTATTGAGGAAATGTTTTATCTTCACTGTTTGCCCTCCCCCTCCATTTATAAACAGGACCATTTATTCAAATCTACCTTTCAACAAACATACTCCTCCTTTCTCTAAGCTTCAGCCTTTGAACATCACATTTTCAAAAGACTTCTCGTTATTTTTTCAGCTTCTCTGCTCGTCAGAATCAGGAAGTGCCAGGAAGTGCTTAAGTGATGCTGGTTTCATTTTCTTCTTTAGTGACAGCGATAACATGAACCTCACAAAATTTCTTAAAGAAACAGTAACACCAAAAAATCAATGTGTGTAATTAAAATATAATGTACTGTTGTTTTGCAATGGTAAAATTGGTGTGTTTGATTCAGAAACTATACTATAGTATAGTATATAGTATCAAGCAGCTGTATAGCCATTCAAAGCTGAAAAAGGAGAAAAGGCACAGGATACACAATAGATAACAGATACGCTATGTAGGTATACAATGGTATTCTTCAGAACTGATATGTTATCTACTGTGTATCTTGTGTGTAAAGGAACAGTAATGCCACAAAATAAAAGTGTATTAAAGGAATGGCAATAGAATGTACTATCATGCTGCACTGGTAAAACTGGTGTGTTTGTTTTAGAAACTCTACAAATGTTTCTATAAACAAGCTGCTAAAAGCTAAACAAGGAGAAAAGGTACAGGTTACACAGCAGATAACAGATAAGCAATGTAGTATATATAATGTGCTTCTTCAGAACATATCTGTTGTATACTGAGTGACCTGTGTTTAAATGGCTGCTACCAATAGTAGTGTTTCTGAAGAAAACATAAATGTTTTACCAATGCTTGATATAGCAGAATCTCATCCTTGATATATTTTTATATGCTAGGATTGATAATAGTTATGTTGAAATTATTCCATATCAGGAGAGGCTTGTTTTAGAGGCTTTGTCAACTGACTTACACCAAGTGAACCAGATGCTAAAAGTGTTTGATGTTGTGCACATTGCCACACAGGAAGGGGCTCTGTATACACTATAAACATAGTAGAAGACACTAAGTGGTTTCCTGAAATTGTGGGGGGAAACACTTCATTATGAATAAAAACATGGTGATTTTCATCTGAATTTGATACTTTACATACTGCAGAGTGTTTGGAAATGAGCCCTCTGGTTTCACCATAGTCTAATATATGTGACTAGTCTTGCTCATAGTCAAATGACATCCTGATTCTCACTGTCAGCACAATAAATTAAATGCCTACCAATTATCAATCCTAGCAAATAAAAATATATCAAGGATGAGGTTCTCCTATACCATAAAGCAGTTCTCCATGATTGATGGGGAACCCTGCCTAGATGCAGATACCTGGACACTTTATATGGAAATGATGCAAGATGCTTGATTCTAGATCTTCTGAGCCTCAACTCTGTTTTTCCTATCTGAGAAAGCACTATATTCCTGCTGTGGGACTAAATCCCACACTACATTACTTTGGTTTCTGTCTAACCCTCCAAACTTTGTACCTGCAGTTGCTTGCTTTCTTTGTTGCAAAACCTGCAGATAGTGAAAGGGGGTTACAATTTGTGTAGCTATACTCTGCATTTATTTTGCCCTCCATATTCATCTATTCATTGGGGAGTATCAGTTTCATCTGAAATTTATGAACTTCTGTATATATTTACAACAATAATTGGCATCAATAACTTCCCTTTTCTGGACAGGACTTTGCAGTATGTTGGTTATTTAGAATTAAAAAAAAAGATATATATATATATATATATATATATATATATATAGATAGATAATGACTGTGTATTTGATTGAGCTGCTGTGCACAACAGTTGTTGCAGTATAAAATTGGTAAAAATAATGGTGACATTGGTTTGAGCCAATGAAAGGCAAGGAATGTAATTAAAGCCATAAAAAGAAAAAAAATCATATTGTGATTAGTGCATCTGTTAGGACATATGACTTTCAGTAAGACCTTTTATTACATTGTTCAGGATTCATGTGTGTGACCCATTGAAGAATTGAGCAAGCAGAGCTTACAAGGTGAATTATTTGCCCAAAAAATGTACTCACATTGTCTGTACTGTTTTCTCTAAGATGTTATTCACAGGTAGGCCATTTCACTTTTGTTCCTGCCTGGGTTGTTTGGTGTCCAACAAGAGTTTCTCTGTGTGGTTCGTTTTGAATTCCTCTGGGAGATGTTCTTGTTTACGATCTCTAGTATGGAGTGTATGTGATCCCTGTATTGGTGGTTTTTTTTCAGATTGTGGTTTTCTTAATATGATTTGCATCATAATGTCTATGGTGAGGTTCAGGCTTCTTTCCATACACTGTGGGTTTCAGTATTAAGAAGTACGTTTCCCTGTGATCTTAATCTGAATCAGTCATGCTGGCTCTGCCTGACTCAGTTGTGCTGGCTGATACATTAGATAACTTTAAGAAGGGGTTGAATTAATGTTCAGCAATTGAGGGAATACAGGCTTATGGAAGTTAGTTCCTAGTATAAGTTGATCCAGGGACTAGTCTGATTGCTATCTTGGAGCCAGGAAGACTACCCCTCTGAGGCAAATTGGATAGGCTACAAACTGGATTTTTTGCCTTCCTATGGATCAGCTAGCAGTTAGGCAGGTTATACCTTGACTCAAAAGGTTGAACTTAATGGTCATGTGTCTTTTTTTCAACCTAACTTATTATGTTACTATGTTTTACAACTACTCCAAATTCCCTTTACCATTGAATAAGAAACATTCTGAATAAATGCAATTAGTAAACAAAATGCTAGATTGCGATGGCCATTATTTTTCATACTGTATTCTAGAGCTGCTTAGCTAATGAGCTGATTAAAAAGTGAAACAATCTAGAAAGAATGAAAATCCAAGGCTTTTGCAAACATATGTCTCATAGACATGAAAACGTTTTTTAAAAAGGCAGAAACTTATAAATGAATGCGCTGGTCATGTCAAATTCTTTGTGATAATATAAACTAATGTTCAAAAATATTACTAAAACGACCAGGTAGCCGAGGTACAGTAGATGGTGTAAATAAAAAATATAGCTACATTTGTCATTTTTCTTACCTGTCTTCCTTTGCTCATTGTTTCCTCTACTTCTTAATCATCGCCAGCTATTAGTAAAATTGGTAACATTTTTCAAAAGTCCAAAAACACCTAATATGGAATATACACCATGAAATGCAAGTATAATGTTAACAAAAAAGGTCATCATCAGGCTAGCATAAATCTTCAAGTTCAATGTAAACCCTTGTAGAGAGATGTATGTTCCATATTGGCTCCAACTTACATTCTGATGTCATGCGGTAATATCAATTGTTCAATGCCCAATTAAATCAAGAAAATACTTGTTATGAGCCAGCTTTTTGGTTCCAAATTGTTCTTGCTTAAGCTCTTAAATTTGAAGTGTTGAGATATTATTAACTTTAATAGAATCTAAATGCATTTCTGTGTGTTTTACTTATCATGCTGCGTGGGTGTGTGGAAAAGCACACGTTTATGAGTTCATTAACTTCTCTGTTACTTATCATTACAGCTTAGCTGGACATTGTAAGCCTTACAAAAATTCAGAACAGAATATCGTTATAGTCTTTATAAGGCAGAATGCTGCCATCTGTGCTAAGAGATCAATTCAGACTGTATTACATATGCTTTTGTGCAAGGAGAACTTTCCTTTTGCTTTTGTGTCATTGTGTATTATTGTAAAGTCATGTGTGAATATATGTGCACTTTACATAGTTATAAATGAAATTAGGCTTCATTTGTTGAGCCCAAGTAAGTTACTGTCAGTAATTAATGGAAGGGGCTCATTTTGCAAAGCACTATTGCCTAAAACTCAAAACTCTATTTCACATACACACTTTCTCTCACTCCCTCAGTCTATATCTCTCATGTCAGTATGATATTCTATATATAAGATAAAATAGATATCATCCTTAATTTCTCCATGAAGAAGATCTACTTCAGAATAAAAGCCTTAGCTGCTGAAGAAAATTGTTAGAAAAATTTAAGTTTGGTGAAGAGAAGAGAATTAGTCAAGTAAAAGTAAATTTTTACAAACTCTGGCAAGGGAAATTGTGGCAGAGAAAAAGTTCAGATAACTAAAGGATAAAGAAGGGACATGAGTATAGCAACCCTTTACTATATTTTATCTCCCTATACTACAGGCAATTATTAATCACAACACTTCTGCTATCTTAACAGAGAGGAAGTAGAATGTAATATATTACCTTATTTGGGTCAGAAGAAAGTAATATATCTTTTCCGCAATAGTATAGATCAAAGTTTTTTTTTTTTAAACCAATGATTGGGGTACCAAGTTAAAATCACCTTGTAGTGATTATTTTCTCTTACAATCTTCTTCCTAAAAACTGCACCACCCAAATGGTCATGTTCTGCTTTGTTCTAGGCATTCCCTACATGCATCTGGCAGCAGCTTGTGTGATGAATCCTAGTAGGCAGCAGATAAGTCTCCATGTCTGGGCTGGAGTTCCTGACTGAGCTATTCTTCATAGACATTATCTACCTAAGAGCAACTTTAGGGTTAAGATAGTTGTGGTAGGCATTCTTCTTCTTCTGGTTCTTCTTCCCAGTAGCCCTGTTTTTTTTACCACCTTACCAGCCTGCATAGTAGCCTTCTAACTTTTATACTACAAAGAAGTATAAAGCAAGTTGTTTTTGATACCTTGCCAGCAAAGCACAGGTACTGTATAAGTAAAGTGTATTTACAATCATGTAGTGCCGAGAGATGGAGTAAGAGCTGACTACATTAGGTAGTAGAAAAAAGGTTAGTAAAGATTTGCTCGCCTGCATCCATATTAAAAAAATTGTAATGTGGTTTTAGAATGTTTTGACATGTTTGGAAGCAACATATATCTTATCATTTCACAACAAAAGCCTGTACATGTATGGGGCTTGTTATCAAGAATGATGAGGTTTTCCGAATACTGGATCTGTCTCTAATTTGGATCTTCATTCCTTAAGCCTGCTAGAAAAGCAGGTAAACATTAAATAAACCCAATAGGCTGGTTTTGCTTCCAGAAAGGATTACTTTTATCTTAGTTGGGATCAAGGTACTGTTTATTATTACAGAGAAAAGTATTTGGATTATTTTGGATGAAATAGAGTCTTTGGGAGATAACATTTCTGTAATTTGGAACTTTCTGGACAATGGAGCTTCTGGATAATGGATCCTATACCTGTACTGAATATCACAATAAACAAGTTCAGAGTTACACTTCATAAACAGCACACTATGTGAGCTCATACAGGGAATATCAAAAAAAACACGACAAGGTATAAAACTTGTACAGGGGCATCTAAAGTTGCTATCATTAAACATGAAACATTCACACTAGAAACCAAAGCCTGGTAGTTTTTCAGTGAGCATGTTACTTCTAACAACCAGCTCCTAGGAGTCTGTACACTGGATACAATTTAGTTTGACCTAGGTTAGGGATGCACTGAATCCACTATTTTGGATTCGGCCCAGACTCACAAATCTGGCAGAGTCCTGCTGAAAATGGCTGAATCCTGGTTGAATACCAAACCGTATCCTGGATTCGGTGTATCCCTAACCTAGGTAATACCCTTTGTTGCTGCATATTCTGAACAACAACTTTTGATCAGTTTCTACACTGGTGCTAAATACAAAACATGCAATCACTTTTAATTTGGCAGACAAGGAGCTAATGGTTTACGAGGTTTATATAAAATATACTCAAAGGAAACTTTGTTCATGGAGAGCTAAAATAGCTTCCAGAACACGCAGGGAATTGTGTCCTTTAGTAACAGGAGGATCAACAGAAGAGCAATGAGCCTATTATACCTGTCTTACATCAGCACAAATAATAGATAAAAACCTGAACATTATTCAATGTAAAACATTTGGAAAAATGAAGCAACCTATTAAGAAATTGAATGCCCATTAAATAATTAGTGAGGACAAGAAAATATGTTTCAACTTGAAAATCCATGGTTAGATTGAGGCTAAAGAAAACTACAGCATAATTACAGTATCTCCATCACCTTGGCTCACCCAGGGTGAAACAGAAAGAAACTGTAGTGAACATAGTGAATTAATAAATAAATGAATCTTTTGGGCCAAATGGCACACACCCAAACATACTTAGGGTGCTTTGTCTATTGAATTTCAAGCCAGTAATTGCATTTTTTACATATTCAACTCATCAGGCATTGTGCCATAATATTGGGAAATACTGTGGTACACAGTGACTTTTGAGTTTAAAGCGTTAGAGCAGAGGTCTTCTCCTTCTGCTGTGCTTGTAATTCATCTATAGTTGTAGAGAGACAGATAGATAAATAATTTGTTTTATTGTTGATTTAGTACCTGGTATTGCAAAACATTTGTCCTGCTCAATAGTTCTACAATACTGTGGAATGCTGCAATGTTATTGGTTTGCTGGTAAATAGACCACATAACCCATAAAAACCCCTTAGCTTTGTGACTGGATGTGGTATGCTACTGAGGCAGTATGCTACTCTTGCCAAATACTAAATCTGGCTTGAACAACATTTCTTGAGCACAAGTATTTGTTAAGGAGGCATATTCTTGAGCCTCATAGTGCCCTAGCATTTGCTTCCCAGGAAAATAAATTATCCTTTTTTAGTCTTCGTTGGAATCCTTAAAGGAAACCTGTATATAAAAAAGATATTGCTTAAAACAGCTCATAAGGATTCTTATTTTTTTTGATCAAATAAAAAAATTCAATTGATTGCTTAAAATTGTTCCAATTGATCAATTCGAACGATTTTATCGATTGATCAAATTTTTTTATATAATGCGTTAATTCGAGGGGTTTTAATTCAACGAAAATTCGAGGGTTTTTAACCCTCGAAATTCGACCCTTGATAAATCTGCCCCGTAGTTGATGCATTTCTTATCTTTGTCCCTGCTGTGCAGAATCCCTGAGTTTCAGTAAAGGCAGCTATATTTCTCCATATTATTTGAAAAGAACAAAGACAAGAGTGAGACATTCCTAACCAATCAATATTCAACCAAAAGAAGCTGTATTTGGAAGGTACACGATTAACCTAGGCCACCTAATAAAAAAGTTACAGATTTCCATTAAAAAAGAGCATAGGACCCATCTCTGAATTATAGGACTTTATAGTGATGAGCGAATAGACTCTTGTGGGTGAAAAAATGTGTTGGACATATCTACTGTACGATGCTGTGAATTGTGTTCGCACATATATATATATATATATATATATATATGTGTGTGTGTAAATAATACTAATCTAATACTACTATTGCATTAACATTTTTCATTGTGAAAAGTGATGTTTTTTAAACTGGGAAAAAACAAATATTGTTTACAGGTTTTCAGCACAAATCTGAAAATTCCCCCTTGCAAAATATTTCCATCATTAAAGATTTACACAACTTTTACTGACGTTGGTGTTTTGCCAAATTATGATCTTATACAATCTTGTTACTAAAACACCCAGCAAACACCTTAACATATTGAAAATAAAATAAAAAAAATATAACTAAAATTAGTTTTCCCAATATTCAGCAACAGGAATCCTTCAACAGGCCCTAATATATTCATATGTTTCCTATGTATTTTATTATACATTTTTTAACAAATCTTTTTATTGGTTTTTAAAGATTTAAAGCAAAACAAAGAAACATACAGAATTCTCAGTTATGCCTGGATGAAACATTTATATAATACTCTAACCAAAAATAATGTGTTTAATGTGTGGTTTTCCTTACTATGGTAAATATAATGCCTTTGCAATGGGAAATATGATTGTTTAAATTGTGCAAAATCTAAACCACTGTAAGACATGTCAAGTAAGTTAAAGTTGAATCTCTAATTTTAATTCACCCTACAGTTTCTTTTCATACATAAAAAATTGAATATAGACAATTTGGAGCTTTTATCTACAATCCACTAAAGTGCAATAGCTTTTGCACATATAGTTGTTAATCGCTTGACTTGAGTGCAACAGGAAATATATAAAATAATTATGCCAGGGGGCACACTATTTAAACACTTGATATCTCTAACATTACATACTGTATAACCAAGTGAAGGAAACCATCCCATGTCTTATTTCTGCTTTTTTTAATTCTGTTTCACCTGGGCATATTTAATACTACAGTTTGAAAAAGGGAAATAGATTGAACCCTATTCAGCAAAAAGGGACCTTAGAGATCCACCAGGCCCTTGACTTTCCTTAACACCAGCAAGAAAAATGCTTAAAGGAAAACTATACCCCGAAAATGAATTTTTGAGCAACAGATAGTTTATATCAAATCAAGTGACATATTAAAGAATCTTATCAAACTGGAATATATATTTAAGTAAATATTGCCCTTTTACATCTCTTGCCTTGAACCACCATTTCATGATGGTCTGTGTTCTGCCTCAGAGATCACCTGACCAGAAATATTTAAACTCTATCTGTAACAGGAAGAAGTGTTGAAGCAAAAGACACAACTCTGTCTGTTAATTGGCTCATGTGACCTAACTTTATAGTTTGTTTGTTATGTTTTTGTGCACCGTTGGATCCTAGGATCCCAGGAGGCTGTCCTTATTTTTTAAAATGGATATTTTCTATTTATGATTACCCAATGGCACAGGCTACTAAAAAAGTGTATTATTATGAAAATGGTTTATTTACATGAAGCAGGGTTTTACATATGAGTTGTTTTATGCAATATCTGTTTATAGAGACCTACATTGTTCGGGGGGTATAGTTTTCCTTTAACCTATATGACTGCACTATACTGTAATGAACTGTGACTGCTCTTTCCTTGAGGTTAAAGGTGACCATTGCAAAGATATTGTCATATTGACAAATTGTTCAGTAGTGAGCATAATGGACCATTCATTTTGCGTGCAAGATGTGTCAGAAGTTTTTACATGTTAAAAGATAGGCCTCTTGTTCTTAAATGTCACACACAATATATGACATGAAAGTAAATGCATGGCAGTGGCTTAAAACAAAAGATTGTTTAAATGATTACCATTTTGTTAGATTAGTGAAGCCCTGAAAAATATCACGTTTCCCCTTAGTGGATAAAGTCACTCTGTTTTTATTTATTTCAGATTTTTTGAAAATGCAGAAAGCACAGAATTGATTTATTATAGTGTGACTTAAATGTATTCCTTGTAAGCATTTGAGTCGGTTACATTGGGTCTTTAAATACTGTATTCTGCAAATGGCAGGTGTTCAACTACAGTATTATGGCAGCTTAAAAAAGATACAAATTCACCACTCTTGAATTAGAGTAAAAAGATGAACTCCCTTTGGGACCTTGATTTTAAAACCTTGTTCAAAATAAAACAGTTGATATGCAGAGGATTCTCAGGGGTGCATAAATAAAGTAAATAAGTAAGTATTGAGGACTTAAAGAGCAAAAAAACTGTATGGCTTTATCCTCATGAGTGGCGATAGATAAAGCTGAACTGAATCAACCCTGTTCACAGGCCTATATTTCAAGCTTCACCAACTTCAATTCTCTTGCATGAGAAAATCTGGGCCATGTGTTTTCCAAATGGATAAAGCTGTTTATTACAAGGATTGTTCTTAGGGACTATAAAAATGACATAATGGGAAGGAAAGTTTGCAACCTATTTTCAGGTCGTTGGTCAAATTTGTGTGATTCCACACCTCTCACAGTGTAGCAAGGAATGAAATGGAAGGGGCCATCTGGCAGTTATAATGTATTAATGTATTAGGAATAATTAACATAACAATCATCAATTCAAAAATATGAATAGTAGTTCCATTATTCTGAAGGTCTCACCAGTTTTACTATGATGTGATCATAATACATCTAGGGGTTTTTTCCTACAACTCAAATTTATCTTATCTTTTTATTAGATCATGCTTGACCAAACTCATTTCCATGATTTTAACTTATTTATGAAGAAAATAACTCGAAAAATTTGGTGCAGGAAAAGACTCTATAAAATCAAGCAAAACCTTAAATCATACAATTTTTATAGATCTGACATCTGAATCGCTCTATTAGTTTTGGTTATCGACCATAAAAACCAAAATTTTCAGATTATTGGTTGTACCCCATCGCAGAGCACGATATCTTAAAATTCTTCATGACCTTGGCAGGTTTGAGATGGTATAACTAAATATCGAAAAATGTTTTTTTTTTTAACAGAAAAATATAATTTTCCGCAAAAAAACCTCAACCAGAAAAGAAATTGAGGTTTACTAAATAATCCACCTAGTGTCAAATATGCAAAACATATTGCATGGTACAGGAGCAATTCTATGTAAAATTAGTGATCACATTTCAGAATTTTACATTTATGGAAGGTATAAGCTGATGGTTGTAAGGTAAGTGAGGCAAGTATAATCAGCCATGTTCACTTTGTAGTCAGTTAATGACCTGAACTGTTGTGTTTGGTAGCCGAGGATTAGGAGAGTAGAACAGTGCTTTATTAGCAGGTTCATGCAGCCATTACATAACAGCAGTAAGTCTTATTTTCACTTTCAAGTTGTACAGAAAGTCCTATGTATGCACAGTGCCACTTGCAGGCCATTTGTATAAACACCACACTAACAAAAATAGGGAAATATGTGTAACCATGACATATTCAAGTGGCCATTGCTATTAACCATCCCTATGGAGGAGGTAAAGCTAACAGAGATTTTTGACTGTATTTTGCTAAATGTTTTATAGTAAAGCTGTTAAAAGTTACACATGCTTCTGAGTTGTGTCTAACATAACTTTGTTTAATGGCACATAAGAAAAAGAGAAATGGAATTCCCATCTGGACAGCTGCTTGATGTCTCACACTTCTTTACTGTATGTCACAGTGAGAACCCAAAAAACGGTGGTTCATTGTAAACAATGTAAAACAGAAATAGGAGCTAACACATGACTCTTTCTTTAAAGACTGCACATGTTCTCAGGTGTCAGTGCTGCTGGAAAGCATGGAGCATAAGGCCCCTTTTGTAGTATACCTCCAGGGTCAGATTGGTCCAGCAGACACCGAAAAAACCCAGTGTGTCCAGGTCTTCATGGGCTCTGTCGGCCTAGACCCTATCCCAGCCTAAAACCTATAACGTACGGTTCCCAGTCTGACAATGTATACTGCAGAATTGTAAGAAAGTCAGGACATCTTATAAAGAGCAGTGATTGGCTCCAATGAGGATTCAGAGTTCCCACTGCAAAATAGAAGGACACACATTAAGCTCCCTAAAAGGTTCCTATGGAGGGGATCAGGACTGTGGGGACACCCGGCACCTCCTCTGCAGTGCGCCTCTTGACACGCGTGCACACCTCACATGCACCTACCAAATATTTCTCAAAAGTGAACCTAAACCTACCAAGTTTCACCTTTAACATAGTATCAGTACCAGTTGTATTGAATGCCAATGCAAATTCCAATGATCGGATAAGAATTATTGTAATGAGTAAATTGCTGTGTTTCCTCTTCAGTACAGGCAAGTAAATTGGCTCCTGAAATAATTGGTACTACTGAGTGTGTAGGGATGGGGACTGATATGAATGATATACAGTATAATATCTATAATGCACCGTGGAATATGTCACAATATAAATAAATATGATAATTATAATTTTGTTAAATGATCTTCTCAACATGCCTATATTTGCACCAGATAAGTGATAGTTCAATAGCACCATTCTTTCCTCTAATTTTCATGACACTGGCCCAGTTGAGAAATTATGTCACCAATGTAATGGTGTTATACCAAGGAATAGGCAGTTTTAGGGATAGACCCAAAAAACTGGGTCCATGTACAGTAGCAGGGATAGCTAATACAGTAGGTAGATAGTGACATGTGGTTATAGTATATATATATATATATATATATATATATATTATATCTATATATATATATATATATTAATATATATATATATATATATTAATATATATACAGTTAGGTCCATACATATTTGGACAGAGACAACTTTTTTCTAATTTTGGCACAGTGAATTTTACACACCTCAGATGCATTACAGACTTTCAGCTTGAATTCAGTGGGTTGAACAAAAACATTGCATAAAAATGTGAGGAACTAAAGCCTTTTTTTTTAATACAATCACTTCAGGGGCTCAAAAGTAATTGGACAATTGATTCAAAGGCTATTTCATGGGCATGTGTGGGCAATTCCTTTGTTATGTCATTATCAATGAAGCAGATGAAAGCCCTGGAGTTGATTTGAGGGGGATGCTTTTATGTGGAATATTTTGATGGGAACAGACAACATGTGGTCAAAGGAGCTCTCCATGCAGGTAAAACAAGCCATCCTTAAATTGAATAAACAGGAAAAGTTTGTTCTCATGGACATCTTCCCTTGTGAACTTGATGTTATTGTCCACTGAGTTAATGTGTTCTGTAAAGGCCGCCACTTCATTGGATCTTATTTTTACCCAAGTGTCATCCACATACCTGAACCAGTGACTCGGTGTTGTTCCCTCGAATGTAAGTAAGGCTCTTCTTTCCACTTCCTCCATGTACAAGTTAGCTACAATGGGAGAGACTGGAGAACCCATTGCACAGCCATGTTTTCTGCCTATAAAAATTGTCCTTGTATTTGAAGTATGTGGTGTTAAGGCACAAATCTAGCAACAAACATACTTGGTAAGGACTGAGCTTCGTTCTGCTGCTGAGGGTGTTTTCTTGCTGCAGTCGATTTCTTACAGTCTCAATTGCCTTTGTCGTAGGTATACATGTGAACAATTAAGTGACATCATAAGATACCATTGTTTCTTCTGCATCTAGTGTAACGCCGTGAATCTTGGTTACAAACTCCTTGGCATTCTGGATATGATGCTCTGTATTGCCTACCAACGGGGCTAAGATGTTTGCCAAGAATTTTGCAATGCTGTATGTCACTGAGTTTATGCTGCTGACAATGGGCCTTAGTGAGAAATTGCCATAATATTAGGTGTGGCAAAATCTACAGTTTGGTACATCCTGAGAAAGAAATCACTGGTGAACTCATCAACACAAAAAGATCTGGACGTCCATGGAAGACAACAGTTGCGCATGGTCACAGAATCATTTCCATGGTTAAGAGAAATCCCTTCACAACAGCCAAACAAGTGAATAACATTCCAGGATTTATCTACCATGAAGAGAAAACTGCATGAAAGTAAATAAAGAGGGTGCACTGCAAGGTGCAAGCCACTCATAAGCCTCAAGAATAGAAAGGCTAGATTAGACTTTGCTTAAAAAAAAAAAAAAAAACTTTTAAAAAAGTCAAAAAGCCAGCACAGTTCTGGAAAAACATTCTTTGGACAGATCAAACCAAGATCAACCTCTACCAGAATGATGGCAAGAAAATATGGAGAAGGTGTGGAACAGCTCATGATCCAAAGCATACCACATAATGTGTAAAATATTTGGGAGGCAGTGTGATGGACTGGGGCGTGCATGGCTGCCAGTGGCACTGGGACACTAGTGTTTATCCCTGATGTGACACAGGACAGAAGCAGCCAAATGAATACTGAAGTGTTCAGAGACATACTGTCTGCTCAAATCCAGCTAAATGCAGTCAAATTGTTTTGGAGACGGTGTGTCATAATACAGATGGACAATGACCCAAAACATACAGCCAATGCAACCCAGGAGTTTATTAAAGTGTAGAATTGGAATATTATTGAATGGCCAAGTCAGTCAACTCATCTGAACCCAATTGAGCATGCATTTCACTTGCTGAAGATTAAACTTTGGACAGAAAGGACCACAAACAAACAGTAACTGAGAGCCTGCAATACAGGCCTGGCAGAGCATTAAAAAGGAGGAAAGACAGAATCTGGTGACGTTCATGAGTTCAAGACTTCAGGCTGTCATTGCCAGCAAAGGGTTTTCAACCAAGTATTAGAAATTAACATTTTATTTACAGTTTTTCAATTTGGCCAGTTACTTTTGAGCCCCTGAAATGAAGTGATTGTGTTAAAAAAGGCTTTAGCTCCTCATGTTTTTATGCAATTTTTTTGTTAAACCCACTGAATTGAAAATGAAAGTCTGCAGTTCAAATGCAACTGAATTGTTTCATTTAAAATACATTAATGTACAGAACCAAAATTAGAAAAAAGTTGTGCCTGTCCAAATATTTATGGACCTAACTTTAAGGGGCAAATTTACTATTATTCCCCAAAATTAACTCGACCAAATTCGAAATTCGATAAGCATTCGACCATCGAATGCTTATGGAATTGTTTTAGGCTATCATTCAGTTCGCTATACGATTTCTCGATGAATTCGTACAATCGGATACCGATTGTTCGATTTCACGAAAAAATCGAGAAATTTCCTTCGAGCGTCCGAACAACTTGTACGATTCGAACGATCGAACGCTCCGATCGTACGAATGGTATTCGAGCAGGACTTAGCCATAGGCTTCTATTGCAATTCGGTAGGTTCAATCTGGTAAAGTAGGCAGTCGAATGACTTTAACATTTTGAATCCTTCAATCATCGAATGATCGAATTATCGAATATCCGAACATTCGATCTATTCGATCCATTCGATATTCAATATTCGATCGGCTAAATTTGCATATCCAATTTCATGAAAAATTTGTACCATCATAATTCGATCAAATTCGATCGAACTTCGATCATTTCACGTGAATTTCGTAAATTTGCCCCTAAATATATATGTAGTTCCAGCTCACTCGGTTCACAAAACAAAGAACCCAGGTGCTATCTTAAAAGGCTGTATTATCTACCAAATGAAAAAATTAGGTCCAAACTGGATTTTAAACTATGTTAAAAAATCATATTTTATTTTAATTTACATTAAATAGGAACTAGTCTATCTAAGACCTTTCTCAAGAATCATTCGAATTTGAATATTCGATGGTCGAATTTGCCTAATTTGCATATTCGAAGATTCGAATTCGAATTTAATACAAATTCGATCGAACTTCAAATTATTCACGTGAATTTTGTAAATCTGCTCATGTGCACCCAATGGGGTAAGTTTATCAAAGAGTGAAGTTCCGCCACTAGAGTGAATTTCCGCAGCTCTCAATTCATTTCTATGGGATTTTGAAAGGCGTATTTATCAATGGGTGAAGTGAAGTTTCACCCTTTGATAAATACGCCTTCAAAAATCCCATAGAAATTAATAGAGAGCTGCTGAATTTCCCTCTAGTGGCGGAACTTCACTCTTTGATAAATATACCCCAATAAGAGAAGTGAGGAGCAGCATTCCAGCTTGTTTATTTAAAAAAAAATTTTTAGGGAGGTGGCTCTCTCCTTAAAGTGGACCTGTCACCCCAAAAAAATAAAGAGAAAATCAGGTATGGTCTCTCTCCCTCCAAAGATAATACTTTCTTTTTCACTTAGGATAGGACTGATTTATGGACACTGTCTTGACAGGGCGCATCAGCTTATGCATGCTCTGTACAAACTTTGTAACTAAAAGTGTCTTTTTTTTTAAGAAAGTTACAGTTCAGTTGTGCAAAAATAATTTTTTTCAGGGGGTTATATATTGGAGTGCTGAGGTTAACTTGTGTAATATATATATTATTTATATATATATATATATATATATATATATATGTATATATATATATGTCCTTAAATACCTGCACCCAGATGTGTTTGCTTGAGGGGTGCATGGTCAATTCTAAATGTACAGTCAACTTGGAATAAACAATTCCTGGACCAGCACTACTCTTCATGATGAAATATCTCTTTATTTTACACACACACATGTTCAAAGACTCCTATCTGGGATCTTTTCTTTCAACATGTGTTAATAGATATTTCATCATGAAGGCTAGTGCTGGTATATATATGTGTGGCTCTGGTACCTGTAGGGCCCCCGACGGCCAAGGACCAGTCTGACTGTGCACACCACACTGGAGGGGAAAGGTTAGATGGACCCACTCAGCAGACCAGCCAGCCGTTAGTGTCAAATGGAAGTGGCGCTTTTACACTGCCTCAGGCCCTCCTTCATCCCTCCTGCATCTCCCACCAATGCAACCAGAGGGTTTAGGGTCCACCAAAGCTGGGGCCCACCAGCCATATACAAAAAACTGCTTTTTCTTACACTCAGCCGTGCAGGGGTTAATTCCTCAGTGCTTCAATCCTCAGAAAAGGATTACCGCAATCCTATGTAGACTCATAAATCGGCAGTTTAGAGGAGAGCACTCAAATAGCAATTGCTGCTAGAATTTTATTTTATTGACTACACATACCCCGACATGATTCGGGCACAGCCCTTTCTCAAGCCCTTTCTTCACTTGAGAAAGGGCTATGCCCGAAACATGTCGTGTGATGTGTAGTCAATAAAAAAATTCTAGCAGCAATTGCTATTTGAGTGCTCTAGTCTAAACTGCCAATTTATGAATTTACCCTAAGCCCTTGCTGGCAAGTCAGACCATCACTGTACATGGAAGCAAAGCCATTTTGGTTGAGTCAGTGCAACCAAACTGTCCTCAGTTGGTATATGGTTACAAAGGAGTTTAATCTCTCCAATGCAAATTCTGTTTTAAAGTTATTTACTTAAAGAAATTCACAAATCCATTTAAAAAGTAGAAAATATATCTGTATATAGCTGCAGTATAGTTGTACAGTCACTTGTGCAAAAAGAAGGCTGGAATAAACTCACACTTCAGTTTTCTCCTGAATCACTCATTATTGCATATCCATGCTAAATGACAACAACGCATTTTTACAGCTACTGTTTTTCAGCAGCCTTGGTCACATTTGCTCAAGTTTGACATAGCACAGACAGGAGATCTGCATATTTGAGGTAACAGGAGGCGCATCAGCCACAGGATTTCAAACATCTGATGACGTGAGTACATAAACAGTAAGACTTGTGAAAATCCAGAGAATAATCGCTCAAGTTGCAGTGACATTTTGAAAAAAATTATATATGTCCCAATTCATTGTTTCTTATCTCTACATCTTTCTTCATATTGGCACCAGTGACAGATGTCTCTGGAACTTGTAACCACTGAGAATACATGGAAGAAAAAAATATACAGCGGGCTGATTAAACAAGCCCAATTATTGTTGGCGTGTCCAGCAAAACGTGCATGTATAACATTTGATATCCCTGCTAAACCTTATGAGACAGCATGAGGTCACCTGAAAGTTTGTTTTTACAAATGTAAATCATGTCATAATTTTCTCTTCTACAGCAGTAGCCAGTAAATGTTTCCATAGATCACCATGGGCTTAATTTTGAAGCTGTTTTCTGTTGAGAATGCATGCCTTCTATCAAAAATCAATTAAAAAAGGCACTGATATAGTAGAATATATAATTAAGTGAACAGTTTCTAGAATTTGGGGACTTTTAAACACTGTGTTCCTTATAAATAGGAATACTTTAATGATGCAGTCATAGAATGCGCCTCATTGAAATATAATATACTCAGGGTCATCCAGACTGAGCAATTTCAGTAAGTGGCTTATGACTGTACATAAATAAATAAAAATTTGTAAGGTGAAGAGTAAAATAATTTGACTCCACCAAAACTAAACTACTCAAATTAATTTACGTTTCTTTCTTTTTTGGTGTAATTAGAATCTACAACTGGACTTGCTGTATTTATTTTTTCTGAATTCTGAATTGAGAAAGCCAGTCGAAACATCTTCAATGAAAAATAAAAAAAGAAGTAAATATGGCAAGTCCAGCTGATTTGATTTATTACTGTAGATATCCAATGATACTACACCACTGGTGAATCACAAAACAATTGCTGAGTTGGGCAGCAAGATTGGCAGGTGACATCTCCTACAATATCAGGTCCTTTTTTACTGAGATCACCAACAGGTGCAAAGGCAGTGGAATCCAGGTCCAGATGAACTGTGCATTCTCCCATTTATGAAGATTGAGGTGAGAAGGAAACAAAGTAGGGTTTTACTGTATATTTTCTTACGTTTAACACATTTAAAAAACGTTATAGGCCTCAATTACAATTTAAAGGCAAAAGGCAAGTTTAAAGTTTTGTAAAAACATACACATGTTAAAAAGTCATATAAAAAACACATAAGCAATGTCTATTTGGCAGCTACTGTCAATATCTCCAAGGTTCAAGGTAAAGCACTCAGCACTTATACTGTTCCAGTGTGAAATCTCTTTGTGCCTGTAACTAGAGGGCATTTAAAAAGATTCCAGTGCCCATGTGTGAACCCCATAAGGTGGATAACAATTGAACTCCATTTTTTCTGGTTGCATAACCTGAATAGTACAGGGGCAACATTTTGTGGTACTTATGATAAAAGGAGGCACCATGTTTTCAGGGATTCATTTTTTTAAGCATTGACTATTCATGGAACCCAATTTTAATTGGCAGCTCAAAATACAAGATCATGAAGGTGAAACAGTATTACATAAACAAAGACCTCTTATTTATTGCTTGTTTGCTTCAAATTCCTCAGACATATGTTCATCCTACATAGAGCCATCTATTGCTACTCCAGTAATGTTTACATTTTTTTATTCACTTCCTACACTTATTTATGATGCATTTTATTTGATTTAGTAAATCTAACTGCACACAGAGTAATCAAGCTGTCTGCATTGTGTCATATATTTCATTGCCTGTGGCAGCCAGATGATATAAAACTTTATGATCCCACAATGATTATTGTTCCTGGTGTCTTATGACATGGAAAAGAACACATCTTGGTTCCAAGATTCTTCTACAATTCCTGAGTGGAATCCCAACAGACACATGGGAAATCCTTTGACTCTTATTAACTTGGAGGACCTGTTTTTAGGATGATGTAGGGTTCAAATGACAGAACCTATCATCTAAAACTTCCCCTACAGTGACTGTAACCAAGAGCTGTTAAAACAATAAAATACATAGGTGTTACTGAAAAAAACAATTCCTGCAATTATTGGAGAAATACCTATAGTAAAAGCACCAAAATATCTTGTATACTATGTATACTTGCTGCATGAATGGTTTAGCTGTTCATTAGCTTAGTAGGAACTAGTTTACAATTATATTTTAATGTGTTTTATTTCTTAGTGTGCCCCCTGAGGTGTATCCCTTGGACCCCAATGGGTAGAAGCACTGAGCAGAAGTTTGCTTGACCAACAGCAGGTAAGATCCATGGGTAATTTGGAATGTAATCTCACCTTACAAGAGGTTTACAAAACAACTGCAAACCATTTCCACTGTTTTAAAATAAAAAATGCAAAAAACACAGTATTTTTTCATAAAATTCAAAATGTTTAAGTTCCATGGCACTCTTTAGTCTTTCTCATTTCCCTCCACTTCTCTGTTTCATAGAATAAGAGTTTTCTTTACAATAATTGTTAAGCAGCGGTCTCTGTGACTGTTATAAAACTGTTTGGTGAATCTGCCCAGATCCCATGACTTTCACAAGATAACATATAATTGTAGTAGTGACTGCTTTTTGTGTATATTAAGATACATCTATTTGGCTTCCTGCCCTGAAGATGGAAGGACATTGTGATGAGGCCTTAGGGAAAGAAGAGCAATTAAAAAAAGAAGTTATTCATTCTAGTAGTCCAAGTAATAGCATGGAAAGATTGTGGCTAAGCTCTGCTAAGATATTTTTCTGGAATAAGAGTGCACTGGGGACTGCAAAGCAGTGTGTAGTCTCCAAGTGTAAGCAATATAAGCATCCGTTGATAGGTCATGGGTAGTACTGAGCCCATGAAGAGAAAAAGAAATCTCCATCTAAACGAGAGTAAAATACTTTTACTCTCTTTCAAAAATAATTAATTGTATAGATTGCATTACTGGTGGTCTTGAATTTCCTTAGCTAATATTATGTAATTGTAAGTTAAAAATAACTATGTATATACTATTGTCCAAACCTTGTGGTGTGCTGTAACCAAAAGAAGATGTTCCTGGTTCAATCTAATTTTCTGTAAAGAGTGCTACACTAAACTTTTCCCACTAGGCCTCCATTTTGAAGAGAGAGATTTCTCACAATATAACACAGAAGTGACAAATAAATCTGTAATACACTGTAATACAAAATACACTCATCTTTTATATACTAGTGGTGATGTTTCAAATAGGAAACATAGAAATATAAATATTCCATTCCCTGGCACAGTCACTTTGTTAAGTTCACTTGTCTGGGTCAGATGTTCACAGTTAAATATACTCACACAGGTGTGGGTCAAAAGCTCACAGGAATGAATTTTTATTATTAAAATTTCAGTATGTGCAAAATGTAATTGATTCAGTATTCTTTAGTGGAAGTATAAGCCTTTTTTTTATAAGGAATAATGTGTACCCTAATAAATAAGCCATTTACTAGACAGCTGATTGGATCTATGTTAAGGTATATATGAACTGAGAACAGTAGGTATCACAATATAAAAATAAAAGTTTTCTTGCACAAAATGATAAAGATACAGGAGTAAGATATGACCTTGCTACATAGTTACATAGTTACATAGCTAAATTGGGTTGAAAAAAGACAAAGTCCATCAAGTTCAACCCCTCCAAATTAAAACCCAGCATACACACACATACACATCTCCACTCTTTCACACAAACCATATATGCCCATAGCTATACTAACTGTAGAGTTTAGTATCAAAATATCCTTTGATATTATGTCTGTCCAAAAAATCATCCAAGCCCCTTTCAACAGAATCAGCCATCACAACATCACCCGGCAGTGTATTCCACAACCTCACTATCCTCACTGTGAAGAACCACCTACGCTGCTTCAAATGAAAGTCCTTTTCTTCTGGTCTAAAGGGGTGGCCTCTGGTGCGGTGATCCTCATTATGGGTGAAAAGGTGCCCTGATATTTGTCTATAATGTTCTCTAATGTATTTGTAAAGTGTAATCATGTCCCCTCGCAAGCACCTTTTTTCCAGAGAACACAACCCCAACCTGGACAGTCTACCCTCATAATTTAAGTCTTCCATCCCTCTAAACTGTTTTTATTGCATGCCTCTGCACTCTCTCCAGCTCATTTACACCCCTCCTAAGGACTGGAGTCCAAAACTGCACTGTATACTCTAGCTGAGGTCTTACTAGGGATCCATAAAGAGGTATGATTATGTTTTCATCCCTTGAGTTTATGCCACTTTTATGCAGGACAGAACCCTATTTGCTTTAGTAGTTACATAATGACACTGCCCAGAATTAGACAAGTTGTTATCTATAAAAACCCCAAGATTGTTCTCACTTAAGGAAACTCCCAACACACTGCCATTTAATGAATAAGTTGTATTTATATTATTTTTATTTATTATAAGTGCATAACCTTGCATTTCTCAATATTGAACCTCATTTTCCAGTTTGCTGCCGAGTTTCCCAACTTAGACAAATCACTCTTCAGAGTGGCAGCATCCTGCATGGAACCTATAGTTCTGCACAATTTAGTATCATCTGCAAAAATAGAAACTGTACTTTCAATGCCCACATCCAGGTCATTAATAAACAAGTTGAAAAGCAAGGGATCCAGTACAGATTCCTGCGGTACCCCACTAACAACAATTAGAAAATGTTCCATTTACCACCACTTAACCAGTAACCTTCTGTATTGAATGCTTTAGCAAAGTCCAAGTAAATCACATCCACAGCCATCCTAGAATCGAGGTCCCTGCTCACCTTCTCATAAAAAGAAATTAAGTTAGTCTGGCAAGTTCTATTAAGCATAAAACCATGCTGGCACAAACTCATAGTATTGTTATTTGCTATGAAGTCAAGTATCCTATCCTTTATTAATCCTTTGAAAAGCTTTCCTACCACTGACGTCAGACGAACTGCTTTTTGAATAGCGGCATCACATTAGCAATTGTCAGTCTCTCGGCACCATGCCAGACCTCAATGAAACCTGAAAAATTAGGTAGAGCGGTGTTACAAAAGCAAATGGATTGTGATGCTCTTTGCAATCTGCCTAAAATTAGTGGGTTACCGTATATGGCCATGGTCACAGTAATGAATTAGAATATATAGGGAAATGGAGTTACCCTATGAAGAAAGAGAGGCAACATGCCATAACTATTTTATAAGCAAACTAAATATTATCTGTAAATATTTGAGCCTGCCATGTGAACATCCCCCCATCTCAGGAATGCTCTGTTACTGTATATGCATGTATTGGGAAGATACTATTATTTGGAGTAAATGGAAATGTCCTCTAAGTTTAGTCCTTTAACACAAATAAATAAGTCATACAGGTGATGTCAAAAATATCCTGATGCAGGTCCTGATTCTATGCAGATCAAGAGGGAAGGGACCAAATCAGTTATCCAATTAAGTCAATGTCCAAGGAGATGTTTGATCATTCTTGATTAGGGATGCACTAAATTAGAATCAAGTGCCAAGTGCCTTGGCAAACTGAATCTAAAAACTAAAAATCAGATGACTTTTGAACACACGAACAAGGAAATCCCTGGTCAAACTTAGTAATGCAGGTTTACTGTAACTTTGGTCCCATACACAGGCCAATAAGCTCAACATTTCATGTGAATATTTTTACACACTATTGTTACAATATCTTTACAAATGAAAGAAATAAAAGAAAAAATATGGACATACATTTTAATCTTATGTCTAAACAGTTTACAATGAACAGGAGAATTAATGATAAAAAAGTATGCCAAATGACGTACAAAAGTACAAGAGCAAAAAGGAGATGCTAATGGAGTATGCTAAATCAAGAATAGTTGTCATTTTGCTTTAAAAAGTTCATATCCAAAGAGATTTTTAAAAATAAGCCTCTTAAGAAATGTATTTTACAGCAAAAAGCTTACACACTTTCACACAAAAATTATCAAGCTAGAAATAACTGTATTTTCAAAAGAGGAAACTATTTTCAGGACTTTTTCATACTGACAGATTTCCCTAGTAGTACAGTATTTGTAGTCACTAGATGAATCCCACTGGTCTTGCCTGAATTCCTGTAGGGTGGGACTTCAACTGAGTAGTTACCAGTAGTTTGAAACAGTTAGTAATTACAGTACTGGTCCTTAAAGGCAATGTACCAAACAACATTTTTTTGTCTATGTGCTGCTGCCATTTAAAAAGAATTGTTCCACTGTATGGAAACAAAGACAATTGCTGAGCCCAAATATTCTAGAATAATCCGAAAGAGAAACAGTCCTTTGATCTTTGTTATACATTTTTCAAAATCTAGGAAAAAAACTGCTGACTGTGGCAAAAGGAGTTTTGTTGACTAAATGACTTGCTCTTAAGGAAGGTATAATTAAGCTTCAACTTGTGAATTATTTACTGTATACAAATAATCAAAATGTCTGGCTTGTAATGTTTCAATATTCTCTCTCTCTATATTTGAACTGCAATCTTGGTGGCAACAGTTAGTAAGTCAACCATTTTGTTCCCTAAGTTGAGTCTTTTTAAAACCATGTGCCATGTTTGCATTTACTAGTGTGCTGTACATCATATGCATTTATAAATCCAGTGACGTAACCACTCACGGCAGGCCCTGGTAAAAGATGGGCCCCTCTCCTCCTATGAGTCACGCTGTAAAATCTCCCCCTGCCTCGGTGGACTCCAAGGGGGTTTGAGCCTGGGCGCACCCCTGGTAGTTACGCCACTGCATAAAGCATATATTTAAACTTGCATGTGCAACACATATGCTCTGTCCTACCAATGAAATGCAGGTATGGGACTTTTATCCAAGATGCTCAAGACCTGGAGGTTTCTGGATAATGTATCTTTTATTAATTTGAAACTTTATACCTTAAGTCTACTACAAAAACAAGTAAATATTAAATAAACCAAATAGGCTGGTTTCCCTTCCAATAAAGATTAAACAGTTCTTAAATATATCAAGAACAATATACTTTTTTATTATTATAGAGAAAAAGGAAATACATTTTTACAAGTTGGATTATTTGCATAAAATGTGGTCTATGGGACATGGCTTTTACATAATTCAGAGCAGGCTGGATAACAGATTTCCATATAGTGGGTCCCACACTTGTACATACACTTAGGGGAAGATTTACTATTGATCGAAGTCGAGGGTTAATTATTAATTAATCTTGGTCGAATTTTAACCCTTCAAATTGGGATATCGAATTTGAAGGGTTTTAGCGCAATTCGGTCGATCAAATAAAAACAATTTGTTTGAACGATTTTACCAATTTGATCGAATTTTTTTTATTCAATCTAAAAATTCTGAAATAACCCTATGGGAGGTTTCCGTAGGGTTATACAGCAATTCGTTAGGTTTAATCTGGTGAACTAGGGATTCAAATAAAATTTAAAGGGCAAGTAATTCGACCATCGAATTTAATTTGATGGTCAAAGTGCCCAAAAAAGGTATTCGAATTTGAATCTTTTGAAAATTCGATCGAATTTCGAATCCTTCACACGAATTTAGTAAATCTGCCCCCTAGTCTAGAATGTAGATATATACCTATAGAACAATATATGGATAAATAATACAACTATTTTGCCTGCAGTCTGTAAAGTCTGTAGAAGACACTTTATTCATATTTATGGAGTAAACCAACAAAGTAGTCCAAGAGAGTTGTGTTACCTTTGTCTACGTCCATGAACTCTGCAAGAGCTAAACTCTTGGGTGAGGTGGAACTACAACAGGCTGGTATTCAGCAAGGTTAGGTTTCTTGACCTAAGGTAATCAATAGCTTTATTGTCCAGAAAAATCATGTAACCTACCTGGAATTTGAATTTTAGCTTAAATAAATTACTTAAAAGCATTGTAAAAGCTTTCATAAATCATTTCCAAAACACATGAATGCAGGTTCTGTGGACAAACTGCCAAACCTGAGATCATATGGTTTAGTCATTGCAGAGTGTTCCCCCTTCTTCAGACCAACCTTATTTGGTTTACTTCTCACCTTTATTTTAAATTTTTAATAATCTTGGAATGTACATGTAGCCAAGAAGTGACATAATTTTTACTTACACTAGTACATGAAGAAATAAATAAATAAATAAACAAACAAATTATGTCACAGACTGAAGCCATTGGATAACTTTTAAGAAAATTATTTGGTCTAGTTCTCACCTTTAACATTAATTTTTAATAATCTTAAAAAGTGTGAGTAGCCAAGAAGTGACATAATTTTTACTGACACCAGCTCAAGAAAAAAATAAATAAGCAAGCAGAAGGCATGTGACAGAATGAAGCCACTGGCTACCTTTCAGAAAGTATTTAGTGGTTGAGGTTTTATGGTCCCTACTGTGGCTGAAGGGATTAAACTCTTGGAACACGGTACAGTAGATCTCTATTTTCCAGATACTTTCTTTGTCAAAAGTGTGTATAGATGTAATGAGGCAATGACTCACTGGAACTCGTGCATTACAAGACATAACATACCCCCAGTATTAAATACAGGAATATTACAAGTAACCCTGTAGTTTCTTGACCTGTAGAATAGCACTCAGCCTACATTCTTGTGTCATTATATGATCCTAGGTAACTTCTAATAGCCTTATTTTTTACTGTAGAGGTACTTTAATTCATGTAAAACAATTTATCAAAATCAAAATTTTTGCTCTACCCTTTTGACAACATCAAAGTGGAGGAATCACTTAAATTAATTTAAGTGAATATAATAGATCATCAATTTGTTACTATAGTAGTAATCACCTCCTCTGTTGTAGACCATTTTTCATATGCACAGTAAAAAAATGTTATGCTACATATAATGAAGAAAATGTGTGTATATATGTAATGCCCAATATTTCTGATTATATGCAAAAATGGAGAGAAACATGAGCACTCTAAAGCTGGCCATAGACGCAAAGATCCGATCGTAAGATGATTCCAACGATCGGATCTTTGCATCTCCCGACCTGTCACTAACCTTCAGATCAACTAAAGTAGTAAAAAGAACAGACAGCTGACGTTCTGCCCCTGACAAGGATCGTACGAAAGTTGTACGATTAAAAACCTAGTGACGGTCTCCCACTGAAAATCGTACGATCTGCAATAGACGCAAAGATATTATCGCCAGCCGACAAAAAGTCGGAACACTCCACACACGATCCGAAAATCGTACGAATCGAGGATTCGTACGATCGGATCGTTGCGTCTATGGCCAGCTTAAGACCTTGCAGATAATCCTCCCGCTGTGCTGCTACGCTACCGGTACGTACAACCTCCAAGCAGAATTATTGAACATGGAGCACCAGCTTTATTTGATCTTCATTTAAAAGTTGAGCAGAACATATATCCCAAGACACGCGTGGACAAAACCCTTTCTCAAAAGCTGTGCTAAACCTGTCCATGTGAAGATTTAAAAAGGTAACACTACACCCCTATAAAAACATTAACCCTTGTAATACTGGCCCCTACAACCTATCGAGACTTGTAAGTATTGTATAGTGCTTCAAGAAAGGGGTTTCATCAAATTGACCATGATGTTCATATATCATTTATGCATACTATAGTTAAATTTAATATAATATCATAGTAATAATCAAGGAAAAACTCCTACATCAAGTAGGTAATAAATAATTAATTAATTAGTTAGTTAGAATCCATGGACACGAAAAGTAAAGGGAAACAGAAAAATAAAGATAAAGAAAAAACCGGCTAAACAATTTCCAATTATTAGTATGCTGACTAAAGATAAACATATTAAATAATTGATAATCATATAATGTAACAACCACTAATAAATTATTTTATAAATATAAATATTTCTGATAGATCTATTTGCAACGTATCTGACCTCTACCATCTGCCCACTGCCCAGCACTTTTTCATATCTTGAATCTCAATCTGTACTGGGACATTCCCATTTTGACATATATATATATATATCCTTCTAAACTTTTAGAATGTCCTCTTCACAACTGCTTAAAGGAGAACTAAAACTTAGCTAGAGAAATTGGCTAGAAATATTGTACATTATGTTTGAGCTTGCGTACCAGCCCAAAGCACAGCCTTTTAGCAGGGAAGATCTATTCCTCCAGAGATGCCCCAGTAGCTCCCCATCTTTTCTGCAAATTCATTGCACATGCTCTGTGCTGCTGTAACTCACTGAGCTTAGGGACCCACTCACAATATACAGTAAACATAAAATATAAATGTCATAGTATAAGACTATATGAAGATTTTCATTCATTTCATTCATTGCCATTCATTTTGGAGAGAATACTCTAAAACTGGTTCGGGAATATGAAAGAACAGCA
>CM044441.1:56955472-56988032 GCA_024363595.1 Xenopus borealis | reverse complement strand
CATGACACATTGGTAATCCCATCACAGTAACTACACAGAATCAAATTCAGATGTCACCTGTTTGAAGAGTTACAGTGTGCCATTGTGATTGGATTAGTGGAAGAGTTTATACAGTATACCGAGAACTTCCCATACCAGTCAGTTTAACTGAAGAAGCTGCTTGGATGAGTAGTGAAACGTCTTCAATAATTACTCAGCAAGTCCAGTTGTTTTACAATTTCTTATATCAGATGTCACAGTATAAGGATGATTAGTAATTAATACAAATAATTACTACATGGCAGCACAGAAACCAGTGCAACTAGCATCAGAATTATATTATAAGCCAAACACATACTCTGCTTGATTATTTATGACAACCCATAAGCTTAGCTTCTCAACAGCTGATCAGAGCCCACTGAGCATGTGAGTGTCGCAGACACTTTCCAAGATGGTGACCCCCTGTGACAAGTTTGAAGTCCTGGATCATTGCTACTATAAGAAGATGAAAATAAAATAAATAAAAGATGGCATTTAGTCATATTAATTGTTAGGGTTTAGTTCTCCTTGTGGGAATGTAATAAAAGTTGGCTGTGTGAAAAATTGTGCCTTTGTGCAAAACAATTTCCTTTGTCCAAATTTAATATAGCTTTAATATAGCTTTTGCGAACCCAGAAACTGTTTACCAAATTTAATTTATTTTGTGACAATTCGCAGTAACTGTAGTAAAACTTCTTACTGAAAAAGTTGTTACATTTGCTACAAAAGTTTGTGATACCTTCACACACTTCTTAAAAGTTAAATTAAAATTTGCAATGCAACAGCAGTTTAAGGAATGCGAGATGTGAATATTAGTTCTTAATGGTGTGAATTGTTTTTCCCTTTGCGACTTTTATTAAATTCCCCCATTTCTCTATAATAACGCTTTACTTGACCCACCTGACTCTGTTTTTCACCCACTACTTTCAACTGATGCTGCACTAACCAAAGTCACCAATGACCTTCTGTCTGAATGGACAATTCACCATACTAACACTCCTCAACTCAGGGCTGGTCCAAGGGGTAGGCAGAGTAGGCATGTGCCTAGGGCCCAAAGCTGAGGGGACGCCAGGCACGTACCATCTCTTCGCCTACTCCATGTCCAGTCCCCTCTCTCTCTGGCTGGCACTGCTTCTATATCAGCGCAATAACTTTTGTGCATGCACACGCATGGCAATTTCACACATGCCACCAGGTTGACCAGGCACCTGGCTGGCATGGTTCCACCCTGCCTCGACCTCTACTGCTGCTTTTGATGAAGATGAACTTTGAGGTGCTTTTCAAACCGTTCTCAGCTTTTCTTTTAGGGTTCCTTTGTGTTAATATTTCCACTTTATGCAGCAAAGTTGACACAACCTAGACTTTTAGTGCAATTGTAGAGGTATGCATATTTCCACAGGCAATATAGTGAGTAGTAATTTGCATCAATTCCTTTGCACTTCACCTTGCAATAAAAAAAAAGTGATTGTGTGTGTTATTACAAGAGTTAAAGGACTATAGCACACATAACAGTTTGATCACTGGGGTGGAGGTCTGTATGTTTCTCAATGGTAAACAAGATGTGGTGAATATAGGATAATATTATATAGAAGCATAGATTGTTTCAACTACCCTTGTAAATAACAATTTAATAAAAGAAATTTAGGGATACAGCTGTTGTAGAATTGCAGCGGTATAGCCTACAAATACTATCTAGAAATAGTATGAATTCTTTTGTTTGACAGATAGGATTGCTGAAGATAGCTATAGATAGATAGTAGAACTGCGTAAATTTCATGAAAATGTAAAATCCAGAAACAAAAGGTGCCGCTTGGCTTTATGGAACTCCAAAAAAAAGTCATTGTGCACCCATAGACCTTGTTGTGTCTATGGTTCAACAATTGTTAGCTTTTAGTAAATTAAGCATAAGTAGCTATATTGGTCATAGTTACTGAGTGCCATTACTATGCCCTAAATGAATTAATGGCCTGGAGATTATATGCTGCAGATAAAAGCTTTTTTTCTCATATTTATATTTGAAGCAACAATGGTCTATATTTTCTGGCATGCCATAGTCCGCTTTGATTTGCATTGTGGCTGTGTTCTGCAGAGTTTGCTGAACTAGGGAGTTGTGAGAATCATGGTTTGTACAGAGTGAATATGTAACGTTCACAGCGGGAAGCCACTGTAATAGTCGTAAATCCCACACTTGGCAGTGGGTGTGGTGGAAGCCCAGGGAAGTATCCATAGACAACGGGAGCAAGCATGGTGAAATAAACAGGTTTAATGGTGACTGAGGATAATACAGGAAAAGTTAAAAAAAAAAAAAGTATTTACCAATGAAGCAATGAACAGACAGGAGCAAGGGATTAAGGTATTCGGAACAAGGTATCAGAAGACAAGGTTGGCAGATCAAGAATCTCAGGAGCAAGGAATCAAGGTATCAGTAACAAGGTATCAGAAGACAAGGTTGGCAGGGCAAGAATCTCAGGAGCAAGGAACCAAGGTATCAGGAACAAGGTATCAGAAGACAAGGTTGGCAGGTCCTCCACGAAAGACAGGATGCAAGAAGAGATTAGAAATAGGGATAATGAGGTGGGAGGAGAACAGGGAGGACACAAACTGGGAAACAGACAGAAATGCAAAACATAACAATAAGAGGATCAAACACAAGAGTTCATCATCCGCCCTAAGTGCCCCCCAGTGGCTCACACGGTAAGTGCAATGTCCAGAACCTGGGAAATAAGGGTTTGAGTCTCAGTCTGATCCTGACAGAATGATATGTAGAAAAATCCCTTGTTACTCTTTCAGTGTAGTCATATAAGCTCTGATTTTCAGACTACCATGAAATTAAGGAATTGTTCAGTATGAAAATAAAAACTGGGTAAATAGGCTCTGCAAAATATAAAATGTGTTCAATATAGTTTAGCCAAAAATGTTATCTATAATGGCTGAATGGCTGACATAATAGTCAGAACATTACAGATGAAGCCACTTTGGATTGTGCATTTGACACAGAAAAACTTAACTCATCTATCCCATTTATCCAACTTAGCACAGAATATTGTGTCACAGCATCCCATCCAATTAAAGAGTTCACCATTGAAAACAATGGTGCTTTGGTATGCTAATGAAAAGGTTAAATGCATTAAATGAGTTAAGATAACTTTAGATAACACAGTTTCTTCAATTAAGCCTGAGTCATGACGCATTTAACTCACAAATCCCAGTGGCTGCATCTGTACTTCCTGCTTTGCTTCTCTCTTGGTTTCCACTGATTGTTTACCAGGTGATTACAGGGCACATGGGCCATAACTGTTTGCTTTCGAATCTGACCTGCATGCTAAGCATGCAAACTCATTGAACAGTTATGTCCCATGTACCCCCTTAAAGTCACTGACCAATTCAGAGTTAGAAAGCTGAAAAGCAGGAAGTAGTGTTCTGTTATATTAGATATCCACTCACACCAGAGTGAACAAGAAAAGAGAGGGGTGTGTTCCCATAGTGTAAAACCAGCAAAAAATTTTACTAGAATAAAAGTTATGCACTTACACACTTACTATTTAAGTATTGAAGTACAATCAGCTCCAGGGGCGATCCTGATGATATCGCTGCCTGAGGCATCCTTTAATACGCCGCCCCCCTTCCCCATGCCGCTCCATTTTTCAGCGCCGAACAGGGATAAGGTGGCGAGTGCGCGTTCTGCACTAGAAGAGCCAAATTTCTGGGTTGAAAACCGGAAATTCGGCTCTTAGTTACCAGCAGCAGCTTTTTTGCTGCCCTGGTAACCAGGGGGGGCTGCTGCCTGAGGCGAGTGCCTCAACTCGCCTCATTGGTGGAGCACCCCTCATCAGCTCATCAATAGTATAGCCCATCATGTTTTGTCGAATTTCAATTTCACCAGCAGCTTCATTAAGTTTGTCTTACATAAGGCATATTCTATCATTTACTAAAAGTGTGCTATCGCGTGTCCTATATATGCTAAAAACAGGTTACATTTTGTAACATTATAAGGCGTTTCCTATCTTCCTCTTCTGTTTATTGTTAATCTTTAAAATGTAGCCCCTGCAGCATTATAAAACTCTCTTATACATGATTAAAATGCAAATGTGTCATTATCTAGCGTAGGTTGGACTTCTTTTTTTCTTTTAAATTTGGTGCAGTTTTGGGGTAAACATAAAAATACCATAGTTGAACAGAAATATTCCTAATGTGAAAAATGAATATCACAAAAACAGCTTTGGGAAATCTTGTTACTGGCCTGTTCTCAAAAAAAGCAGGACCAATTTAACACTCACTACATTATTTTCCAGATCATGAGCTCGATCTTTCCTTGTAGAACTTGAACTTCCTTAGGAATAAATGTGTTCTTCCTGACCTTTTCAACTTGGAATTTATTTTTCATTGTGCACTATAAATTTAATAGACGTCATGGTTTAATGGAGCAAAAAAAATATCTCACTTAGAATTGTTGTTTGAGTGAAGACCTGAGCTGTGGCTTTGGAGAAATAAAATCTCGAGCTTAAAGTTTTTTTTTTTTTCAATGAGAGTACCTAAGGCTGAAAATACATAGATTCAACATGTTTAATCTACATATTTCAATTACTACTGCTATTATTAATATATTAACAAATAATAATGTCTTTTTTTCCCTCTGTTAGCGCTGCAGACTCTTACCGGATGGAAAGTTTTCACTGCCTCTCTCTCCCCATCTAATGCCACAGCATTCAGCCTCCTGAGGAATGTCCCAGAGCTTGGCCCTGGGTGGGGGGGTTCAGATTATAGATCTGCTTGATCAGAGGCTCATTCTGGGTTTCTCCTACTCTCTTCCTTAGCTTGTCTGTTGATTCAAGTAGTCCTGGAGGTGGCGCTGATGTCATTCTATGCACTGATGTTAAAGTTCCTTAGACTTGCAGTGGAGATTGCCTGTGGCCATTCTGCCTGCCTGCCATTTGTTAGCCACCTCTACAATGAGAAAAAAAAGAGAGAGAGTGAAGGAGTAGGAGGTGAATGCCTATTCTGTTGCCTGACTGTATCTCCTGAGCATTCAGAAGTCCCTCCTAATGATTTGAGAATGTGCCTTCCCTGCTATGAGAAAAAACATTTTGTAAGGATTATATTCTGCAGTTCTTTGCTCCCAGGCCTTCTGAAGTTTCATTGTCTAAAATGAATGTTTGTCCGGATGTTCCTGACTCCCCAGGGAGGCATCCTGATTTGCAGAAGGCATTAAAAAGACCTAGACCTTCTACTAGCAAGGAGTTGGCTGCAGTTTGTCCTCATCACCAAGGATTATTGAGATAATTTATCTTCATATGATGATGATGAGAAGGAATCCTATGGGTTTTATTTTAAACTCCTTTCTCCACTTATTAAGTCTGTCAGACACACACGTTCAATTGAGGATTCAGCTTCTGTGTCTTCTTCTAAAGTACTTATTAGCAAGAGGAAGAATACAAGTTTTCCTTTACATAGAAAAATGATAACATTGATACAATTTGAGTTGCAGAAAACTGCAAAAGAAGATTCCAGCCGATGTTTCCTCTCTCAAGCATCCTATGATCCGTCAAATGGAGACAGATTGAGGAGACTTTGCTGGCTAAAGAAACCTTGTATAGGCCTAGTGTGGCTCAAATTTCAGCTACATATACAAATAAAAAATACTGCTTTCGCTGTGGTTCAACACAATACACTGCAAACTATGCTACGTCCTGCAAAAGCTGTACAGTGCCGCAAATGCTCAATGTCAGGTAATTTTGCTAAGGTCTGCCATAGTTCTGCAAAAGATGTTCATGAACTTAATACTACAAATGGTACAGTATTCAGTGTATATAATGCAGGTACATTTATTCCATACAAGTTTATGTGCACTGTCAATGGCAATACTGCTTCTGCTGACAAGGGACACTCCATTTACCTGATGCTTGATACAGGTTCAGCTGTTTCTATACTACCAAACGATATTTTCTTCAAATACTTTTCAAACAATTTGCTTGTTGCACCTGCCCTGACTGGTCAGTTACATAAAGGATCCAATCCCTGTGCTTGGTTGCTTGCCATTGACAGTACGATTTGAATCAAATACTGTAAAATGTTACTTTTACATTGTGAATAAGGGTACTGCTATACTTGGAAAGGATCTGTTTGCTGCATTAAAACTACAATTGGTTGATGGTCTCGTTACTACAGCAGCAGTGCCTGCCACACAGCCAGTGTGTAAAATTTCACCACAAAGTGGCATTCATTGGGTTGTGCAAACAACTTTATACACAAAGTTAAGCTCAGACCAGTTTGCCAGAAATTGAGGCGATTGCCCTACTCTATATGTGAGGCTGTCTCACAGGAACTACATAACTACAGAGCAAGGTGCCATGCATCAACCCAAGCATCTCCAGCTGAATTATTACATGGCAGACAGATGTGCAGTAAGTTACATGTTGCAGACATCAAGTTTCCACCAAATTCTGTCCCTACAAAATCATCTACTACTAAGACTGTGAAACGCCAACAAGCCAAATGCAAGGCTTATGGAGCAAGAGAAGTCCACTTTCAGCCTGGATCTTTAGTCAGAATTAAGAAACCAGGAATACTGAAACAAGGACAATCTAAATTTACTACACCATACACAAGGACCATACACATTTGAAATGTCAGATGGAAACATGGAATGCAACTAATTTTGCTCCTGCTAGCTATGACTTTAAGATACATACTGTTTAATTGTTACTGTTTATTATATTTGTCCAAATGCTTTCCTACTATAGGGGGAATGTGGTGTTTATATGGCCAGCATGTGTCACTGTGAACATTACTTGTACTGTGCATACACACAATACTTTCTGTACAGCTTGAGAGTGATAGAGTTTGAGGTTACTGTTGTGTAATGGCTGCATGAGCCTGCTAATAAAGCACTGTTATACTCTACTAATTCTCGGCTATCAAAACATAACAATACGGTCTTCAGACACAAAGAGGTCAATACAATGGATAGAGCTCCTAAATTTAAATCAGAAGATAAGGCACATAGGGATATAATACGATTTGTGACTACTTATAGTAAGGAGGCAAAACAGATTGAACAGATCATATACAAAGATTGGAAAGTATTGCAACAGGATCCCATTCTCTCAAAAAACAACTAGGAGATTTAAAGATAGGGTATTGGAACACATTGCTTGCATTAACCGTAGAGAGATCTCTTCTTCTTCCATAGCAGAACATGTGGTTTTAGAACATGGGGCTAATGACAGCTTTGTCTCATTGCAGGGTATCGAGAATGTCCAACTGGGAAGAAGATGAGGGGACATAGATAGACTTATCCAAAAGGGAGACAAAATGGATGTTCATTATGAATACAGTTAAACCATTTGGTTTAAATAAGGAGTGTGAGATTAGGATGTTTGTAGACTAGCTAGTAAATTCATTCATATTTATGTGAGTAATTAGATACAATGTAACTAAGTACCCTTTTTTGTCACTAATGTATAGTTGTAACATAGTGATAGGGATATGCAGGAGTTCATTTAGACATAATTAGACTATCAGTATGTTTACACACATGGTAAATGAGATGAGGTTTTTATAGATCATTGTTGTAAGCATTTAATATGCTGAACACTCTTTAATATTAATTGTTATTAATGTATATGTATACAAAATACTTTTATATATATATATATATATATTTATATATATATATATATATATATATTTTATTTAATTGATTACTAGTTGTAAGTTATGCCATTAATATCATTATTTTTATCACATCACCATAGGGAGTAGTATTTAATAGTACATTTAATTCATTTTTATTTTTGTACACTTATAACATTGATCTTTATTTAGGTTTTTCTAGTATCCCTTTAAGGTGACACATTTTTCCAATTGTAACATTTGCGTATGCATTGATCACTCTATTTAATATTATATCACGTGTCTTCACTTAAGTCCTGCGGACGTGCCACGAGTTAGGGCACGAAACGCGTAGACTGCTTGCACTGTATTTGCCACCCGATGCAATGTTTGTTCAAATAAAGCTACTTCACAGAATGAGAACAATGTAGTTTACTGTGTGTCTCTGGTACAGCGCCAACGCACTGGGAGCTGTGAACCCATCTGACCTCGCGGGCAGCTGCTGCAGGGGGAACTGCTCTGATTGTACACGGGAGAGGTGAGCTCCGCTATCTGTTTCCACATACATTTGTACAACAAAACGATCTACCCAGGTTCCACTAGTATGGTCTGGGCCAGGGCCAGGGCAACCATAACATACATTTCTTGGGTATCATCCAAAGAGGATGATACACCAGAATAAATTGTGTAACAATGCCTTTGGAAATGGGTGTTGGTCCGGGCAGTTTCTCTCTCTTAAATGCCTCAAGCTGGGAAGGATTAATCTCATGTGCTAAGTGGGATAAATGGGATAGATGAGTTAAGTTTTTCTGTGTCAAATGTACAATCCAAAGTGGCTTCATCTTATTTGCATTTTTTTCTTTTTTGCTCTTGGGAGAGGAGAAATGAGACTTACAGTTTAAGAGTTTAAGAGTTAATTCACCTTCATTAGCAAAACAGTAATAACGCATAAAACATGTACCTAAAACCCCAAAAATTGTGTTGAAACTTTCCGTCACTTGCCAAATTTTGTAAAATGGACATGGTATTTAGGGGGTATGGCATAACATGGGCATGGTCAAAACATTTTGTCCCTCTTTCCATTTTTCAAATGTTGGGACATAGTCATCTGTTTGAGAACAAGAACTTGATTGGCTGATGTTTTTAGATACAGGAACTGAAATAAACATTGCACTTATCATTATAAGATAACAGATACATGAGCTGCTTTTGCTATAATGCCAACCAGTAACTTCAAAATTTAAAAATATTTTTTGTTTACATATTAAAATCTGTTTCTCTACAACCTGCAAACAAAGCATTCATTAGCAAAAAAT
This sequence comes from Xenopus borealis, assembly GCA_024363595.1. Classification (NCBI taxonomy): domain Eukaryota; kingdom Metazoa; phylum Chordata; class Amphibia; order Anura; family Pipidae; genus Xenopus; species Xenopus borealis. The sequence continues at coordinate 56,979,087 of CM044441.1, read as the reverse complement.
GTCCTATTTTATATGAGAGAGGTATTCATGTATGACATTTAAAACCTGTTTATCTTCCTTATGTGACTTAACCTCATGCATAGTTATTATGAAAGTCAGCTGTTGCAAACACTCTACATTTAATACTATGTACTACACACTTAGATATGCATACACCAACATTAATTGGTACGTTTCACAAGTAGGGCTAGCTCCCCACCAATGCAGGATATCTAGAAACTTTTATGAAATGGAAAATATCTGAAATTGTTATAATCCTTTTAAAGAAAAGATTGTACAGTGAAGCTGTTCCAAGAGTTTTCCCAATATCCATGCAGGAATACAGGTGGAAACTCCCCAATTACGTGGCTTATTGTTGCATCTGTGCTATTTCTGAGACAATATAATAGAAATAATTGTCAGAGAGGCACTTGGGACTGGTTTCATTATTCTGTATCTGGAACAGATAAAAATTTATGTGCTCCTGATCTTGTTTTGGTTTCCGTCTTTCATTTATGTAAATAAAGTGCCTTGAAAATGAGAAACCATAAAAATTCCCTTTACGACTGTGTTTACATTCTTGATAAATTTTGAAATTGCACAATCATATAGAAGATGTGCTATAAGTTGTGAAGAGAATAGCTTGCTAATCTTTTTGTTTTGAATATGACATGGTGCAAAGGTCATTGATTCATTGATATTGATTGTAAAACCTGTATTTGAAACAAAAATAGCAATGTATTGTTTATGGGTTACAAGCAGAGTCTGACAGACATAGGGATACTGGGAAAAATTGGTGTGGGCCCCGATCCTGTTGGGTCCTGCAAGCCAATCACCAGTACTTTGGAAAGGTTCAAGTAAAATCCAAGAAGGTTGTGCATTTCAGAGTGGAACACATGGCCATATTTAATTTTTCCCCTGCTATCCCCCTGTGGCCTGATGAACAAAGTATTGGAGCTGGAGCAAGGCTGGGGACGGACAGAGAGACAGTGATGGCTGGGTGGTGGGCCCTAGACTCAGCTATGACAGCATATTACTGTGCTATTTTAATGATAACAGCCTTTCATGGAACATTTACCCTCCTTAGTTAGGCAAATATACTCCACAATAATATTGCATGTAGTGATGGGCAAATTTATTTCCACATTTTGCAACTAACAAATTATTTTCAGCGAAACAGGACAGATTCGCCAATCACTAATTGCATGTCTTTTGTCCTTCAATATCCTCAAAGCTGTAAAGTTGCCCTGTGAATATATGTGGGTGCCATTTTGTAAAATCTTTCAGGAGGTTAAAGGAAGGACTGGAAGGAACACAATTTCCAATGTGGAGAACCACTCTGCATTATATCAGTTTATATAGCCTCCATTGGTGTGGTAAGTATCCTAGAATTTCGATTTAAAGACAGAAGAGTTATCAAAATGTATATCTCTGTGCGCTTACTTAAATAATGGCCCTGACTCCTCCAAGAAAATATTGTACAGGAAATATTGAGATTTAGTGGATGTCTAGTACTATCCAACACTTCTTCTAAATAAGCAAAGATTCACACTGTTCTGAGGAGTGTAACTTCCAATGAACCCATATACGTACCGATAACATCTTACAAAACAAATTTTGGTACAATATTCTATGTATGGTGGGATGAACAATCTTTCTTAGAATTATCTTTTCCAGGAGAATCGTAATTGTAACATCTATGGAAGTCCTTAAAGGATAAACTTTTTTGGAAACAGAGAGATGCTATCATTATCATATGGTATTTCTGCAGACGTTATACCAAAGAAGCCTAAATAGCTTTCTTCCAGTTAGTATATTTCTGTCTATTTACAGTATTTCCACTTGAACCCTAGTATAAGTATAATCCTTATCTTTATCATGTGTTTCCGAAAACTGCAAGAAATTGTATTGTGGAATTTTGTGGATGAAGCAGCTTTAATCAAGAGCAGATGGCTTTTTCCCTTCCGTTTGCATAGCAGAACACACATGTTAATGGCAATTATCACATATTGATCACAATCTTTAGCACGTCCTATCTTGAACTCTTAACACTGCCGGCATGTAACACAGATGAGTGTTTAAAACATTTATTGAAATGCAGTATTACCCTAAGGGTCTTATTTGTTTCTTCTCACCCACAGCTGCCTACATTCCCTCTGGCTTCCCCTCACAGCTGAGGTAATAATTGCTATATTAATTCAGGTGCTGGGAGCTTTAAGTCATTGCATTTCTTTTGCATTGCTTAATATCTACATGATAACTTTAATCTAACATGTTACATAGTTACATAGTTAAATTGGGTTGAAAAAAGACAAAGTCCATCAAGTTCAACCCCTCCAAATGAAAACCCAGTATACACACACACAACCCTCCACTCTTTCACACAAACCATATATGCCCATAGCTTTACTAACTGTAGAGTTTTATCAAAATAGCCTTTGATATTAAGGGGCAGATTTACGAAATTCACGTGAATTCGATCGAATACCGATCGTACTAATTTTTCGTATATTCAGATATTCTAATTTGGCCTCTTCGATCATTGAATACCGAATTATCGAATAGATCAAATAGATTGAATGATCGGATATTCGATAATCCGATCTTTCGATGATCAAAGGAATCAAAATTTAAAAAATGTTCCAATGCCTACTTCACCAGATTGAACCTACCGAATTGTAATAGAAGCCTATGGTAAACCCCCCCACAAATTTTTCAGATGCTTTTTCACGAAATCGAACGATCGGTATCCAATCGTACGAATTCATCGAGAAATCAAATATCAAGCAAAATGATAGCCTAATACAATTCGATAAGCATTCGATGGTCGAATACTTATCGAATTTCGAGTATGATCGAGCCAATTTTGGGGACTAATAGTAAATTTGCCCCTATGTCTGTCCAAAAAATCATCCAAGCCCCTATGTTTACTTGCCTTTAAATCATGGCAAGAAAAGTAAACCATTAGAATGTAGATACTTTTAATAGATTAGAATGTTCCTCTTGGAGGTCATATAAGGATTTTGTTTTGCTGAGTAACTAAATACTACATGTATTTCTGCTTAGTGAGTTGCTTACTAAATATCTTCTGTGGTTTGATGGGAAACATGTATTATATTTGTTTATAGAAAAGGGTGGAAGATGTCTTTTTAATTCAGAAATAAAAGGATAATTTGATACAAAAAAAATGTAAATATGGCAAGGGTGGAAATATTCATAGTCCTATTGAAAACATTCTCACATAGATTCAATTTTAATCAAATAATTCTGATATTTAAGAGTGTTTTTCTTTTTCTCTGTTTTTTCATTTTGTCTGAAATTATAAGGCAGTACCTTGTACTTTATCCTAACTAAGATATAATTAATTCTTATTAGAGCAAAAACAAATCTTTTGGGTTTTATTTCATGTTTAAGTTAATTGTGAGTGGACCAGATGTCAAGAGATCCAAATTACAGAAAGATCCCTTATCCTAAAAAAAAACCCCAAGTTCCGAGCATTCTACATAATAGGTTCCATACCGGTATATGTTGTTGAAACTGTTAAAAGAAACTCACACCTTAAGGGGAAACTGTCATGGGAAAACATGTTTTTTTTAAAAACGCATCAGTTAATAGTGCTGCTCCAGTAGACTTCTGCACTGAAATCCATTTCTCAAAAGAGCAAAAGGAATTTTTTATATTCAGTTTTGAAATCTGATATGGGGCTAGCCATTTTGTCAATTTCCCAGCTGCCCCTGGTCATGTGACTTGTGCCAGCACTTTAGGAGGGAACTGCTTTCTGGCAGGCTGTTGTTTTTCCTATTGAACTGAATAGTACACAGTGGGACATGGGTTTTTACTATTGAGTGCTGTTCTTATATCTACCAGCTGGGAAATTGACAAAATGTCTAGCCCCGTGTCAGATTTCAAAATGAAGTATAAAAAAATCTGTTTGCTCTTTTGAGAAATGGATTTCAGTGCAGAATTCTGCTGGAGCAGGACTATTAACTGATGCATTTTGAAAAAAAATTTTTTCCCATGACAGGATCCCTTTAAACCCTTGTCTTAGAATACAGTACCTATTACTTATTCTGCCTCATCTGCATATGCATTGGATCATTCCCTGGCATAAACCATCCTTTTTCTACATTTTTCTTAAGCTATGCAGGCTAATATTATTATTTTTTTGTTGTGCCATATTTAATATAGTTTTGCTAAAGAGGCCCATTTATCAACATTGTCATTTTAGTGGTTTTAGTGTTTTTTAAAACTACGATTAAAGGAAAACTATACCCCCAAAATGAGAACTTCAGCAACAGAAAGTTTATATCAATTTAAGTGGCATATTAAAGAATCTGACCAAACTGGAATATATATTGGTAAATATTGCCCTTTTACATCTCTTGCCTTGAACCACCATTTGGTGATGGTCTGTGTGCTGCCTCAGAGATCACCTGACCAGAAATATTTCAACTCTAACTGTAACAGAAAGAAATGCTGAAGCAAAAGACACAATTCTGTCTGTTAATTGGTTTGCGTGACCTAACTTTATAGTTTGTTTGGTATGTTTGTGTGCACCGTTGAATCCTAGGATCCCAGGGGGCTGTCCTTATCCATATTTAAAAAGCTCTTATATTCGCAATGTGAAAAATCAATTTGCAAATCTGTTTGCACACTCTTCAGTTTTATATATATAATATATATAATATATATATAATAACCAACCTGCCCTGCACAAAGTTTATAAATGAGCCCCACTAAGTTTTCCCAGGAACAGTAACCCCATAACCAATAAGATATTTGCTTTTGAACAGGTGACCATTAAATGCTACCTTCTGTTTGGTTTCTATGGGTAACTGCTCCTGGGCAAACTTAATGCCTTTATTACATACCCATATTTCTCTAAAATCATGAATGCCTTGTAGTTAATTAAAAGTTCCAAATATCAGAATTTGAGGTTTTCAGACAATTACTAGTGAAAAAAATCTGAATGGCTAAAAAGGTCCAATAGGATCAGCACAGCTCCTATTTCTTTTTATAGGACCCAGACTTATTTTACTTGCTCAAGTTTTGTATTAGCATTTTTCATGGTTAATTATAATAATATAATTGGCTGCCATTGTTTTGCTGCTGATGGAGGGCCTGAATTTCAAGATAAAGTAAAGATATAATTATAGATAAACTGTGTATCTGCACAAGTGATAGACCATGTTCAGTGCTCATTATACAGCTTGCTGTTAAGAAAATGAAAAGCAGTCTTGTTTATATCTGATGAAAAGACTTCATCATCATTTCAAAATAACCACCAATCTGCTAAATATTTAAATATCTGCAATGTCAGTTATCTGGAATATCATCAAGCACCATTACTATATCATCCCAAAGGCTGGAAATGCATGAAAGGAACAAAATAAATATGTGAAACCTAATGGAAAAGCTGTGTTTGTAGTGCCTATAAAAAATATAGCAGTATTTATTTTTAAAAGCATTATTGGAAAACCAAAAAAAAAAAAAAGTTAGCTTCACTTGCCCTCTGAATCTTTTGGCGCCCAAGATATGATAGCATAAGATTTGGAATTACAAATTAATCCTTTCGTAAATCAAGTTTAGAGAAAGTAGGCAGCGATCAGCAAAAATAAATTGCATAAACATGAAACATTTAAGAAATGCATTGAAGTAATTAGTCAAAATTTTATTTGCGGTGAAAATATTAGTGTAAAAATGTTGCCGTGATTTTGTCAATGGTGAAACTCTTTTTTGCCCTAAATCCGTGTCTAGTAAAAGATATTGGTCATTACTAAATAGGGCAACATTAGTTTTTTAACAAATTGTTCTTAGTTATTCAGTGTATTGTGGATTCATTAGAAATTCAATACAGGTATATGACCTGTTATACTGAATAGTGCTGGACCTGAATTTTGTGGATCAAAGGTCTTTCCGTGATTTGAATCTACGCACCTTAAATCTAAAAAAAAAAATGTAAACATTAATTAAACTCAATAGGATTGTATTGTCTCCAATAGGGATCAATTATATCTTACCTGGGGTCAAGTGCAAGAGAAACATTATAATAGAGAAACAGGAAATCATTTGGGGAAGTGGTTGGACCTCCTTCCAGTGAACACGTTGTGAAACATCAGTAAGTACATGGCATGTATTTTATATTTCATTGCCTACTTGTGTGGAAAATTAACATCCGTCAGACTTACCATTACTGTGATTTGATCGAATGTTTTGGTGTGCACAAAAGAGGGGAGCTGTGAAATAATTATACCATTAATTTCATGTATTAACTTTTTGCACTGGTTTTAGTGTTACATTTTTTTCACTTCTTTATTAATATTCCCTTACTCAGTACAAAAGAAAATGTAAAATAATAAAATACAAATAAGAAACATAAATTCCAGAAACTATAAAGAAAAACATTTACTGAATAAAATGCACTCCTGTGGAGAAAGCCATAGTGCAAGATGTTTCGTACTGAAAAAAAAAAAAAACCATAGAAAAACAGACTGGGAAAGTTTTGGCTTCTCATAAAAGAACATGATGTTCCTTTAATAATGCAAAGTTTCAGGGATGAGTAATGGACAGTACTCTGGGACTAGAAATAAATCAGACACTACATAAGAAGGGATTTCAATCCCAGCTAACCCTCTGACAATAAAAAGGAGAACTTGGAAATGGAAATGATGTAAAGAGGGGCTAATATGGGCATTTTGAGATTTATTATGTTGCAGAATTTAAGTTTTAGAAAGATGGTAGTATTTAAGAGTATGATAATTTTTTGATAGCCTGAGAGCAATGTATTATAAGAACTTTCAGTGCATAAGATTTCACAGCTAATTTGGCATGTACCCTTTCCCAATAGTGATGACCGGAAACAAAAAAGGCAAAAGAAATGCCCCGTTATAAAGTACCATTTCAAGATATCATAGAGATGTGTTCCCACATGTTACCTACACTCCAGGTGCACTTTGTGGCCCAGACAATACACACACTAAGGGGCCCTTCCAATAATAGTTTAAAAGGCATTTCTAGCAAGCATCTGGGAGACTGCTTTAGAGGGTCCTCTGATATAAGTAATTCTAAAACAACTGGACTTGCTGAGTAATTATTGAAGACGTTTCACTACTCATCCGAGCACCTTCTCCAGTTCAACAGTTGAAGCTGCTCGGATGAGTAGTGAAACGTCTTCAATAATTACTCAGCAAGTCCAGTTGTTTTAGAATTACTTATATCAGATATACCATGACCTGGATGAATGAAAATCTTCATAGTCATATTTAGAGGGTCCTGTTTTTTTAAGAAAATACTATTGGGCTAGCTAGTCTTACTTCTGTGTAATAATGAACTTCGTCCTCACTTGGACACTTTGTCTGAGGTAGACATCTTTGGTGCAATTGGATTCATAGTTTCCCCAGGTCACAAGTATCTCATTAGGGCAATTCCCTCTTCTTGACTGATACTGAGGGACCACCTCCTGCTAGGACTTTTCCCATTATCCCACACTGCCCTCTGATGAGCAAAATAGATATAACAATTAGCTGAATTTAACCAATCAGTTTAAGGTCTATTCAGAAATCCATGGTTAGGTATTTTTCCCAGTTAAGTACTAAGCAACCTTTACAGAACATGAGCTGTTTGCTGCTATGTGCTAATTTCCCTAGCAGGCTTAATAACGTTATCCTCAAACCTGGTAGAGATCCAGAAATTATGGTCTGCTAAATCTCTTTTCCAGACATAACCCTTACAACTAGCACTACACTGTAGTCTAAGGAACCTTTACCAAATTGAAGTGGATTTTTGTTGGCTACATTTACAGCAATAAAAATTAGATAACTTATTTGCTGGGAGAAAAGTGCCATGCCCCATATATTGATACTTTGCACCCTGCCCCGCCATCAGCACTCAACGTTGAAGTTTTTTATTGCTCCAAAATGACACATGAAGACCTGTGCTTTCCAGAATACAGAGCTGATTGCAAAGGTCCCCTGTAATTACCACCTGCCTTATGAGTGCAAGCAGTATCAACAAGTTGGCTTGGCCTGTTAGTTCTGCACCTTGCAATGGAAATTAAATCTGGTATTAGGTGCCGAGGGCAGATTTTCACTGGATACAAGTGTTGAATGAACACTAAGGGGCACAATGTTGTGTATTTTTCAAATATTTAGAGATATCGAGAATGTTGTTTTGAATTCCTTTCCAAATAAAGTAACAAAGACACAGTCATAACATACAGATGGAACCAGTTAAGTTTGAGTGTTTTTGCTCATTGTCATGGGTACATCTGCACGACTGTTCCAGGTGGCTGCAAAACAGTATGCTTCCCATTTATTGAAATCAGAAATAAATGACATGGAATGATGGAAGTCTGTGTTTGGAATGAAAATTAAGTAAAATGGTAGCACTATAGAAATTAGTGTTTACAGTAGAAGAAATTACACATTGTCCTATTGTAGAAGATAATGAATTCCTTAATATCCGTATATTGATGATTCTCACATTATGTTCTGCCATGTTTAACAGACAGAAGAGGAATGGATCTCTCCCCAAACTAAATGTATTTGTATTTCTGTAGGGCTTCTCATGTTTAATAAAAACCCACCAATACACAAACAAGTGAAAAGCAGTAGTGGACAAAACAGTATAAGTATTTAAGCTGTACAATTTTATTATTATCATTATTATTTCTTTTCATTAGCATCCCAGAATTATAGAGAGGTTACAGTTATGAGTATATGCATCTGTAACATTGTTATTGTGGTGTTTATACAAATGGCCTGTAGATGTCACTATGCACATGAGTTATACTGTGCACACACTGTATCTTCTATACTGCTTGAGGTGCTAGAGTTTATGTCACTGTTGTATAGTGGCTGCATGAGCCTGCTAATAAAACACTGATATACCTACCCATCAAAACACATCAGTTATGTTTCTTTGTCTACGTGGATTTTAAAAAATCTTTAACGTATTAAACAATCGAGCAGTGGTATCAACTCAATAGATCAGTCTCAGAACTCTATTTCCATTACCAGGGATTATGGGATAGTGTCAAGTCCTGATGGCTTATATGGTGTTAAAATCTGGACCAAAGAGGGAGCAGTATCGCAGGCAGGCAGAAAAATACCAATATGCAGTAAACAAGGGGTTAAAGAAACTCTAGGTCAATATCCAAGGAGATATTAGTGCAGTCAGTGATCAAAGCAGAATGGTCAGGAACCAGGAATCAGTCAACAGCAAATATAGCGCACCCAGGAACTCACAGAAGTAAAACCTATATTCAGGCATTGAACCCAGGTCTTCGGCGTTCTATTATTTTAAATTTGGAGCCAAACTGACATTCAATGACGTCAGTCAATTTAGTTAGAGCTAAAAAAAAATTTGTTCATGCTTTTTACATCCAGATCTTTTAATAAATAAGTAACCAATAAAACTACACAAATCTGAATTTTTTATAAATAGGCCTTGAAGTGTCCATTAAATATTCTCCCTATGGCACTGTTGTGTACTATGAAGGGTTCTTTCAGCCATACTACATAAAAGATAATATTTTACTGTGCTACCATGTAACATGCTTAATGCCTCCCAATGAGTATAATATAACTCCAGTGAAATGCTAAATAGATCTAGAAAGTTGAAGAACTATATTATTGCTGTTGTTGCTGCATTGTGACATAACCTGAAACTTCATGTGTATCATTGTTTCTTTATATAAACAGCATACTTAAAGTTCAGAAGTTCTGAAGCCACAAAAAACCCAAAACCATGAAAGGAGCCGAAGCTGAAGCCCTGAAACTTCTAAAAGACCCTGAAACAATGAAAGTTCCATGCACTTAAAGGAAAACTATATCCCCCGAACAATGTAGGTCTCTATGAAAAGAAATTGCATAAAACAACTTATATATATAAAACCCTGCTTCATGTAAATAAACCATTTTCATAATAATACACTTCTTTAGTAGCATGTGCCATTGGGTAATCATAAATAGAAAATTGCCTTTTTAAAAAATAAGGACAGCCTCCTGGGATCGTATGCACACAAACATACCAAACAAACTATAAAGTTAGGTCACATGAACCAATTAACAAACCGAGTTGTGTCTTTTGCTTCCACACTTCTTCCTGTTACAGATAAGTAGTGTTGGATGATGTAATCCTTTCGTTGTTATTAGTTTGGTTCAACTTCAGAGTTAGGCACCGCCAGACCTAGTGACTTTCACACTGGTTTTGAATAAATGAATCACTGAAGCAGCAACTGGTTCTCCAGAGTCCATCCTTTTTATTCTTCCTGTTACAGTTGAAATATTTCTGGATCTCTGAGGCAGCACACAGACCATCACAAAATGCTGGTTCAAGGCAAGAAATATTTACTTAAATATACGTATATTCCAGTTTGGTAAGATTCTTTAATATGCCACTTAATTTGATATAAACTATCTGTTGCTCAAGTATTCATTTTGGGGGTATAGTTTTCCTTAAATAATGCTTGAATTTTAAGAATTTTAGAGAAATAAAACAAACATATTTTTTGAGAAAATATATGATTTGTGGGAAAAAAGGAAATGTGAATTTTAGTAAATATGCCCCGGAAGGCACAGTTGCTTTCTGTAGTCATTAAAATTAATACTCTAGCACAGGGGTCCCCAACCTTTTTTGCTCGTGAGCCACATTTAAATTTAAAAAAGAGTTGGAGATCAACACAAGCATGAAAAAGTCCATCGGGATGTCAAATAAGAGCTCTGATTGGCTTTTTGGTAAGCCTATATGGACTGGCAGCCTACAGGAGAGAATGTTTGGCAGGACATCTGTTTTTTATACAACCAAAACTTGCCTCTAAGCCAGGAATTCAAAAATAAGCACCTGCTTTGAGGCCACTGGGAGCAACATCCAAGGGGTTGGAGAGCAACATGTGGCTCGCGAGCTACTGGTTGGGGATCACTGCTCTAGCAGATAAAGCATAGGTTTCAACCAGGGCCAGAACTAGGGGTAGGCAGAAGAGGCACCTGCCTAGGGCACAAAAATGTAGGGGTGCTAGGCAGGTACCTGTTTTAGGGACTTCTGCTTACCCTTAGTTTGGTTGCACTCCCTCTGCCGCTCCGCATCCCCTGCCCTTTCGCTTCCGCTGGGCAGGTGCCTGTTTTAGGGACTTCTGCTTACCCCTAGTCCGGCTGCACTCCCTCTGCTGCTCCGTGTCCCCTGCCCTTCCGCTTCTCCTCTCCTATGTTGATGCTTGCCCCTAGTCCGGCTGCACTACCCTCTGCTCTTCTGCATCCCCTATGGCATGTTCCAGCACACACGCGGAGGGCGGGGTATAACCGATCGGGTTGCCTAGGGAGCCCAGTAGGTTCAGCCCTGCCCTGGGTTCAACTCATCTTCAGAAATGTGTAAGGCTCATTTAAATGTATCACACATATAGGATGTAGTCCATCCAATCCAGAAGTACACTGAAGTTGTGAAAACCAGTGTTTTATTGTACCAAAAGAGGCAACATTATAGGCTTGATATACTGTACTGTAGGGCAGGTGTTAAACCTGAAACATTGCCTGTTTAGGCACATTAAATAACTGTTTCTGCTTCAGTTTACTGCTGGATTGGATGTACGATACTGATTTCTTTATTTTAGCTTCAGGCACGGCAACAAGTGAGAAGTCTTCTGTGTAGCACTTTCTCTACTGTCATACATATAGGATTAGTGATGGGCGAATCTCCCGAGATTCGCTTCGCCGAATTTTTCGCGAATTTCTAGTGAAATTCGCGAAACGGCGAAAAATTCGCGAAACGAGTCGCGGGACGATTTTGTCGCGCGTCGCGTCAATTTTGTCGCGCGTCTGTCGCGCGTCGCGGCAACTTTGACGCGTCGCGTCGTTTTTGGCGCGCGTCGCGTCGTTTTCGTCGCGTCGCGTCAAAAACGACGCGCGACTGACGCGCGACTGACGCGCGACTGACGCGCGACTCGTTTTCAGCGAATTTTCGCCAAGCGAAATTTCGCTGGTGATTCGCGAATTTATTCGCCAGCGGCGAATCGCGGGAATTCGCCGCGAATTCGACCTAGGCGAATAAATTCGCCCATCACTATATAGGATGATTATTTTTCCTTCTATTCCCTAGCATGCATTATTTTAGTTTGCAGCAGCGGCTACATTTTGTTATGTTTGCTATTCTATGACTTCCATGTTTCTCCCAGTAGAAGACTTTAATAGTCTCTAAGGAGTTGTGTTCTGAAGTAATGGACATAACTTGCTGTAATCAGCTGTACCAACAATACAAGCTGCTCTTTAGTATATTTTAAAACTACAGATGCTAAAAAGGACAGGAATGGCCTGTCATTGTTGCACTGTAGTGTTTACATTGTTTCCCTTTCATTTCACCCCCATGAAATAATAATGATGATCATAAAAATACTGAATTTGAAAGTACAGGTATGGGATCTGTTATCTGGAAGTAAATGTATATATATGGAATGGCCATCTCCCATATACTCCAAACAATCCAAATGTTTAAAAATGATTACCTTTTTCTCTGTAATAATAAAACAGCACCTTGCACTTGATCCAAACTAAGATATTATTGCAAAACCAGCCTATTGGGTTTATATAACATTTACATGATTTTCTAGTAGACTAAAGGTATTAAGATGCAAATTATGGTCCCTGAGCATTCTGCATAACATGTCCCATGTCTGTAATGATGCATGTTGTCAACTACTAGCAGTGCATGATGAAGACCCAAAGCCGCGAATAGAGCCAAAGCCGCAAAAGCACCTGAAGCCGCGAACGGAGCAGAAGCCACAAAAGTCCCAAAATTGAGGCCCTGAAGCCGAAAAAAGACCTGAAGCAATGAAAACTTCTGGCCACCAATGTTTTTTTTTAATATTCTATTCTGGTGCCAATTTTTTTTTTAATTCATTGGGGGGCCCTGGCCACCAATATTTTTTTTGAAAACTCTTATGGAGGGGCCCTGGTGCAAATTTTGATGAACAAATATGGTTCACAGATATACTTAATGGCTGAAAATTATCCATTCCATAAACATGTGTGCAACCTTTAATAGAGCCTCCTGACCATTAAGTTTAGCAAGTATAGCATTTCATTTCTTCTATTTCTTTGCATAGATTGTTAAAGGAAAAGTAAATGTTTTTCTTTTTCTTTCTGTAAATTTGCTCTAAACAGCCCCCCAGATTAATGTACCCTAGTCCCTGCTGCAAGTCTGCTCTGGTTTCTGTGTTATCAGCAGCTTGTTTCCCCTTCTTCCTGGTGCAGAGTGAAGCCCAGCCCCTTAGTTTACTGAGCAGTCCATTTGCTGCTGTTCCACAATAGAGAGGAAGAGGTAGCCAGTGTGTGCATTAGTAAGCTAGTTTCCCCAAGCAAAAGGTGCTAAACACACTGGTCTCTGCTATGTTATAGTATGCAAATGATCTCCAGGACTAGTCCAAGAGATAAGGTCAGCTCAGTAAGCTAAGGGGCGGGCTTCACTCTGCACCAGGAAGAAGGGGAAACAAGCTACTGATAACACAGAAACCAGAGCAGACTTGCAGCAGGGACTAAGGTACATTAATCTGGGGGGCTGTTTAGAGCAAATTTACAGATAGAAAAAAAAAAAAGGTTTACTTGTTCTTTAATATTGTGTGTTAATTGCAATATGTAACAGAGGCTTGATTTGTTAAAAAAAAATATATGATGTTACCTCTTGGTAAATAAATCCCTATTCCCTTCTGTGCTAGAGCTATTCCTGGCATTATCCAAAAAAAACATTGGGATTGCTTTGAGCAAACAATTTTATCTTTGTGCAGATGTAATATAGCTTTTGTAAACCCAAAAAAGTATTTGGCAATCCCATGCAGCAGAGGTAAGAGAAGAGTTTTATAGATTGCATCTCAAAATGACACCATGTTTAAAATGTTTCCATTTAAATGATAACTGTCAATTTGAAAATATTATATTTTATTATAAAGGAAAAAAGGAAATATTTGGGTGAAACAGAATCTTCCCATAATTCAGAACTTTCTAAATAACCGGTTCATAGATGACAGGTTCCATACCTGTAGTAGACTTTGCTCCATATATTTAAGGAATAATTTGCACGCATACAATTTGGATAAAATTATATTACTGTGGAAATGTAAAATATTATATATACATCAGCACTCAAGCTAAAGTCTAGCACCTCCCCACGCCAGCTTCATTGACAGAATGAATGCGTATTAAACTTGAACAGAGAAATGTTTGCATTACATTGTCCAGGTAAGAGGGAGAGGCAGGGGATATAAGAAGGAGATTAGATATAATGGGATAGTTCTGTCACAAGGGTTCTGTAGTTCTAGTTACATTACATAAAATTAGTATATGCCTTTATTTCTCATTTAACACCACTGAAAGCACTGCCTTGAAGTAAATTGCACCTGATTACTGATGTCAGCAGCGGATACTGAAGCATTTACTGGCTTCCAATTAGTAAGAGTTGTGAAAAGACACTGGAGATACTAAGGGAACCAGATGCACCAAAAGGCACATACTTTTCTTTGAATGTAATGTTAGCTTGCAGAGAATTTATTGGTAAACATGCTCCTTTCTTCCCTACACTTCCATCTGTGTTACAATCCTGGAGTCTACATTTTGCACTTTATCTGGTAAATGTGCCACACACAAATATATATTTATACATAAACACACACACATATATATATACATAAACACACACACATATATATATATACATAAACACACACATATATATATTTTCTTTTTATATATATATATATATATATATATATATATATATATATATATATATATATACCCAATACACAAGTGACTTAAGTGTTCTATGAGATATATTTACATAGTTACTTGGGTTGAAAAAAAGACATAAGTCCATCAAGTTCTATTATAATGGAAAATGTTCAATCTAATATGTATCCAGGCAAGCCATGCTTCTCTTGGTTATAATTAATGAATAAGAGCTTGGGTAACAGTTGGAGCCTTTGGACTAAACAAAGACAGTTTGGAAGACAGTTGGTGTCACTAAAACAAACAAAGGGAAATCACCTTCCCCAACTGAATCCATGTAAACAAAGCTGACCATCTCCCAGGAAAACTGGTCCAACAGCAATTGGGTAAACTGGGACAGGGTATACAGTGACACTTAATGGATAACATGCAGTACAAACATTACTGGAAATCAATGGATGCCTATGGGACTGAGAGTATTTCATGGTCTGCAGTGACACCTACTGGAAAGTAACTCATTACGGAAACGGGTTGTTTACAAACAAACATTGGGGGCTGGGGCCTGGTCGTCATGGAGGGCAAATGGATATAACTGGAAGCCCTTCCAATTGTATCACAGAAGAATAAATCAAGGAACAGGTGATGTATCTGGAGAATCAACTTTAAGGATAGCCACCTAGACATAACTCTAAATGCTGCACACCAAGATATTAGGTTAGAGTAGTCAGAATATACCTCACAAGCCTTGTATGTTTCATACTTCTTTTATTATAAGATGTAATGTACACTACGGTAACTTGCTATAATTGTATGTTAATTGTAGGAATAATAAACTTGTATGTCTATAAGGTACCAGAGTCCTTCCTATGTTATATGCTGGTCCATAGCCAAGGAAAGACTACCAGGATTTAGTCGCAAACCTGGTATTTAGGGGGGCTTTATATTGTGGTTCATAGTCAAGGAAAGCCTGACAAGTTATAGTCAGAAACCCGGTATTTAGGGGGGCTTTTTACAAGTTCAACTCATACAAATGACTCCCAGTGCAATCTTATCTCAGTTAGAATGGGTAATTCTAAGCAACTTTTTCCAATGACCTTCATTTTTTTATTTTCTTTTATATCAAAAAAGAAATGCTCCAGAAGGCTGCAAAATTTATTGTTGTTGCTATTATTATTAATCTTTATATTTGGACCTTATCCTTTACATATTCAAGTGACTTATTCAAATCAGTGCATGGTTGCGACAGTAAGTTGGACCCTACCAACCAGATTGCTTAAACTGGAGCTGCTGAATACAAAGCTAAATAACTCAAAAACCAGAATGAATAGTGAGGGGCAAATTTGCACTGACTTTCAAGCATTTTGCTGCTGGTAAATAAATTTGGGAAACTGGCGCAAGAATTCGCTGGTGACTTTTCGTCTGCTTCAAAACCAGCGTTTCATGAATTACGCAGCAAAGCAAATGAAAGAACTACTGCTGATTATTCTTATAATCTTTGGCTTTAGACAGTTGCCAATACTTAATGTATGGATGCCTTGGTATGGTGAGTAAAGTAAAAAAGGAAAACAACAATGGAAAACTCCTATTTTCAGCTGAATTGCATCCCCAATAGATTATTAAGTTCTACTAACAAACATTCTTGTAGACAAAGTAGAAAGTTGAAATAGGGTATGTTACCTCTTTAAATAGAGGATTTCAAACATCAAGCTACAGACAGGACTGAAGTAATTTTATTTCCAGACATTTCAAATGCTGATTAGATCTGTTTTTACTAAACCTTTGAAGAAATACTTTTTTTTTTTTTAAAAAAAGCAAAAGAAACACTTGAGATCTAATTATCTGTGACTAAAAAGTATATCTTGTGTCAGATACGACATATCTGACTCCCTTGATTGCTGGAAATGATACCTTTTATAATGCTTTCAGTATGCTGAAATTAAGAAGATGGGGAAGTAAGAATCAGAAAACTGGGTAGAGAGGACAGATGACTTTAGAGAAGCCCAGATTCACACATCACTAATTCTGAGAAATTGTTTAACACCAGAAACATATGTAATGAAGCAACATAAATACAAATTTTTTAAAAATATATATTTTGTCCATTAATCTTCTTTATAATAAGATTTTTCATGGATCATCACTTCCATTTTTATATATAAATTTGGCTCTGGGTATATCAGTGGTTCTAAGCTTTACATGTGCATCCTAGGCAACTCAAAAATATAACAGTAAATATATAAGCATTATAACAGTAAATATATAAGCGTTATAGCTACACGAGGCATGTGTAAGCGCCGAACGCAGGTTCAGACGCTGTGGGTACAACATCATTGAAAAGAATGGAGTACGTCTAGACCTGCGCTTCCCTGTGGCTGAACACAGTCAAACGGAATGCAGGGGAGCGCAGGTAACAATCGTCCGTGTGTAAGGGCCCTTACTAAAGTAAAGCAACTGGCATCTTCTAGAAAAATACTGGTCCCATAAGTTCCAAAAGCTGGAAATCTATTTAAATCTCTCCCAAGCTACCCTGCTAAATTGTACATCGTCCTTTGAAATCACAATCCTTCTACGTCAGCACCAAATTCTACACCACTTGGGTTACCCAGTGAAACATATACAGTAATACTACAGAATGGGACATCTAATATACTTTCCTCACTGCAAAGACACCTATGATATGTATCTCACTTCAACATACCCCAAGGTACTCCCCACAGTCTACACCCCGCAAACTCAACTACAAAAAGCAATCAATCACAGATGACTAACCAGTAGTAGCAGCTGCCTGTTCATACAGGCACCAATACCTCATACATATGTATAAAATTATATATTTCCATTATTGTGAATATATTCTGTATTAACCCAATGGCTTTGGATACTACACATCGATACCTTCGCCCCCTGACTCCAACAAGAATCCATGCCAAACAAAGTTTAACCCATTGTTAGAGTTTTTATTGCAACAAGTCTTCCATATGATCACATGACTTTTCAAGCATAACTTCCCACATAACCAGAAATTACATTGTTACAGACCTGCCCAATCCAATTTGTCAAAGCAGCTAAGCAACTAATAAACATCTGTTCCATGTATTCAACACACCTGTTACGCTAATCGCTAAGTATTGTAAAACACCCACCCAGTCAACAATCCAACATTGTATCATCCAAATAAGCATTAGGGAGGCTTTGGGACATATGATGGCTGAACAAAACAACAATGTAAAACTATATCATAAAATATGGGACACCTGGATATCTCCTAGTGATATGCAGGTAAGGAAAATATTTTGCCATGTTTTATTGCAAAAAAAAACCTAAGTATAGCAAAAGAAATGTTGCTTGAAAAAGAATCCATTGTTTTAAATGCGTTTAGCGAAATGGGTCAGATTCGCCCTTCACTATCTGCAAAATGTAGCCATTGTAGAACCCACATCCATACTTATATCATCTTGTTCTGTATGCTACTTCTGTTGTACGCCTCTGGTTCCAAGACAGGGAACCTTTGTGAGCAATGGAGAAGTGTACTTCCCTGTCTGACCCACACCCAACCCTAACCTGTAAAAGTTGGCCAAATTTCATCCCAATATCACCCAACCATTGGTCAAATTGCAGGTCACTTCTTGTCTCCGCTGGTCTTAGGTCTGTGCCGGGCCTTTTCCTGAACTTTGTTACAATTCTGAGTTGCCTGTTCAAAAAAAATGCTGTACCAATATTTCAGAAGTAAGAATAATAAAACCATCATCAAGAGGTTTAAGAACCCAGATTGTCCCCACTTTGATAGCCCCTAATGAGGATTTTAAGAACAACTGGAAACAGTTTTGACTGATTGTTCATTCAAAATAATGGACTTTAGGAACAGAAGATAATATATGTGATATGGTTCTAAAACCTGAGACAAATACATTTGGATAAGATGGAAAACTCCCTAATAGATCAAGAAACTAATGATAAAGAGATGTCAATGACTTTGCCAATAATGGTAGAACATGTTATGCATTCCTGATGATGAAAATAAAATTCTAAAATATACATAGAAATACAGTGTCAATAAAATTAAGATCTATTTTATTGTAACTATTACTGTAAATATCCCTAACTGGAGCTGTCTTGGGTCTTCTACACCTTCGTCTAGCTCTCCTTCTTTAATCCAGGGATGTTATCTGTTACAAGCTCTTGCCTAAAACCTTGTGGGCTCCAGAGACCTTGCCTAGATCTTGTGTGACCTCCTTGCCTGCATTTCCTGCCTTGACAATCAGCACTTATTTTTGTACAGGTAAAACATGTCCATGTGCCTTGATTTAGTCTGTTTTTGAAATGCATGCAATATGTATCCTAACACCTCATTACAATGCCTGCTAAACAGCATCAAGATACACTGGGAATTAATGCACATATTATCCCTGTGTTTTTGAAGGAATTAAAGCCACAGCACAAACATTTTGCAAGAATCCACAGTTCAAAGGGTCAGGGGAAAAATAGGATGAAAAAGAGAAAAATAGGGATTTTATAATGTAGTCATTCTTGACAGAGTTGTAGTTCTATTGTGGCAGTGGTTCTGGATTTTGGGTTACTGATCATGACATTAGAATGGCCTGTGGATGCTAATAATGATTCCAAGTCTAGCCTGGATACACCTGCTACTGAGCAAACTCTCACCAGTTTGATTTTGCGTGACGAAACGCATAAGGAACAGGTGGCTGACATCATATGCGTGCGTCCAGAAAGCAATGAGCGGGGTATGAAAGCAACTCTGGTCGGAGTCCGAACCGCAAACTGCCAAAGTTACTTGTAACCGCACAGACTGGAATGGATAATGATGTCATGCTTGGTTTTAACCACTAAAATGTGAGTGTAACCAATTGGTTTTTATTTGTTATATGAATAAAAAGGATTTTACGCTATATGTGTGCATGTATATTAAGGTGTACCTTTGCATTGAATTTGTTAATTGACTGACTTGTTCATGCAAGTGCAATGAAAATGGAATTGTGGGTGAAAAACTGTGCTTTATGGGTAACAACATGGCAAATTGCATCTTAAAATGCAAATGAGCCCTATAGTCTAATATATCTTTTTCAATTTAGACATGCCTTGTACACCCAAAGTTACCTTATAAATTAAAGAGCAAGGTAAGGAATGTATATAATTTAGCCATGTATTGTGCACCTAAAGTTACCTTGTAGACTAAATAATAAGGTAAGTTAAGGAACTATATATAATTTAGCCGAATCTTGTGCAACAAAAGTCACCTTATAAACTAAAGAATAAGCAGCATTGCCATTGAATGGATCCTATTAACAAATGGCAGAACAGTAAGTTTTAGCAGAACCAGAACAAATAATTGCTGTATCCCAAAAGTACACAAAATAAATTTTCGTCTTATTTGCATGTTTTGTGTGTGCAACGAGTGCCTGTGAAAAGAGCCAAGACAAGTGCTCTGCCTGACTGCTACCAAACAGAATGTGGGTTTATAACAATTTCTTCCCACAGTAAATTCCAGTCCCAGCTGATTGATTGTGTATATGGAACTTACTTGATGCCAAGTTCTGATTCCCTGTTAGCATGGTTGCTCCAGAAGGCTAATTGATGGAACTCTCATTAAAGCTCAGAGCAACCAAGCAAATTGATACTTTATATGCCATAACCCTAATATTTAGTTACTGATTCAATGAATAACATAATAATCCAATCATGTACTTCAGATCATTTAAAGTATAAAGGCATATACTGTAACTCCCTTTTTAAAGAAAGTCCAGCATTCAATGAGCAATATGGAACTGAGACAACTCTGTGTGTCCTATGTTGTTCCTAGATTCAGGGAACACCAAAGCACCTATCCTGCCTGCTCTGAGGAATATTTAGTATGTGCTCTAAGCCCTATCATTACCGCCAGCCTGGACTTGGTGGAATTTCCAGTCTTCCGCTAGAGGGCAAACGAGTAATTAATTAATTGATTTACACCGTGCACCAAAAGTTTCAGAGCTATTTAAAACTGCCAATATAAAGATACAAAGATTTATACCTTCATAAGGAAAGCAAAGAAGTGTTCTGATGTGGCACTGCTCATAATGGAGATGGGGACAGGGCTGGATTTACATAGTGGACGCCCCTAGGCGCACTGCTGTTCCCCGCCCCTGTCCCTTCCACTTTATTTGTGCAAATTCATTATTGGGACCAGAACAATGGCAATTGATGCACAGGCAATTAAAAAAATTATTGTATCTCTTTCACATCCCCAGTGTTTTCGAACAAATGTGGATGTTCTAAAATCCTGCTGGATTAGACCTGGACCTTGGTGGCCTTTCCACAAATCCAGGCCTGGATGGGTAAATAGATCAGAGGTTTCTTATCTCTTTTCTGAACAGAGCAAGACCTGAATGTCTTAGAATGGCCTAGTCAAAGTCCAGATCTTGCTGTTCACCACCAGTTTCCATCCTATAGCACTTACACCTCATGTATCCCGTTGCTGTGTTATGTGATTACGTTAAATTCACTTTGGTTTATGTGAGGGTATGGAGGGGGTGTGTGCATGGATGCTGGATTTCATTTTCAACTTTTTTTTCAACCCGATTTAACTATGTAACTATGTCTACTATTTCTCTTATCACGGGGGTTTGTGTGATCCATCTTCCCATGATACAAAGCTTTGGAAAATGCTGGCTTTTGAAAATGTTTAACACTAATCCTAGAAAATAGGATCAGTCTGGGGAAAAATAGGGAGGGGTCAGTTCAATGACAATTGTACTTTACTTTTATTATCTACATCAGAGTATTGTAATTCTCCCAAATCATTTAAGAGGTATATTAGTCTCAAACTGAAAATAAATTTCCTGGCAGCAAATATGATAATCTGGGAGCAAACATTTTAGCCAACATCTGCCTAGAATGTCTTGCATTTAATTCTACAAGCATTTTCAGCTCTGTGTTGTAGCCCCACATTCAGCTGATGCTTTGGCAAGTTTTTCCTTGGCGTTAACCCTGCATGAATATGTCTAACATTGACAGGGGAACAGCTGGCCTTTACAGATTTTATACGTCTCTCCCAATATAATTTTCCCATTCCCTAGTCAAGCAGGAAGCAATTGATCAACAGCTTCAGGCAGTGTACAAAATATGGCAGGCATATGTGAGCGGTTACAACTTCTTCCAGCAGGTGCTATGGCCCAACACCAAATCCATTTGCTCAATATGTCTAATTCTTTAACTATGATAGCTTTTGGAAAAGATGTACTAGGGATGACTAAGTTTAATTATCCTTACAAAAGCACAGTTGGGTTTCCCAGCAGTTAAATCAATGGCTCTGTTTTGATATTTGATGCTGGAAACACTTAATCTGTAGCAGGGAACTTTGACCTTGTGGCTGTCCAGCTGTTGATCAACACAAGCTCCCAGTATCCGTAAATGTTCATTGCATGGACCTGTGGGAAGTGTAGTTCATTATACTATTAGCAAGTCGCAGGCTGAACATCTCTGAATTGATCAGGTAGAGAAAAATATCAGTATCTTTGAATTATTCTGGGAGTTGTAGTTAAAAACACAGCTGTTGAATGAGCAGTTGGACACATAAGAAAAAGAAGGGAATGCTTATGTTCTCAAAAATATTGAGAAATGATCTAGTCCCATAAAATTCAGTGATTAAGCCAATCCACTGAAGGATCCTTTATTATTGTTAATTGAATATATTGCTGCAATAATCTGTAAAAGATGTAATTCTATCTTATGCATTCATTTACTGGCTGTTTATGTAGAAACAACAGATGAAAAATATCCTAGGAAGGTGATATGAGGAGAAAATAGAAATCCCAACTGCACTTTACGATACGACAGCTATGCAGACCCAAATAGTTTTAAGTTACTCTTCTGCCTGAAATGAAATGAATAATAATTACTTTTACATAGCATGGTTAGTGTACCATGTGCGATTAACATCTGGGTTTACTGGCATATCTGTAGCTTCTCCCTATTTATTACATTAATTTCCTGCACAGAGTGTTTCCCTTTTCCATAGAATGTCAAAAGGTCTTTCTGGTGCATCCCCTCTGATACATACCATATGGTGGTACATCTGTGTCTTGGGGAATCTTCCCATGTTTAATGATTGAGGATAAAAACAGAGGGACCTGTCACATCACGTGTCATATTATCACATTACTAAGCAATAGATTTAACAGATATTTCAACACAAAGTTTATCTCGTGCCAGCCATGCAGTTCATTACAAGTTGGCCGTGTTACTTAACTGATACACTTCCCTGGAACTTGTTTACAATAACAAATAGTAAAGAAAAACAAAAGAAAGAAATAAGATTCCTCCTCCGATTCCACCTCTCTTTACACTTTCAGTTGTTAAAAGAACGTCTTTTTGAATTATATTGGTAAGATCAAAAGTACTGCAGAGCCTCTGCCAGAAGTTTATTATGTGACCCATCTGAAACTAAAAGGCTTGGGTTGGATTAAGTAATATATATAAGAGTTATAGGTGGTGGAAGCATCTGTAGGTTCATGTTTTAGAAGTAGAGTTTTTCTGTTTTCCATTTTGTAGGGCAAGTGATAGTGAAAAGGGGGGTTGTTTGTTGCTTTGTTAGTTGTTGCTCATAATGTCTCAGTGGAACAGTTGGCACTGTTTTATTTGACTGATGTGGTGTTTATACAAATGGCCTGCAGGTGGCACTGTGCATACACAGGACTTTCTGTACAGCTTGAAAATGAAAGTAAGATTTACTGCTGTTATGTAATGGCTGCATGAACCTGCTAATAAAGCACTTTTATACAAATGGTGACAAGGATGTCTCTTCTACCTCTGCAGCAGCCTACACCTTTTCTACCAAACCTTGGTGAGCCTACCATACCTTTTACTGCTTGAATCCATATGTTTGATAATTGCATTATTGCTGCTGACCAAGGGGAGATTTCTGCAGCTAGA
>CM044441.1:56940374-56954594 GCA_024363595.1 Xenopus borealis | reverse complement strand
CGATACGACAGCTATGCAGACCCAAATAGTTTTAAGTTACTCTTCTGCCTGAAATGAAATTAATAATAATTACTTTTACATAGCATGGTTAGTGTACCATGTGCGATTAACATCTGGATTTACTGGCATATATGCAGGTTCTCCCTATTTATTACATTAATTTCCTGCACAGAGTGTTTCCCTATTCCATAGAATGTCAAAAGGTCTTTCTGATGCATCCCCTCTGATATGTACCATATGGTGGTACATCTGTGTCTTGGGGAATCTTCCCATGTTTAGTGACTGAGGATGAAAACAGAGGGACCTGTCACATCACGTGTCATGTTATCAGATTACTAAGTAATAGATTTAACAGCTATTTCAACACAAAGTTTACTTTGTGCCAACCATGCAGTTCATTAAAAGTTGCCTGTGTTACATTGGTAACTGATGCTCTTTCCTGGTCCTTGTTTAAAAAGAAAATATAAAATAACAACCAAAAAGCAGTGAAATACTCCATTTACTTTTTCAATCACCAAATTGAACCATATTGATAATATCTTTACAAAAGTGCCCTGGCAACCATAAAGGATGGTTCACCTTTAAGTTAACTTTTAATATATTATAGAATGGCCAATTCTAAGCAACCTTTTCATTGGTCTTCATTATTTATTTTCTATAGTTTTAGTTTTTTTAAAAAATATTTGCCTTCTTCTTCTGACTCTTTCCAGCTTTCATATGGGGGGGGGGTTCACTGACTCTATCTAAAAACAATTGCTCCATATGACTGCAAATGTATTGTTATTTCTGCTATTTATTACTTGTCGTTCTATTCAGACCTCTCCTATTCATATTCCAGTTTCTCATTCAAATCAATGCATTTTGATAAAATTGCAAACTGGAGAGCTGCCGCATAAAAGATAAATAACTCAAAAACCACAAGTGATAAAAAATGAAAATCAAATGCAAATTGCCTTAGAACAGTGCTGTCCAACATCTGTGGTACTGAGTACAGCACACATAGGGAGCATAGGGCAGGCAGAGTATGACACACACACAGGGTGCATGGGGTGGACAAAGTATTGCGCACACAGGGAGCATAGGACAGGCAGAGCATGGCACAAACAGGTAGCATAGGGGAGGCAGAACAGAGCAGGAGACAGGGAAACCTATAAGGTGTGCTACATACAGTAACACAATACTGGTGCCCCTTCAGCAGTTTGTGAGTGTGAACAATGTGGGCAGTTTTCAGTCTGGGTCTCAGGTGTGAACAGTTTAGGTATTTAGGAGTGTGAACAATAGAGTTGTTACCAGTGTAAACAATGCAGGAGGATTATATGTGTGACCAATACAGGGAATTGCAGTATGAATATAAGGTTTAAAAAATGCAGGGGCCAGTTAATCTACGTAGTGTTACCTATAAAATGTTATACAAGGTAAGCAGACAGCAGGCAGACTTTCATGTGTGCGCCACAGAAGGGGGAATGTTGGCCAGTTGGTCTGCCCTGCCTTAGAATATCACTCTCTACATCATGCTAAAAGTTAACTCAACAGTGAACAGCCCCTTTGCAAAAATGCTCCCTTAGCAGAATGTCAATTTTCAGACTTGTGGGGAGGCCTGAAAGTGACAGTCTTGGGGAGCAAGCCTGGGCAGAGCTGCAATAAATACAGCAAGTGTGGGGTAACATCTTTGGCAAAGGGAGGTTGCAGGAAGTTGAGTGTTGCAGGCAACTACAGGAAACAGAATAAAGAGTGAAGTAAGACTAAATGTGGGTTAGACTTAAATACACACACAAATTTGGTGAGTTTTGTATATCAGGGCAGGTTGGTTGCATAAGTGATTCAAATAGTGGGTGGATCTTTAGGTTCAAGTTTGGGAAGTTGAGTGAGTGAAGGTGAGTGATTGTGAAAAGGGGGCTTGTTTGTTGTTTTGGTAGTTGTTGCTCATGCTGCCATGGGGACAGGAGATAGTTTTATGGGGGACAGGTTTGTCGGCCAGTTAGTGGGATGAAAAAGTATGGTTAACGCCTAAGGTGGATTACCATGGTAATAACTTATTGAAAAGATTTGAATATATGTAGGGATTGTTTCCTGTGGAGACATGGACTATTCTATAGCAGCGATCACAAATGGGCAGCATTCCAAATCTGTTGAGCTAGCGACTAGTTGGCATTGTGCTATTACAAGAGCAGACTGATGGTCCCAGTGTTGGTCATGTAAAATGTTATGGTCAATGGTTGCTTTGCACTGATAACATTATTTGGTATTTATCATTTCTATGCAATACTGTATTTATACACGATGTGGCCAGCCTCACCTGATTGTATTGTAACACATTATTGCTAGGCAGGTAGATAGTCTGATGCAAGGGTTGGACTATACCTGGGTCATGTACCTTATGGACTTGGTTGAATATGACCTTGGGTTCCAGGAATTACTATAAGAAAGCAAGCTAACTCTGTGAGAGAGACCAGAAGGAGAGAACCTTGGTAGTGATGCTAAATAGATGAAGCATAAGGGTGTAAGTAGTTACCACCTGCAGAATTGCAAATACGTATTTTCACTTTCACTCTCCATATCAGGGGAAAGTTCCAGGAGTAAAATAGAGTTAGAGTTAAGTCCCATATACTTGAAGAACTTTTCATGGGGCTAGGTACACAGAGAGGGGCAGGGTTATTGGTAATTTGGCCTTTTCTGGATAATTGATAGGATCACTGGTAAAGAGCTATGCTGTACTATTATGAGCTATAGTTAGTGTGATGCTGTCAAATGAGCAACATTCCAAATAAATGTACAGACATGGGATCTATTATAAATGAACCATTAAACAAAAAGTTCTGAATTAAGGTAATGCCCTTTCCCATTCTTCATCTTCGACTGATTTGCATTTTGTGCTATATCATTATCATTATTGATACAGATATGGGATCTGTTATCCAGAATGCTGGGGACCTGAAGTTTTCCAAATAATGGATCTTTCTGTAATTTCTTCATACCTTAAGTCTACTAGAAAATCATGCAAACAATAAAATCAATAGGCTGGTTTTGCTTCCAATAAGGATTAATTATACTGTACCTTAGATGGGATCAAGTACAAACTACTGTTTTATTATTACAGAGAAAAAGAAAATCATTTTTATGAATTTATATTTGATTATATCATGAGAGACATCCATTCGGATAAAGGGTTTCCGTATAACGGATCCCATACTTCTACAGTGTTTACTCAGATTGAAAAAGCCAAGGTGAAATATTTTTAATATAGACTTGGTGCTCCTATTATATGCAGGAATATGGCAATACCATACCTACTAATATGTTTAGGTGTTTATAAACATTCATTGGGTATGCCAGACTAATAATGTCAAAAAAATATTTGAAATGTGTTTTCTTCTTTGCACCCAGTTTTTTCATCATAATTTTTAGTTAAAAATGATATTTCTTTGCATAGGCATAGCCTGCTTTTAATTAATTTAAACAAACTAGGCTTACTTTTCTTTTTTACCTATATTGCATATATTCAGATGTTTTCAAATGGTTTATTCTAAGCCTATAAGTAAAATAACACGCTTTTGTATTGTGTCTCAGAATAAAATCAGCAAAATATGTGTCGCTCCACACCAGCCCCCCAATAATTTGATACGACCCCAAGTCATTTTTTCCTACACTTTGGGATGTTTCTAATCACCAAGCAGAGAGAGCATTAGAGCACATTCTCCCATATGTATCTATATTATTTGCTGTAACCCATATCTGCAAGAAAAGCCTCCTTGCACCTGCGGTCTCATGGCTTCTATCACCTCAACACCCAGTTCTGTAAGTCATGTAATGTGCAGCTGGGAATAGGTAATCATAGCTTTTCACACTCTTTAAAATACAGGGGGGGAAAAACTGTTAATCTGTTCTGAGCTTCTACATGCAGGAAAATACCACCACACGTTTAGGAAATGTTTATAACTTTTTTGCAGATGTTTCTGGTGTGATTCATACCAGAACTTTACAGCACAGAGTGTGGCTGAAATACTGACCATTGCACCAGTTCTTTAGCCAGGTTACTGGCATGCAAAAAAAAATGATCTGCCAATCACAGCCTGAACACCATAAACCTCAGATGACTTTTGAACAGAGTATACATGTTTGTTTGGCTAGTGGTCCTATTCTTGTCAAGGACAGCAAGCAAACCCAATAACTCATATAGAACAGGAAGTCATATAACCTGACAGTGACAGCCCGTGTATCAAGCATGTAACGTAATGGACAACTTCCAGGCCTGCACAACAGGGAGATTTAAATGCAAATTGGTCATGCTTGTTAAATTTTGATTTGCATTGGTAGGGGCTGAAGTATGTACTGCTATAACAAAAGTTTCGTAATTGCCATAGCTTAAAGGGTCCGGGTTAATAGGGGTTGTGCACTCATATACTTTAAATAAACATGTTTTTCTTATTGCAGTACATAGGAGGGAAATAAAAATGATCTGCCTTGTGTAACAGACAATAAGTTATAATATCCTGTTCAAATGTGGCAATTGTATAAAACTGCGGGACACTCTGGAGACTGGAGTGGTTGATATAAGTATATATATTAAAATGAGAAATATGAATCTATACTAGGCGCTAAATCATTTTACAGTAAACACTGGTTTGTTTAACCTTGAACAATGTCAGCACTGTGGTTAAACAATAATGGGCTTAAAAATAAATAGCATTGGTAGGCAAACCTTTCACACTTAATACCCTTGTCTTCTGCTATTAAATTTATTTCTAAATGCCAACATTCTTCAGTGCGACAGAGCGTCAGTCTTTTGCTCATTGGCCCCGGAAAACTAGAATTTTTCAGCACAAAAGCCTCTTTTCATACCTAAAATATAGTAATGCAGTCATAGTAATACAATCCATACAAAATCGAATAATTAGAAGAATAACAATCATTTATATTTAGCTTATTTCAAATGTTGTCATTCATGTTACCCAGAGTACACTTGTAAAATGTTTTTACAAGTGTGCCAAATGCCAAAAAAACCTGTGTAAAGCTTGGTAAAAAAAAAATACATGGCATTTTTTAAAACTGTGTTCAAGTCCTTACTAGTGATGTTATTCTCCAGCCATGGATTCACTGCGAAATTATGCATCGTAATGTGCAAATTGTTTCGCAAAGCTGCTTCAAAAATTCCCCATCCATAAGAAAAAATGCCCATTGACTTTAATGCATTCAATGCTTTCAATGCATTTTTAACATGTGCAAAAAGGTAAGTGGGGAGCACGGGGAGAGGCATCACAGGAGCCACCTCAGGCGGAAACAGGCATAGAATAGTCATCAATATAGTTTATACCAACCAAGTTATGTTGAGCCCCAAGTTTGTTTTCACTCCTAAAAATCTGTTCCTGTAATCAAAACGAAAATGGAAAGTTGAAACAGACCAGGAATAGCGCAGTACTTTGCTGCAAAAATTCTCCTTTTATTCAACACTACATGTTTTCAGCAGAGTTGCCCTTTATCAATATAGTTTATCAAACTATGTTGATTGCAAGCATAGAATAGTCCCTGGTATCTGTAAATGTAAAAGTCTGCTCCCAATGGTGACATTTCTTAAGGAAGTGGCATTTTCTATTGCGTTAATCAGTGTACAGAAAGTTATATCTCCGTTTCAGCACCTGAACAGAAAAGCTCTGATAGTGAACAGACATTTCCCAAGCAAACCCGGTTTTACCTACAAGATAGAAGAGGTCACTAGGGTTGCCATCTTTGCTGATGGCTAAACACGGGGGTGGGTCAAATAGAATTGGCGGGGTGGGGCAGTGATGTAGGAACAGGCATGATGACATCAGAGGTTGGCACAATGATGTCAGTGGTGTGACATACCTCCCAACATTTGGAAAATAGAATGAGGGACAAAAACATTTGCCATGCTTAGTTTGGCAACATTTTTTGGACCAAGCCCATTGTATGATGACAACCCCTCTATACCACATCTTTTTTACAAAAATTGGCAGGTTATGGAAAGTTTGAAGACATTTCTGAGGGTTTACGGCAGTGATCCCCAACCAGTAGCTCGTGAGCAACATGTTTCCCTCCAACCACTTGGATGTTGCTCTCAGTGGCCTAAATGCAGGAGTTTATATTTGATTTCCAGGCTTGGAGGAAAGTTTTGGTTGTCCATGTCTACTGTTAAAGAGAGCCTTAATACAGATTGCCAATCCACATGGGGGCTACCAAAGGGCCAATTAAAGCACTTATTTGGCACCCCAAGAACATTTTTCATGCTAGTGTTGCTCCTTTTTCTTCTGAATGTTGCTCACAGCCTCAAAAGGTTGGGGATCCCTGGTTTAAGGGCTCATGTTTTATCTGTTATTACAGTTTTGCTAATGAGCTTGCATTGCCCTTTGAGTTGCAAGTCACAGTTTCCCCAAGAGACCCGCTTATCTTAAAGGGGGCTCGTCATTCTAAGGAACATTTTCAAATCCTATTTTATGATGTTAGTCAAGCAAAATTAATAAACTTCACATACACTATAAAATTCTTTAAAACTTGTTTTTTTGGAATTCAAAATAACAGCAAGCTGGCAGCTGCCATTTTATAAACACTGTTATTAATGCCAAAATCTTGTTATTTACCTCAATTGAGGACCTGATACCCCTGCCCATGCACCAGCTATATATATATATAGATCTTTAGGAGGTGGGGGAATTTGGGAAGTGCTGTGATATCTAGGAAGGAAAGAATGGAAAGTGAAAATAATTGCCTGCCCTGCCTCTATGACTAAGGCATAGAGGAGGGGCAAGCAATATTTCATTGACAGCTAAGACTTTTAAATGCATTTATAACAGGTATGTATATTTTAATAATAAAAAGAATTTGGCTTTAATGTTTAATCTGAGATTTACTTATTATATGGCTTTTTATGTCTGAGTGACAGGTCCCCTTTAAATAGTTATAATTATTTCTTTGCTTATCTTAAATTGTTAACTAAGTAAAATGTATGTAGGTGCAGCTGCCAAGTATTCTGTGCTCTCTGCCAAAAGCAAATTACGTTTTAGAAACTTTGTACCTTTTTCTGGCTGTTCAGTGCAGGAGATCAAGTAACAATCCGGGACTGCGGGCTGAGCTGTCAAAATTGGGACTGTCCTGTGAAAAATGGGACAGTTGGGAGGTATGAAGTTATGACACCAGGGACGAGGCTATTGAATCTATTTGATGCAACTGGCTGGATTTCTATCCAGTTTTCGCAATCTTTTAGTTTGATGCCCAGTTCAAAACCACAAGGGGGCAACCCTATCTCTAGCTATATTCTGCTTGATGAGTAAGCCCGATCCTTTAATTAAAGGTATGAGATCTATTATACAGAAATCAGTTATCCAGAAAGCTCTGAAATAAAGTAAGGCTCAGTTAGAAAAAAAAAATCTTATTTTTGATTGATTTGATTTTTTTTGTATCTGTAATAATATGAAATTAACTGCACTTGATAGTAACAAAACCATGCTGGGTGAGTATCTTAGTATTTAAATGTTTTTTTCCATGTATAGGCCAGATTATTGTTTGGGTTTCATAAGACCCTTAGAGGTCTTACAAAAACCGAACCGTTCGAGTCAAAACCAAACAGGTGGCAACCCTAGAGGTCACAGGCTTGTCAGTCAGTTCCGTTCTTTTCCATTCAGGTCTCTTCCATTCAGCTCCTCTTCTCCAGTCTCTCTCTCTGCAGGTTCCTCTTGCTCTGCTTGCTCAGTATCCTCTGCTCAGTGGTTTCCTCTCCGTAGACTGGACATCTGGGGAAACTTTTGCAAGAAAGCTATGGGGACTGGAGTGAGATGTGATAATATCCCCTTACCTGAAACCCCTGTGACAGGAGTGATTGGATGTCTAACATAACAGAACACAACTTCCGGTTTGTCAGCTCTTTAACTTTGAGTTAGTCAGCAACTTGAAGGAGGGAAAAGTGATTGACCCCCTCAGGTCAGTGATTGGTTACTGCCTGGTAACCAATCAGTGGAAACCAAGAGAGCTGAAAAGCAGGAAGTAGTGTTCTGGCTATTATGTTAGACATTTTTGACTATATTAGAAACACTTTATATTTTGCACAGCCTATCTATTTACCTAGTTTTTATCTTTATATTGAACTGTTCCTTTAAAGACACCATAACATGTAACCACAAACATTTAAATTATTTGTTAAAATGTCCATGCCATTTACAGTACTTAGGCAGGACCAGTAGATGTTTCAAAGTGAGAATAAGAGAACACATTAATAACATAAAAAAGACTAATGACTCACAGTGACTCTGACCATTTTAAAACAACACATAATTGTGATCCTTCTGTATTATGACAAAAAAAATATGCCAAAAAAATGTCAGTGGAGAGATGAAGACATAAAATGTGCCATAGCCAAAGAGGAAACATTTTGGATACACAAACTGCAGTCCTTAACACCAAATGGACTTAATATAGACATCAACTTACAATGCTTTCTAGGGGAATAATAACAACCCTCAGTTCTCATTCATCTATTGTATTTTTAATGATTTTGACTATATGTGTTTTAAAAGCTGCATTGATGAATGTGATCAATATTGCATGATTCATTTTCATAATTTATTGGTACCTTGTACATAGTGACTGAATGCATTAAGGGTAAATGCCCCCCGATAAAGTATGTGTAATACAAAATGCATTGGGCTTTCTTTTAAACAATAAAAGTTTTCTATACCTAACATAACAAATAGGTAATCAAGTAGTTCATGGCACCCAAATATTATGACAGCGCACTCCAGAGCCAATAGAGAGGATGCTGAGCAGACGGGACAGCAATCGGAACCGGCAGAGAGAGAGACCGGAGAAGAATGGAAAAGAACAGAGCAGACCGATAAACATATGACCTTTTTAATCCTGTATGTAAAATTGAGTGCACTTGGGAAAAGGTCTGAACTAGCAGTTGTTTGCTATCAGCAGTATTCTGTTCAGGTGCTGAATTGGAGAACTTTCTGTACTCTGATAAAAGCAACAGAAAATGCCACCATTGGGAGCACACTTTTTTACATTCAAATACGTGAATAATGTTCTCCTGAACTGTATACATTTGTTCCCACCGGTAGATGCAGCTGTAAAGGCCTCCATACACGGGCTGATAAAACTGCCAGTCAGCAGCTTATTGGCCCGTGTGTGGCCATCCGACGGGCTTCCCAGATCGATATCTGGCATAAAAGTTGACCAGATCTCGATCAGGCAGGTTAAGAAATCTGTGCTTTTATAAGGGCCCGTCATCTGACCGTTTCCGATGCATTATGATCCGATCGTTCCTTAGCATCCTTAAGTGGGATTAGCACAGTATTAGCCCTGCCTGTGTATCTTTTACAGTAAAATCTATTGGAAATGGCCTTTCTGGAATGTGGAGCTATCTGGATAATGGGTTTCCTGGTAACAGATCCAATTGACTAGACATTTTCAATATCTCACGACCAAGGCCTTCTTTTTTTGTTGTATGTTAAAGGTTTACATTTAACCCATTTAGCGTTTTCAGGGAGTAAAATAAGTGGTGTATGTAGTGTGTATATATGTATATGTAAAGCTGGAGCTGTATTAGGGCAGGTACAAAGAGCAAACTAAGGAAAGCAGGATCTGCTCTGTGTGCCCCTGTTCTTAGGCTTTGGGCACACAAGCATATTTCCCACTTCTTTCCGCTTAATGAATATTAATAAGGCAGAGAGAAGTGGAAGTGATAAAATCAGTGCTTGTTATAAAAGATGCCTTTGATCAAGTGTTGGGTAAGCATGAAATGCGTTAGGCTTTTCTTGTATGTAATTTTGTATTTTTACTTTAGAGAGTTTGTCTCATTCCAGAGAAGTCCCCTATTCAAATAAGAGTACAAGTAGACGATCTAATATTTAGAATGCTTGAGACCTGCGGTTTCCTGAATAAGAGATCTTTTTATTATTGGAATCATCAAACCTAAAAATATAATAATTTCAGCTTCAAAAAATACAATCAGATTGTTTTGCTACCAGCATTTATGTAATTTAGTTACCATGAAGTACCAGGCACTGGAATCATCAAACCTAAAAATATAATCATTTCAGCATCAAAAAATACAATCAGATTGTTTTGCTACCAGCATTTATGTAATTTAGTTACCATGAAGTACCAGGCACTGATTTATTAGAGAAAAAGTAGCTAAAAAAATATGACTTGTTTACTAAGTCTCTATGGAAAATTGCATTTCAGAGCTTTCTGTATAATGGGCTTCCAGACTGTTTTGTGATATCTCCCCCTCCACTATAGAGTTGGTCTCAGTTCAGATAAACAAATCAAAAAATATTTATGATAGAATGATAGAAACAAGAATGCAAAAAGAATGGAAGGCTGGAAGCATGCTTTGTCTGTATGAGAAGCATCTGTGTCCACCCCATGTTGTCCTCAAATGCCAGTTTCTTTCACACATCTGGTACTTAATTGAAAACATGTCAATAAGCAGACAACAGCAGGTCCGCATAGAGCACACACTACTAAAGCTAGACAGGGATTAGTCGTAAATTGTGGAAATAATGGTGCTCTTGGCATTGTGTATAAACAGTTTTCAACAGTAGGAAGGTCAGTGAGTATTTGCCATAGAATTCAGTTCAAGCAGCTCCAAAGAAGATGCAATTACATGGTCTGATTTATGCTTCTATGTGTGACTGTAGTTCCTTCTTGAGAAAGCTCTGGGAATTCCCTGCTGCACAAGTTCCAGTATCATCTCTTCTGTAACAATAACATCAACAAAGCTGCACTTCATGTTTTACTTGTGAATTGTTTTTTAACACAATTGCAAGGTCCTCCGTATATACTATATGATTTATTATATAGGATGATGTTTTTGTTAATTATAGGGGACATATACTTTGATGTCTCACCAAAAAAGGGAATATACATGTTAACAATTAAAGGCAGTACAGATTTTAGAATACCCTTTGGATATAATTTTTTAAAACCCCCATTGCTTGACAAAGGGGTTTACCCCGAAACATTGCTTTTTCACTAATAAATTGCAAGGGCCTGACCCTGCTTGTATCTGTCACGTGTACCAGTGAATTTTTTGCCTACTAGATTAGTTGGGTTCCAATCCTTCCATCACTGAGCTTATAGTATTATAGTATTATATTATATATATAGGTTTATAGTATTCTGAAGGCCAGGGCGTCTGGGTTTTGTATATAGTTTTTTAGTCCTTGTTATAAAACAGCTCAGAGAGAGATGATATGTGCTGTTTGGTAATGACAAGAAAGCATGCTCCTCCATGTAGGCAGGTTGCCCCCCATCCACAACTGCTTCTACTAAAAGCAGGTAATTTCTTATGTGACAGCTGGAGCCCCAATTAGCTGCATTAAGCACCATGTGCAGGACAATCCAACAGTTTGATAGGGTTGGCAGCAGACAGACTGGGGGCTGGATTGGTTTCTGGATTCAGTCATAGTGAAAAAAAACCACTCCAAAGTGGACCTACCAAGGGAATTTCACCACCACGAGTAATAAACAGTTATGTTACTCAATAGCAAATAGTAGCTCAGGATCCAAATATGAATTGGCAGTGGCATAAATACCAGGGGAGCAAGGGGTGCAATTGCACCAGTGCCCACTCCCTCTCCGGACTCGCCAGAGCGTCTAGGAGGACTTCAATGTGCAATTCATATGGGGAGAGCCTGATAGGGGGGCCCGGGTGCCAATCCTGCACAAGCGCCCACCAGCGAGTAGTTACGCCACTGTGAATTGGAGTCCAGAATATCAGGTAAGTGGTTACAATCACAAGGGGGAACCTAGCATTTGGCACCCCCCATTTGATATATCTTTCCTTCTTCTTTAATGGGGTGGTCACGTTTAAGTTAACTTCTAGTATAGTATGTTATATAATAGCTAATTCTAAGCAATTTTTCATCTGGACATCATTTTTTGTATTTTATAGTTTTCAAATTATTTGCCTTCTTCTTCTCCTCCTCTCTCTTTGCAGTATGTAATTGTTATGGTTATGTTATGTTTGTAAAGTGCTGTATAAAATGTCAGAGGAGGTTAAAAAATACAATATTGACATATTTCTGTCTTGTACATTGCGCACAAGAAGATTAAGATGAACCGTATCAGAAAGAATATTATTTTTAAGATACAACTGCGTTTCTGTTGATTAAATGCAACTTACTCATTATTCAGTGTAAGACAAACGACACACACATAATCAATCTCCTAATTAAACTCTGATAGAAAAGAAGGAATTATTTCCTGATTCCAAATAATGTATTCTGTGCATATTTCTACATTTTAAAAAACGTGCATTAAATGCATAGCATTGATGAAAGGATCATGAGCATTCATACACTGTCCAAAGTAACAAACAGGTACTACATCTGTTACGGGAGAAGAGTAATGAAGGATCAACCTTATAGCAGAGGATTTTTTACTAAACATTTACTAATATGTTGCTCCTCACTGCCTACAGGTGCTGTACCTGCACAATGTGTTCTTATTCATGAAAAGAAAAGGTATCTTCTACATAATCCTATATACTAAGATATCATTTTTTAAAATCAAATTTAGGTTAATTAATGTTTTATTGATTTTTACTAAACATCCTGGCTGATATCCAAATTAAGGACAACCCCCTTATCTGGAAAGCCCCAGATTCCAAGCATTCTAGACAGGTATATGTGATAGCTGTAATAGTTTTGTTGAAATTGTTCAATTTGAACACTAGATGGCACGAGTGCTTCATGATTTCCTAATGAAATAAACAAATTGCAGTGAACACACAGAATGTTTTTGGTTGTTTGCAAAAAGGAAGGTATTGATGGTGGTATTACATTTTTATCTGCAACTGAACCATAATGTTTAATTAGAATGGTGCTGACAAAATTCACATTGTATTTAAATTGATGCAGCCATTAGTTTCTGATTGTACAAGGAAATGTATTTCAATCCACCTCCTGCAAACTGCTGACAGTATAGAACAATATTAGGCATGACCAGAAGTTCTAATAATTACTAATAATCCTGGTGGAAAATCAGAGCTTGGTAACATTTAGACCACTAATCAGTTAACATTGCTTTATTCTGATTGGCAGTCACTCCATTACTAAAGTAAAGTAATAGTGTGCCTATAACTATATATATATATATATATCTATATATATCTATATATATCTATATATATATATATATATATATTACACAAAAGCCGTAAATATCTTGTAAATTATATCCTTATAAACGGTGAGTTCTGATGTCATCAGTTATAAACGGTGAGTTCTGATGTCATTTCTGTCACATGACTCACTGAAACTTGTGTATTATAATAAATAAAGAACCCCCAGTTGCAAATTATGAGGATATTAGAAGTTACCTTGGAGTTCCATGACCTGTATAAATGGTCATGAAACTCCTCGGTAACTTATAATATCCTTATAATTTACAAGAGGGGGTATTTTATTCACTATATATATATATATATATATATATATATATATATGTCGAGCTGTTGTGTCAGCCGAAACGTTAGCTTTTTACTAATAAACTTTCATGATTTTTGCAAGCCCTGAGAGTGCCGTCCTTTGACAGGTATATATATATATATATATATATATATATATATATATATATATCATTCTGCTGCTCGCCTACAGCTGATGAAATAAAGGATCCTGGTATTCTTTTTCTTCAAAAGTAGTTGAAGAAAAAAAATATTTATATATTATTTGCAGTACAATTATGGGATCAGTTATCCAGAAACCTGTTATCCAAATCCCCGAATTCCGGAAAGGCTGTCTCTCATAGATTCCATTTTATCCAAATAATCCAAAATTTAAAAAATTTTCTTTTTCTCTGTAATAATGGAACAATAGCATGTACTTGATCCAAAGTAAGATATAATTCATTCTTATTGGAACCAACCCAGCCTATTATTGGGTTTATTTATTATTTACATTATTTTCTAGTAGACTTAAGGTGTGAAGATCCAAATTACAGAAAGATCCGTTATCCAGAAAAACCCAGGTCCCAAGCATTCTGGATAACAGATCCCATACCTGTATCTGTACATCTCCATTAATGCAAATGGAAGTGAAGGGATACTGTCACGGGAAAACATGTATTTTTCAAAACACATCTGTTAATAGTGCTGCTCCAGTAGAATTCTGCACGGAAATCCATTTTTCAAAAAGGCAAACAGATTTCTTCATATTTAATTTTGAAATCAGACATAGGGCTAGATGTTGTCAGTTTCCCAGG
>CM044441.1:56896326-56940266 GCA_024363595.1 Xenopus borealis | reverse complement strand
AACAGTGAAAAGGTATCCAGATAACAGCTCCATGACACTTGATAACAGATAACAGATATAAGAATAGCACTCAATTGTAAAAATCCAAGTCCCTCTGCAACTCCTTCAGTTACATTGAACAGGAAAAACAATAGTTTATCTGAAAGTAGTTCCATTGTGAAGTGCTGGCACTTTCTGAAAGGACATGACTGGGTAAAATGACCTGAGACGGTTGCCTACACACCAATATTACAAATAAAAAAATATACTTGTTGATTCAAGAATAACATTTTATATGGTAGAGGGAATTATTTGCAGTGTAAAGTAATTTAGAAACAGAAACTACACACAAAAATCATGACAAAAACTCTTTAAGTAAAAAAATTGCTAAATTCATAATTAAATGATTAAGTACACAGCAAACAACGTGCCTATTGCAGGTGGAGTTTTTACTCTTGGATTGGGGAACACAACAGAAATTTGAAGAAGCTTATACCGGCACAGAGTTTAACTTGGATATAGCAGTGTTGAGTTGGCAATGTATGGTAGCAAAATGATGACAGGGTTTTTTTGGAATTATTCATAAAACTTTATTTACCGGCAATAGACAAAAGTCTTGCAGCAATACTGCTTTCTCTTAAAGAGGATTTCCATCCCACAGATCTGCTTGGGAGCAGCTAAGTTGTATAAAGCCCAAGATATATTAACAGTTAAGGTAGAGTGTGCCTTATCCCAAATGGGTATTGGATGTCCTTATGTGCCATAAGCTTAATTTGTACTATCCACCAACCACTTGGCTATTGTTTGCTTGGATGCTTGGGTTTTTTTTTTTTTTTCTACCATAGGTGACCAGCAAAGTGTCTGCTTTCCTATCAGTTAGTTTTATATGCAGAAAACACCTAACTGCCAAATGTAATTTGTGTAGGGTATTCTTTTTGTCATTTGTTGGCCATTCATATAGGGATTGGAGGTTGATTTTTCATTGTTCTGGGGGAAAAGCAAAGGATTGCCCTGAAAACTACTCTGTGAGTAGAGGATAGAAACTGTTGAGAAGTAGATTAAAGGGGTTATGGGAATAACATAATAAAATGAAAGTCAAATGCATATTGTCTCAGAATATCATCCTCTACATAATACTAAAAGTTAACTGACTTTGAGTTAACTTCTTGTATATATCATAAGAGGATGATATTCTGAGACAATATGCATTTGGTTTTCATTTTTTATTTGTGGTTTTTGAGTTATTTGCTTTTTATTCAGCAGCTCTTCGGTTTCCACTTTCATCTGGTTAGTAGGGCCCTAATTACTTTAGCAACCATGCATTGGTTTGAATAAAAGAGTGGAATATGAATAGGAAAGGCCTGATTAGAGAGACGAGTAATAAACATTAGCAATAACAATACATGAGTGGCATATAATTCAAAAGCTATATAAAAAAAAGAAAAAATGTTGACCATTTGAAAAGTTGCTTAGAATTAGCCATTCTATTTTATTTTAACATACTAAGCGTAACTTAATGGTAAACCACCCTTCTAACTCTGGTCTCAAAGACCTGGCCCTTGTAGCTAGTGAAAATCCTTGGATGAAGGCCTTGATGAATTATAAATTCTAAGATATCTAGTAGAGATGCTTGTCATAATGAAGTTCGTTATTCATTATGAGTGTTCTAAGAGAGTAACACTGACCAAATTTTCTGGTGATCCTCTGAGGTAGTGAGTTCCTGTGAGTTTTCTGTGAGTTTAGGAGTATCTCTGTGACTTAACTAGAGAAGCCCTTGGAATTCAACAGACTGGTTTTAAAAGCCAGGCCGTTATATACAACATTTCTAGACTGTTGTGGTTGATTGGCTCTTGTGTGTTTAAGTTCTGTGTCAGAAGTAGTCTTTATTTATTATTTATTTGTTCTTGAATAAAAATTCCCATCATTTGAGCTTTTTTGCTTCGCTGTCCGACTGATTTCCCAGCCCACAGCACCAATCTTCACATTACTAGCTCCAGCGGCATTTGGGAGAGCTTAACCAGGAGCCTTTTTGTGGCAAGGGGCTAAAGCAGCAGAACATAAGGAAGCTGACGAGTCTGCAGCGCCAGCCTTATACCATCCGCTCCAGCCGCAGCTTGTGAGGAAAAGTGCCAAAGCAGAGGAAGCCAATGAGGTGGTCACGTTAAGGACCTATCTACGAGTAACACGAAGGCCGAGAGACTGCCTACAACATCAGAGCTGACCTTAACAATACGTGATTGGACACCGGAGATCCTGTAAGTAGAAATCTAGCAGGGACCCAGTGTTTATATAAAGAAAGACACATTGGTCTCTCTTCTCTCTTTTTATGTGTATTTGAGGTGCGGTGTGAAGGAGTTTCGGTGTAAGAAATAGAACAACCTTAACCTACCTGCCGTTGTTATCAAGCATACTAAGTGATTTACGGGACACTTTAGATTACAAACAAATTTATTTGGAGGGAAAGCATTCTGTTGGTGGGATAATTATTTAATATAGGAAGCGCATATAGACTTTATTGACTGAATCAGTTTTGGGGTGGAATCCCCACTATATTTTGCGCATCCGCCGATCATAAATTGCGCAAGGTGTAAAGCCATTTTTTATTTAACCTAGGGATGCACCGAATACAGAATTCGGTTCAGCATTCAGACAGGATTCGGCCATTTTCAGTAGGATTCGGCCGAATCGAATCCTTAAAATCATGTGACTTTTCGTCACAAAACGAGGAAGTATAACCTGCCCCATGCTATTTTGCATGTGCAAATTAGGGTTTGGATTCGGTTCAGTACTCGGCAAACTCTTTCACAGTGGATTCGGGGGTTTGACCAAATCCAAAATAGTGGATTCAGTGCATCCCTAATTTAACCCCTTGAATGTGGCTAATGATATAAAATAAATAGCAGATCAGATCTTAATTCATGCAAGACTTGCATGTTAGAGGTTTCTCCTGCTGGCAATATCCTTCTTGAGTTTTTTACTTCATGCACTTCAACTGAGAAATGTAATTAGCTGGCGCCGGGTAGCCGGGCCTCCCACCAGAAGCGATCTTCTTACCAGCTGCATTGGGGCATGATCTGCCGGCAGGCCCTGAGGGGGTGTGAACCCTGGTCCAACTGCACCCCCTGCTCCCCTGGTAGTTCCACCACGGCTTCAACCTGTCTTACTGCTAATTAAACATTTACTCTTCTGGGGTTAATTTGAAAACCGCTTATGCTTTCGGACACTGTTTACATACCAATTTTTTTTTACCTAGCAGTATTTTAATTTGTGCAAGTTATCCATTTTTATATGACACAATAGGGCTCATATACTAATAATGTACAATTTGTACCCAAGCAGAAAGTCATGGAAACCCATCAAGTTTTTGTTTTCACTGTTTTTTGTTGCAGCTGGTAGAGGTAATATTTCATTGGTTACTCCCTGGGAAAAATTTGTTCAGCATACTGTAAGTGTACACATAAGTAAACAGTTTAGCAAAAGTTCAACAAAAAAATATACAAGTTCAATTATGACTTCTCCAGACTATAGCTGGACCAAGCCTTTCCGGAGTGAATAATGGGGAAAAAAGATCCTGCTTCCATAATTGTGTACGGCTATCACCTAAAAAAAGTTGGTGCCTTCTGATGGTATTATTATTAACATGTATTTCTATAGCGCCAACTTATTTTGTAGCGCTGTATGGTACAGGTATGGTTAACAGGTTTCCAGATCCCATACCTGTACTTGATATTTATGGATGGCCAAAATGGAAAATGGCCATTATTAGTGGACCTTAAAGCAAGACCATGTAGATTTTAAAGATTCATTGTACTTGTTAAAACTCATATAGAAATATTGCATTTGCAAGGAGAGCAATACAAACTATCCAGTAATTGTGATCATTTTAATACACTTTAATTACCAAAATAATTATTCAACCTATATCAAGAAATGCAAATTGTCATTTTACAGTGACTCCTACAATATAATCAAATGAATCTTTTAATTAGGTCATCTGGTCCATAGGGTACTGAAGACCCGTGATTATTTAAATCCTATAATTTCATGGATTAGCTAATGTAATAATAGATAAGGTACCAAGCATTAAAACCTGTAATCATTAAACAATCATTTGAGAGACGTTTTGCATTTTGAGCAAAAAAAAGGCTACAATTGGTCATTTATTGGCACTTTGCCCATTGGGTTGGGTATTGTGCAAATAGCCGCAGGCCCCTGCTCTATGTTTCAGCAGAGACATTTGACCTTTGATAAATAATCCCCTAAGGGTACATTAAAGTTGTTGCCCTGCAACACTGCAACTTTAGCACAGATAGTACTGTAGATTACTTTTGAGACAGAGGACCAGGGAACATGGATTGATCAATTCTCCTCTATATTGTATGCTTGTAGCTAATTTGGCCAGGTCAGTAGCACTTGCATTGTATTTAAATGTATTTTTACTTAGCTTTGGAGTGTTCTCACAACCCTCTTTTTTGCAGCCCAGCATATGCCTACACTGGTTATAGTGGCGATACTGGTTTGAGTGTTTCCAGAACTGAAGTGCATTTGGCTTCTTAAAGGAAAACTATACCCCCTGAACAATGTAGGTCTCTATAAACAGATATTGCATCAAACAACTCATATGTAAAACCCTGCTTCATGTAAATAAACCATTTTCATAATAATACACTTTTTAGCAGCATGTGTCATTGGGTAATCATAAATAGAAAATATCCATTTTAAAAAATAAGGACAGCCTCCTGGGATCCTAGGATCCAACAGTGCACCCAAACATACCAAACAAACTATAAAGTTAGGTCACACGAGCCAATTAACAGACAGAGTTGTGTCTTTTGCTTCCCACACTTCTTCCTGTTACAGTTAGAGTTGAAATATTTCTGGTCAGGTGATCTCTGAGGCAGCACACAGACCATCATGAAATGGTGGTTCAAGGCAAGAGATGTAAAAGGGCAATATTTACTTAAATATATATTCCAGGTA
This sequence comes from Xenopus borealis, assembly GCA_024363595.1. NCBI lineage: Eukaryota > Metazoa > Chordata > Amphibia > Anura > Pipidae > Xenopus > Xenopus borealis. Next base: position 56,935,307 of record CM044441.1, on the reverse strand, counting down.
GGTAAGATTATTTAATATGTCACTTGATTTGATATAAACTATCTGTTGCTCAAAAATTCATTTTCGGGGTATAGTTTTCCTTTAATATCTTCACTGTATGTTGTATCAGCACTAAGTCAGTTACATAGTTAAATCGTATAGAAAAAAGACAAAGTAAATCAAGTTGAGCACCTGCAAATGAAAACTCAGCATCCATACACACACACCTCCATACCTTCACATAAATTATATATACCCATATCTATACTAACTATAGAATTTAGTATCACAATAGCCCTTGATAATATGTCTGTCTAAGAAATCATCCAAGCCCTTCTTAAAGGTATTAACAGAATCAGCCATCACACCATCACCCGGCAGTGCATTCCATAACCTCACTGTGAAGTGCGGTGATCCTCTTTATGGGCAAAAAGATTCCCTGTATAATGTCCTCTAAAGTACTTTTAAAAGCACATTTTTCCAGAGAAAACAACCCCAACCTTGACAGTCTACCATCATAATTTGTTTTCCATCCCTCTAACCAGTTTAGTTGCACTACTTTGCACTCTCTCCAGCTCATTTATATCCCTCTTAAGGACTGGAGTCTAAAACTGCACTCCATACTCCAGGCGAGGCCTTACCAGGGACCTATAGAGTCATAGTTATGTTTTTCATCTCTAGTGTTAATGCCCTTTTTTATGAAAGACAGAACTTTATTTGCTTTAGTGGCCAAAGAATGACACTGCCCAGAATTACACAACTTGTTATCTACAAAAACCCCTAGATCCTTCTCAGTTAAGGAAACTCCCAACACACTGCCATTTAGTGTATAATTTGCATTTATATTATTTTTGCCCAAGTGTATACCCTTGCATTTATCAACATTGAACCTCATTTTCGAGTTTGCTGCCCAGTTTTCCAGCTTAGCCAAAACACTCTGCAAGTGGCAACATCCTGCATGGAACCTATAGTTCTGCACAATTTAGTATCATCTGCAAAAATGGAAACAGTACTTTCAATGTACACCTCCAGGTCATAAACAAACAAGTTGAAAAGCAAAGAACCTAGTATAGAGCCCTGCAGTACTCCACTATCAACACTGGTCCAATTAGAATATGTTCCATTTACCACCACTCTTTGTAGTCTATCTTTTTGTAGAAATCCCTATATTATGCAAAGTAGTATTTTTTGTATTTAGACCCTTACATCAGGGTTCCCCAACCTTTTGTACCCGTAAACCACATTCGAATCGAAAAAGTGTTGGGGAGCAACACAACATGAAAAAAGTTCCTGGGGGTGCCAGTTAAAGGCTTTGATCTGGCAGCACCTATATGAGCTGGAACATTGCAGTAGGTTCTGTTTGGCAGTACACCTGGTTTTATGCAGCCAAAATTTGCTTTCAAGTCTGGAATTCAAAAGTACGCACCTGCTTTGAGGACACTGAGAGCAACAGCCAAGGGGTTGGAGAGCAACATGTTGCTCACGAGCTACTGGTTGGGGATCACTGCCTTAAATCTTGTTACTGAAGTGGAATTACACAAACAACCCAAAAAAAAATATGTATAATAATCCAAGGTAAAATAACCTCCTCCCCCGGAAATTCCATTTTAATGGCTAACTGACAGGTTTAATAAGAGCTAAAGACAAATTCAGAAAAAATTCAGCTAAAATGTTGTCCAAAAGACAAAATCTGAAAACTGTCTGTTTAAAAGACAAATTCACAAAAGTGGAGATAGAGGTTTGTGGTGGGAAATCCGACATTTTTTATTTTGTCTCAATATCACCATTTTTGTGAATTCCCCCCATGGTATTATGATTTGCTATGAAGTCCAGTATTTTATTCTTTATTAACCCTTCTAAAAGCTTTCCTACCACTGACGTCAGACTAACTGGCCTATAGTTTTGAGGCTGAGAACAGGATCCCTTTTTGAAGAGCGGCACCACATTAGCATTTCGCCAGTCTCTCGGCACCATGCCAGACCTCAATGAATCCTGAAAAATTAAGAGGTTTGGCAATCACAGAGCTAAGCTCGCTAGGTACCCTGGGATGAATACCATTTCCTCGTGTGAACCATGCATCATTAGTTGTGTTACTAGAATTGAGACTATTAAGAAGGAAACCTTCATTATCTGGTTCCACTTATTTTCTAGGGCCACATATTAGTACTAAATGTACGGTACATAGCTCCAGCATTGGTGGCAGATGTATCCAAAGTGTTGTTGGATTCTTTTGTGGATCATTTGGGCTGCAGGTAGTTTCAAGGGTGGTTACCCTAGTGAGCTGGCTAGCGGGCCGGCAACTGTCTTTACAGTTTTCTTGTTTTTGGCATAGGTTACTGCCCATCTGGGGTTTTATGTGTTGGCAGCCATATTGTGGAAATCCCTCCAGTCTGTGAGGGAACCTTTTAAGCAGGGGATGGCTTTTATTTGCTCTGTGATGTTCAATTCACATAATATGCTAGTTTCTGTAGTTAATTAATTTGTAGCTCTTGTTGTCACTTACCATGTCCTGGAGTATTCCTGTACTTATAGCTTGATAGGAATTATCATCTCTCATTTTCAGGGGCAAGTTTCCCTGTTTCATGATGTTGGTATTGTTAGTAATGTTTTATGTTATAAGTCATATCTCCTAGTCTAAGAGCTTGAATACTGCTCTTAAGGTAAGGTCTAGAAGAAATTAGATTTCAGATATGAGAGTAAGTGAAATTTTATGTTATAAGTTATTAAAAACATTAACATCATTTTGTGTGGTTGGTCATTTACCTCTCATGTTATTGGCATGAGTTATTCAACTTTTCCACAATAGTCAACTGAGTGCTGAAGGTGCAAGGCCATTAACTGTCCATCGGCTATGGAACCTTGTCAAGGACTGAAACAGGACTTTTTCAGTTGGCTTAGATTACCTATTGACTATACTTATGGCTGGTCTGACACTAAAAAGTAGCCCTAGCAAAAAAGCAAAGCAGCACACATGTAAAAGTGTCTAAATGCTTATAAACTATCACTGTTAAATAGGCTTCAGTTCATCATAGGGTTGGGTCAACATAATGCCCAACACAGATTGGGTCCCTGTAAGCTTCTGTGTACACCCTGAAATACTCTTAAATATCTCTTGTGCTACATCCTGCTCACTTGGACTTAAGGCAAATTCAGAGTGTTAACTGCTGGGTTGCCATTAAAATGCTTGTTAGGGTTCTCTCAGGAGTGGTACTTGCCTTTCACTTCCAATGTCTGCTTCAATGTGAAAAAGTTACAAAGAATTATGGTTGTTTTAAGTGCTGCAAGTTTCCATGATGCAATCTGAAAATCAAACAGCTACATGAAGCAGCATAGTCCTTAGCCGCCATCTAGAAGCTAATTTAAGCATCTTGCATTTGATAGAGAAGTGGTAAAAAGTCAATGTTATTTTGAATGGGGCATTAACGTATTCATTATTGCAGAGATCTCCTTTATATATGTGCAATTTCCCTGAATGGCTGACCAATATTACAAGGTCCCCGTTAAGTAAAATAGCAAACCGCACAGTTCAGCCTGAAACCACCTGAAATAGAAAGACATGACATATGTTTTGGGGGTAAGCCTTTTCCATTGTCCTACATATATGTGACAGTATTGTTAAAGTCCATCAATCAACTGACAAAAATAGTCAATTTAAGGTTGGTGCCAGGTTGGGAGCTCAACTCACTGTGGGCACACCAGGACAGGCGTCAAGTGCTAATACTGAAAGAACAATACCTTGATTGGGCTTGAGAAAAGGGTTGAGGGCCTGAAACTTTGCCTTGTTTAGTAAGTATATGGGTGAAATAAACACATTTTTTACAACCTTATATTTTCAGTGTGCTACTGGATTCTATACCTATCTATTAAACATCTACTAATACATCACCATTAGTGATGTGCAGGTCGATTGTTCCGACCCGCAACTGCCCTATATCCACACGCACCCGACTTCTGGTTAATTTTATAGACCCGCCCACTGATTACATCACAAAAGGGGTGGGACGAGCAGGCATCTATAAAAGAAGAACCTGGAAGTCGAATTTGAAGGTGTCAGAGTAGGAGAAGAGGTCAACTTGAACCTCGCAGGTATCAGGTTGTCCCCCACATACTAATCATCTTTAAAACTAAGGAAAAACTATTTTATGAAATACAGCCAATCACCTTTTTAAAAGGTAAGTCCAGTTTGGTGAACGATCCTTTCTATATTTATTTTTGAATGTTACAAATGCTTACATCACATACAGATATACCTGATATAAATAAACTGATAATAAGAATTAAAATGGACTTTTAGATCGATTTTTAAAGAAACAAGCCCTTAAAAAGCAATTCTGTATACTACTAATACAAAAAGGACATGCGCTGACAGTTGAACCCAAAAGTCCATGCAGTAAACACAAAGAATTACAAAACAAAAACACAGAAAAATTCCAGATAATTATGTTTAAGTACAAAGTTCTTTTATTTATGTAAGAAATTTTTTTGGTCTTTCTTTTTGTTTTGTATTTTTTTTACAAAAAAAGCTAAGTGGTTCTGAGAGCAAAAAAAAAAAAAATAATAATAAAACAAGTCCTGTGTTTGCAATGCTATAGATTTTTTTGGGCTTGTCCAAGGATTGACATTTTTTAACCCACAGCTGTAGCATGTGTGTTTTGGACCATGGTTAATAGGCTTATAACATTACAGTTCTATGTCTAATGCACATCAATGTATTTACACAATAAAAAAAAGGAGTATACATTTCAATATAAAAAAAAAACATGACAAAAAAGTGACAAAGTACTATATTTTACAGGTCTGCAGGATGCAGCATACACATGTCATTCTGTCACTTTAAAATTTGGAAAAAAACAGAACAAAAAACATGGAAGTGATACTCTTATAGACTTCAAACACTAGTAACAGTGCTACGTTATTCGCTGCCTCTGAAGCACTGCTGTAGCATAGCCAGTTTGGCAATATACTTGGTCCCTATTTCAAACTCAAAATAAGGCACATACATTTCAACAATGTACGGGAACATACTAAACACTGCTGTGCATGGGACAGAATGCTGAAGCTATAAAACCTTTAATGTAAAAAAATGCAATCAATGTAATGTGTGAAATCACCCCCCCAAAAAATGAGTACCATTCATGGATTTATTTGCAGCACAATTGAAGCAAAATGTACATTTGGGAAACAATGTCCACAGTAGTGCTCCAAATCAAGTACCTTTCTTCTGTATACAATGTGCATGCCAAAATGTTATACAAGTTATACAAGTGGATTGTTCCCTCTGTACAAGAAGAATTCCTTTCGTTAATCTCTGAGTTTGAATAGCTGGACTGCATGAAGCAGGGGCCTTGTCATTCATGACTGGCCTTGTTGAGTCCGCAATACTGTACATAATGATTGCCTCTGCTAAAAAGATGCCCGTTTCTAAAGGATACGCTACCTTTTTCTGTGTTAGCAATACAAATTGCTTCATATCTCACCAAAAAAGAACATACATTGAAATGGTATCTATATATATATATATATATATATATATAGTTTTTTCCTGTTTACAAAGGATACATGAATTAATAGTACATGATTCCATTAAAACACAATCCATGTCAATCATGGTTTGGATATTACATTTGTTTTAAAAACGAAAACAGATCAGGGATGGGTAATATTTAAATAGACCATTACTATGACATCCTCCCCCCCCCAAATAACTAAATTAAGAGCTTAGCTGTCAATATTGCAAAAATGCATAAATAAAAGTCTCTGTAAAACAACTGGGTTGGTTTTTTTCCCAATTCTTAAAAGAAAACATATTTTTTTCTTTCCTATTAAAAAAATGGGAAAACACCAGTCTTCTACTTGATAAAACAGAGCATCTAAACATGATTTCCTTTTTTGTTTTACACTTCAAACATGCACGAGTGTCATACATTTACACTACTTTACTATGAATGTCTACAGACCCAACTGGGTTAAACGCAACATTGTTTTGGGTTGACAATACTGATCTAAACTTGTAATGGAAGACTATTTCTCGCTATAACACTTTAGGGTTTGTCCTTATTCCATAAAAGGAATGTACTTGAAATGCATCCCATTTGATTGGGATGAGATTGCTGAATACGTATACAAACACACACACACAAATGAGTTATTTTCTTGCTCATTGTTCATTTTTTTTTGCTCCTAAGTTACTGCATAATTGCAAGAAACTTGCTTTCTTCTGCAAGTGAGGTCAGCAAAGAACTCATGTCCCCTATAGCCATGTTAGTTGCACTAACAGGTATCGCTGGGAATGTCAGAGATGCTCGAGGAGTGGTAAGGCGTGAAGAATTACGGGAGAGATTCTGGATGATACTTGGACTTAGAACTCCAGAAATTAGGCTGGCATGATCCCCATCATCAATGATAGCATCAAAATCGATTTGCACCCCATCCAAACTGTTATCAATGTTATCGACTGTGCTAGTCACTTGGTTAGCCCCAGGTGAAAGAAGCTTGGATGAGTTTGGATTATTACTTTCTTGTAAAAGACAGTTTGCTTCCATGCCGGGCTCAGAACCTGATTTCATTGTTTGCTGAGGGTATGTTGCTGTTTGGCCATACAACTGACCGGAGAAGTTTTGTGCGTTTGCACAGTGCTGTTGTGGGTGACTCTGCATTTCCATCTTAATACCGTTCACTTTGAAAATGTGTTGGTTGGTGTCATATATTTGCTCTTGCAGATATGACAAGTTGTTTCTATGTAAATTCTGCCTGCTATTTCCACTAGAGTTTACAAAAGACTGGAAATTCTTTGCAAGGGCTGGCTGCTGCTCACCACCATTTTGAGTAGTTGACAGGAAACTTTGTGTTCTATCAGTTGTGTTTCCATTCTGCTCTGATGTCTGATTAGATTGACTTACCCCCAGCAAATGCATACCATAGATCAGGTGCTCGGCTGTCATTTGTTGCATGAGTTCCTGATTTATGATGTTTTCATTCTGGACTATTTCAGCTCTATCAGCTGATTGCACACTATAATGTGTGGATGGTCCAAAGTTTTGTTGACCAGTATTCATTTGCAAACTATTGGTTGTAAACTTTTGTCCTCGAGCTGTTGTATTGCAAAGACTTCCTGGTGCAGAAGGTCCCACTGATGATATTGCTATGTTATCAATGTACTGATTGCCCCTGCCTAACTGACCACTCCACACATTGCTGGTATTGTAAAGATTACAATTTTGCTGGGGAGCTTGTGGGTTGTTTTGTGAATGATGTTGATAGCTCCTTTGCTGGGGCAACCCGCTCTTTGGTACATTTTGCTGTTGGACCATCATGTTATTATATAATCCAAAAGGTCTATTCTGCTGTGTGGCAAAGCGCTGCCCATACTTTAATCTTGATGGAGAATATTCTGCACTGCCAGAGCTTACTTCATTCCACTGAATTGGGAGGTCATTTTTATTTTCTACATGATCTGTTTGTTCACTATTTTGGAATTGTTCATGTATTATGTTACTGGTCACATGGGATTGTTCAAAGTTGTTTCCATTTCTCTCTCCAGCATTATTCTGTAACTTATCTGTTTCAATGGTGTCATAAAGTCTTTGGTTCCGAGAGTTAAGATACTGAACCATGTCATCTGGCAGTAAATCCTCGTCATCAAAATTGCCTTCTGCTTCCATAATCATTGCTTCCAGGGCAACATTTTCACTTATGCTAGGAGGACATGGTGAATACACATTACGGGTATAGTTCTGAAGACTTAAATTGTGCCTTTCCATAGGTGGTGGGGCATCAGGAGGGATAACGTTGTTAAGACTGTTGAACCTTGCAACTCTAGTATTAGAAACATTATCAGAGACCATTTTTACAGGATCACTTGCTCTACGCATTCCATTAACTTGAAGTTCATTTGGCAACAAATGCCTTCTTCCATAAGAGCCTACTCCACCATCACTAGATCTCCGTGGGACATTGACTGGAGGAAGAGGTGATAATCTACAATCTCTTGGGTCACTCAAGAGAGCCATTCTGGTTTTTAGGCTCATTCTTTCCATATTAGGCAGTGGTGTTGGTGGGGGCCCACCTGTAGCGGCAGCATATTTAGCTTTCAGCCTGTATTGCTGTGCTGGAGTTAGGCTAAGGAGGGTTGGCAGCCCATCACACTGGCTTGTTTCACTTGAACGTCTTGAGGCATCAGTAGAAATTGGATCATAGGAGTCTGCAACACTTATATTCTGAACCCGTCCCTCAAACTGAGATGCCTCACTGGATCTTCGACTGGAAAAACAAGGTGAAATTCCAGATGACCTGCGGCTGCTCATATAGGCTGAACTTATTGTGCTAGTATTGCTATCTCTCCTGTTAAGCATATTTAAGACTGTAATGTCCATGCTAGAAAGGTCATTTCTGTTTGGAAGAACAGGCACCAATCCTCCCAAACTGATGTTGCTGTTCAGCTGCACGCCTAATTGGAAAAAGCATAAATTGAAAAAATAAGATTAAAAACACATACATGTAAAAATACAGCATCACTATATACCAAAAATTCTCTCATATGGGTCGGTCAATCATTCTAGTGTTGGAATTGGGTATTTAAATGAAACCTCTTACTACTACCTGCTTGAAAGTCAAAGTTGGTGTTGTAATTAAGATGCCATTTTAACGGAATAAACATACTGTAGTTTTAGGCACATTTGTCAAGAGTCATAACATGGCAGTAATATAGCGGGGGGTAAAAAGAAGCAGCACATTTACGCTAACACCCTCAGAATATGCAAATAATATTCTATGCTGCAAGTGTTTTGTGCGCCAAAGCCAATTCTTTATGACAATTGTTTTACCTTATATAGCAAGAAAATACAAACAGAACAGGTAAAACAATTATCATAAATACTTGCTCAATTTTGTATTGCCAAGTTAAAACAGCTTATTACATGGCACCCTAATGCACAAAACACATTTACCTTAAAACATGTTTGTCTTAAACCATATTATCTTACCATTTCCAGTGATTGGTGGTAAAGTTGGTGCTCTATGAGGTGGAACTGGGTTCAGTCTTGGAAGCATCCCATTGACTTGTTTCATTTTTTCAACTTTTATTTGCTCCATCCATTTGGTTCCTGTCATAATCCTCCTTCCGTGTAAACCAAGTCCTGTGGTTGCAGTGGAAATGGTAGAGTCCATGATTGGGGTTTCGTCGAGGGCACTGAAGTCTCCAATGCTGCCTCCACTGTTTAGATTAAGCTCGATCCCACTGTTGGTATAGTTGCTGATGGGGGACTGCTCGCTGCTGCATGAAGACTTACCACCAGGGCTTGGCTGAGATGTCTGATTAATAAAAATATATCATGAAAATACTGTTATTCATAGCTCCACAAAAATAAACACAATGTGATTTGCTTGGAAAGATACAATGGAAAAATACACAAAAAGAATATATGATTTTGGAGCAGTTATACAAGTCTGAAGCTTGTAGCACCATACATCGCTAGTCATGAACTAAGTATACTGTGCTGGATTTTAATCTGAGCCTCTGTTTTTCCCTAATTAAAAATGTGCATGTTGTTTTTATTATCATTTCATAGACTGTTGCAATCAGGACATTAATTGGAAGCAAAAAACAAGATACAATCTCAATCATTTCTCCTAAAACTACAGAAATATGACAAATAGTTGGATATTATATATGTTTTTACTATAAAAGGATGACATGCTAGGTCCACTATAAGTCTGAATGTGCCCCACCATATACATACACTTTAGTGGAGAATACAGTATAATGAAATTAATTAAAGTGAAAATGTTATGTGAAGAACAAATTTGATAGATGGTTGAAAAAGCTATGTAGATAGATAAATGAATAATAGACAGAGGATAGATATACTTTTTGTTTTTCACTATGATGAAGGTTTCTATGTATCCCCAGTCAAATGGTACTTGTACTTTCACTATTCCTTTTCCATCTCCTTTGTTGCTCTTAGTGAGCAAAGCTACATTTATGTTGTAACGAGTAGAGATTTGGGATGTATTTGGAATACTTGGGGCCAGTATTTCTGCATAGAAAACTAGACGAAATATACTCCCTGTTAAAGCCCAAGTACAGCTGATGCAGGTAAAGAAATCTAGAGCTCTGCAAGATAAGTTATGATTACCTAAAGTTTTAACAATGTTATAAGAGCAAATAAAGTTCTGTACAAGAATCTATACACTGGTATTTTTTTCAGTTAAACAAATCACAGTAGAAATGGTGGCAATGATCTCCATTCAATGTTAAACAAAACAAAAAATGAAACGAACAACCAAAGAAAGGAAACTTGGCATTCCTATTGTATGTAAAATATAAAATCCCCTCACCTTATTACCCACTGTCCTTAGAAAAGGTGAGCGAGATATTTAAGAACAACAGACAGAAGAGAATTGAAATTAGTAATGCTGGTATGTTCTCATTTAACAAGTTGCATTTTTCAATGAACGATTAGAAGTTCGGTGCAAAGATAAGTATAGGCAACACAATATAAAGGGTTGCATATGGATTGCTGTAGCTTGCATTTAATTTACATGAAAGAAACAATAATAAATGGGGAAAAAAAGATTCTGCTCCTAAAGCTTATGCTTCTAAACAGAATAAGGCTAGTTATAAAAACTATTGGTAGTCGTTCTACTATATTAGCGAGAATGCAAATCTATGATTTACTCTTTGTTATTCAATTGTCTAAAGATCCAGAGAGGGAAAAATATCTGAAGGAAAACATAGCTGTTTCATGTTGCTTATTATTTATGGAATTATTTATGGAGCAGGATAAGTCTACCTTCTATTTGCTATATTTGAAATTATTTGGGGAGATTTTTGATGTTGATGGGCAAACTGATGCATTAGAATGTACACTAAAAAATACCTCAACAACAAAAAAACACCAATTTAAAAATGTATTGAACAGATTCATGCAACGTCTGCATAACATGTTATTGGGCCAGAACATTACTTGGTTAATACTGGCTAAGAGGCCTTGGAATAATATTATATAAATAAAAAATATAATCTGAGCCTTTAAAAGTAGAGGTTATTTTATAGGTGAACAGACTAAAGGAGTGTCAGCATTACCTTTGTTTTGCTGTCTATTAGCAATTTAAGAACATCTCTGTTTTTATTGTCCACCTTGCAAAAAATACACAGCAGTGCAAACTTGTGTATGGCTATACACCTGCACATACAGGTCAGGTTGAGTCAAACATCTTCATTAAAGTGTAAAATTAGGTTTAAACTTGTATAAGCAAGATTCCAGGTGTTTTATTGTTTGCAAAACGAAGCACTTAAAGAGTGTCAGCTTTCATTTATAGTGCTTGCTACATTTTGTATGCACAGTTTCTCCAGATCAGGGCAAATGTGCAAAAGCAGGCTTTATGCTATTTTTTAGTTCATTTGTTATTAATTTTTGCAAGCAGAGGCTCTCTACATTTCCTCTCAGGTTACAGTAACTACGTTTTACAAGAGTAATGGCACACAGGGATAGTTTGGGTGCAAAAAAGAGTGGTTCATATTTAGTATGTTATAGAATGGCTAATTTTAAGCAACTTTTAAACTGGCCTTCATTTTTATAGTACCTGTATTTGAATTATCTGCTTTCTAGTTCTGACTCTTTCCTTCTTTCAAATGGGGGGTCACTTAATCTAAAAACAAATATTTTGTAAGGCTACAAACTTATAGTTATTTCTCATTTTTCTTATTCGTCTTTCTGTTTAAGCCCTCTCCTATGCATATTTCAGTCTCTTATTGCTGGGGTATTTTAACTAAATTTGCTAAAAGTGAAAACTTTAGAGCTTCTGAATAAAAACCAATTGCAAATTGTCTCAGATTATCACTCTCTACATCATATTCAAATGTAATTTAATGGTGGACCACTTCTTTAAGTTACATATTTAAAAATGTGGCCCTATAAATATATCTGAAACTGACCCCCATAGAATGATCACCTCACAAACAATGGTATGAGTGCTTGGGAAGCAATGCCAATTTGTCTGTTGGCAGCAATTTAACTGTGTGATTTTGGAATACTTAAAAACACATGGCTTAAAGAACTTGAAATAGCAGTTTGGCATTACCATAAAGTTAGAGCAGTGATCCCCAACCAGTAGCTCGCAAGCAACATGTTGCTCTCCAACCCCTTGGATGTTGCTCCCAGTGGCCTCAAAGCAGGTGCTTATTTTTTAATTAATGGCTTAAAGGCAAGTTTTTGTTGCATAAAAAACAGATGTCCTGCCAAACATTCTCTCCTGTAGGCTGCCAGTCCATATAGGGGCTACCAAAAAGCCAATCAGAGCTCTTATTTGACATCCCCATGGACTTTTTCATGCTTGTGTTGCTCTCCAACCCTTTTTTAAATTTAAATGTGGCTCACGAGCAAAAAAGGTTGGGGACCCCTGAGTTAGAGGATGTAAACCTGACAATACAATGGCCGTGGTTATCTTTCAATTGAAACAGAATGCTACGTACCATTGGTTTTTCAGTCTTCACCGATTTTACTTGCAGGCATTCTTCGTGCTTTGAGGTAGTGTTACTGAGGTCCTTGTGCTCTCCATGTGTACCCTGAATCTGTTGGCCTGGTGATCTTGACTGTGAATGGCTGCCTGGTTCTCTTGGTGGTGGAGGCCTTGGATGTATGTCCCCTCTCTGCTTCTTGGTTACATGGGCCTCTGGACCATGCACTGTCTTTACATGCTTTCTGAGTGAGCTAGGGTCAGTGTAACGTTTTGTACACCCTGGGATCTTGCAGACATAAGGTTTCTGAAATAGAAAAAAGGTTTTAATTTTAAGAATATTGTAAAAGAAGTCATAAATCTGGAGGGTATGCAGCTTTAAAACTCAATGTATGGTTGGAGGTTGAGATATTTATTGTTCTGCAAAGTTCTACAAAACAGTAATGAATCCCCATAAAAATTGATCCATTCGTAAAAAGTACTGCTAAAGGTAAATGTTATGCAGCAGCACTTCTACATATGCTTATGTATATTCTGTTTTAGCATTATTTACACATTATTTGTTTGATAGGAGAGTATGGAACGTTTCACATATTTTAAATATTTATTTTTAGCTAATATAAAATCTAATCCTCAAAAAAAAAAAAAACTTAGCAGTTGCGATTCCTGCTCTGTTTTCTCTTCTTGGAGCACTTATGCTTTCTCATGATCTATTAGATCAGTGAATCATCATAGTTTATACAAATTCTTTTATTGCTGTTAATCACCTGTAAAACTACAGTGCACACAGATGCATTTAAATCCAACTGCTTATTGCAGCCAACAGCATCTTACCTCGTTTGAATGAGTACGGTTTTGGTGCTTGGCTCTGTCAGATGCATTTGAAAAGGCCTTGTTGCAGCCTTCATGCTCACAGACATATGGTTTCTCTCCAGTGTGAGATCTCAGGTGAGTTTTCAAGTTTTCTAGTCTGGAGTAGGCTTTTGCACAACCTTCAAACTGCAAATAAGGAATATCTAGTTACTAATTATTCTTGGGAAATGGTGAACAACTTTCAGTAGTTATTTTCTGATCACTAAGGGCTGGGACAGACAGGGAGATTCGGGGAGATTCTGTCGCCTGGCGTTTAATCGCAGGCGACAATCTCCCCGAACTACCTTCTCCCTGTCCGCCGCTTGTTTAAATGAAAAAGCGCCAGCGCTGTGCACACGCGCGCAGCGATTTCCGGAATCGCCCGAAGTTTCCTCACAAAGTAACTTCGGGCGATTCCGGAAATCGCCGCGCCACGTATGTATCAGCGATGGCGCTTTTTCATTCAAACAAGTGGCGGACAGGGAGAGGGGAGTTCGGGGAGATTGTCGCCTGCGATTAAACGCCAGGCGACAGAATCTCCCCGAATCTCCCTGTCTGTCCCAGCCCTTAAGTGTATTTTGAACAACAGTTGACGATAACAGATTTTAAGTTGTAAATGTAAGCTCTTTAGGTCAAGTGCTGAGGAACAAAAGATTCCATGAATGTTTACAGCAAACTAGGGGAAATGATATTATTAAAGCATACGTCCCCTCTACTGGCTTTCATACAACCCTTTGGATAGTTAGAGTAAATTCACATCTCTCCCAAGCTCTACCAAGACTCTGAGGTGACATATTTTGATATCCGTGACAAACCATAGCCACGCATAAAGATAAACTGCATTCAATGGGGGAAGTGATTCTGAACTCTGCTAGTGGTTGGATGGACCATTGCCCCCATAATTATGATGTTGCCATTCCAACCATGTAAATGGTGTGCTTTTGTTTAATGGAAATAACATTTTGGTTGTGGCTTACAAGTGGGCATGGTTTTGCTACCATTATCTTATCTTTTAATTTTTCAAATGTTGGGTGGCAAGCTAAAAGAGAGCTAAAACACCTGGAAATAATTATGTTTGCTTTCATTTATTTCAATATTGTTTACATCTTAGATGTAAGCATTGGTAGTTGGCCTTACCACTTGGCACATTGCTCAGCACATCTCCCAGGCAAGAGGCTGGGTGAGGTGCTGCTCAATTGTGTGGAGAAAGGACATAGAGTCCTTCATTAAGAACACACCAAGAGGTAATGGGGACGCTGGAACCACATATGATATCCTGGAACTGATCCTTGTTCTGCATAGTTGTGGGGAACAGATTGTGTGGCTGCCTGGGATCTTGCAATAAGTCACATTATTTGTGAAATGTGTGTTATATTGCTCCGTTTGTGCGTATATTTTATTAAAATAAACATTATCCTGTTTTATGTTAATGTGTGCTTTTGACTTTGCCTTGTTGGTTTTTTATACTGCAAATTTACACTAATTTTCCTTTCAAACATAAGTACCATCATATGCTGAAGAATTTTCAGTATTAAGAGATGACCCTTACAGTGCATTTGTGTGGCTTTTCTCCTGTATGTCTTCTCATGTGGACCACCAGCATGTATTGAGCCTTGAATGGCTTCTGCTCTCTTGAACAATCCAGCCATCGACACACAAACTCCTTTTTCTCTCCATGTATGTGGTCATTGTTGATATGCTGTTAAAAGAACAAGAAAATGAGTTATAACGAGCAAAGGAGGCAGGCAACCATGGGTCAGACTAGGACTCATTCTAAAATATTGCAGTTGGGTTAGGGTTAACAGACAAGGTCCAAAAGGCAACAATTAAGCTCTTCTAAACACAAACAGGAATGTATTTTATGGTGCAATTAGGTTCTGGTTTAGATAACACACCTGGGGTTTATTAAAAATTAGCTTTATTAGTTATTTATTAGTTTATTAATACTATGATTTATTAAAGGAGGAATTTTACTGGTATTAGAGCTTTTTTGGAACTATGATTAAACTACTCTAAAATCACAAATGTCATGAAAGTTATTAAAAGAGCTAAATTTAAAATGTACAAAAATGTGCTGAACGTGCCAGAAAAAAAATATGAATATCTCTGATATATCTATCTTTTATATATATATATATATATATATATATATATATATATATACAGTAAATATCTCATCTATCTATGATATATTATATATATATATATATTTATATGTATGTATCATCTATCTATCTGACTTCTATGGAACATTGAATTCTTTTACTATTAATATTACAGTTTTTTATACTTAATAAATCGTACATTTATGGTGTTTTAGAGCAAATCGACCCCTTAATTTTTTAAGGACTTTTAAGAAAAATGTACAAATACCTGTAGTAATGTTACACAAAATAATTATACTGTATATATATTGCATGCATCATTTCAAAATTATCATTTTACAAATAACAATCATTATTACAACATATTTTTGTGATACCACCATACATTCGTGAAAATTGAAAACATGATCAGAACAGGTTATAAATAAACAATGTAAAAAATCAGTTTAACATATAAATATATAGTTGGTGTTTGCTTATGAGAAAATAATAAAAAACAAATTTTACTAACCACAGCATCATTTCAGCTGAAATTGTTGTTGGAGTAATTCTACTCTTTTACCTCTAGATGGAGTAATGTAGCAAAAAGAAGCCATGCATTTATAGAATTTTCCCCTTACTGAAGGAAATTTAGGGTAATCCTTTCTCAGTCCACTGCTTATAACATATTAGTTGAAAAGCAACCTGTGTATATGGTACAGAAGTAGCTTACATAAGCAAAGTGTATATAAGTGTATATAAGACCATACATTTTTGGTAGACCTCCGTATAGATTATTAATATTAATCATAATCATATTAAACTAATATATTATTTAATGTAAAGAGTAAAGTCCACACTGATGTCAGACTGTACAGTTACAATGGACATACATGTGCAGATTTAAGCAGGAGTTGACAGCTTATCTGCCCGTGTATTGGACTTACCTGACAGGTTTGAAAATTGTTTTACCCTGAGACTAGCAAGTAAAAAAAAATAACAAAATAAGGTTTGCAGTTTCTCTGACATTTTTTTTTTACTAAGCCACAGTTTAGAAAATAATTTGCTACTAATGATTTTCATAAACTGCCTAAAAGTTGTCAGCAGAAAGTGGAACTTGCAAGAGTAGCTACTGCTTTCCACAATGTGTGACAACAGGAAGACCTTCTTGGCTACTATCATGATAATATATAGGTTTGCTTGTGATTCTATGCACTGCCTTGGCAGCTGCCTGCACACATCAGTCAATAGGTTAAACACGTTCAGTTGTAATTTCAAATACAAGTCAGGGAATTCACAAGGGAGCAGAAAATCCCTGGCTTCGGTACAAAGACAACACTGTACATTGCAAAAAAAGAGCCTTTTGTAGTCATTTACATGAAGAGAGGCAGACACAATATCCTGAAGTGAGGGAAAATATTCTGTTATAACATTCTTGACCCCTAAAAGAAGATATAGCCTCAGTCGGATTTAAATGAAAAAAGGAAAATGACATTCATTCCCCATATAACACTTTCATTACTTTTAATAATTAAGATTGTAACACAATTTTAAGACTAGTACAACAAACAACCTATATTATAGTATGTTAAAAGGTACTGTAAATCCTAACTTACAACATTTATCAAACAATAGACCCCTACAGAAAAATATATGCAATCCGCCTATTGCAGATCACATGACCTCAGCACTATTCGCCTATTGTAGATCACATGACTTCTGCACTCATCAGTAAAAAGAAGGTACAGGCTAATAAAAACACAGCTATGTACAAATGAACAATTTGATTGGGACATCACCATGTCCTGTCCAAGTCCAGTTTTTCTCTGCACTAAACAGCCAGAAAAGGAAACAACGTTTCTAATTTAATTGGCTTTTGGCAGGAAGCCCAGAACAGCCACAGCAGAAGATATGATACTTTTGTAACAATATCTAGCTAAGCAAATAAGTAATTGTAATGATTCAAGATAACAGGTCCCTTGGGAAAAGTTAGACTCACAGCTTATAGGGCAATTCACCTTAATTAGTAAAACTGTAATAACGGGAAAAAAAAAACACAAAATATGTTCAGACTTTCATAACCTGCCAAATGTTGTAAAATGAACATGGTAATTAGGAGATGTGACCACATAAATGGGCGTGGTCAAAACTTTTCGCCACAGTAATTGCGGCAACTTTTTTTTTCCTCTTTTTATTTCCAAAATGTTGGGAGGTATGATATCCTTATTAATATAATTTTGTTTTGTGGATTTCAATGAGTCATGAGTGGTATAAAGTTTTAACAATTATTAAAGGGCAACTATCCCCCAAAAGTTTCACCCACAGGCTAACAGAGAAATGTAGTTAATTGTTAAGGAGCAGATTGCAAATGTTTCAATTACGGATTTATGCTGATTTGGAAGTTTAACACTCCATTCTGCAGGGCTCAATTATGATTGTCCCCACCGTTGAAGTCATGCAAAAATGGATGCAGTGTTTGTATCAATTGCTCCCATATATTAAAGAGCCTATTTATCATACTGTGTAAATCAGTTAAAGCCAGAAAAAATTATATAAAAAGCTGTGTATAACAGATGGAGAATGTTTCATGGTGTGTGTTTCATTTAACATTGTGTGAACTATAGATTTGATATCAATATTTTACACTTTGTACACTTTAGACCTTGTGTACTCCAAAGAAAAAGCTGGAAAAGATGCAATAGGTACTTAAATCCAAAGCTGCTCCTTCGCATAGTTGCACTCAGCTCTGCTGTTCCATAAACTGACACTACCACCACCATCCCACAACAGACAGCATCAACAGGCACAGCATACTTGCACTTAAAGAATTACACACAGATTCCATTTAGACACAGAGCATGTTATGTTATCTCCCTTGTGGCCCCAAGAACACTGGATTAGTGATAAAAATGTTGCATTTGGTACAAAACTGCACTTTGCACACTACACTTTGCACACTGCACCTACAGTTTGAATCCTTCAAATAATTGCAGACGAATGACAAACCTAATAGAAACGATCACAAACCAAAACATATGCCTCATCTCCTAATCATCACAAGGAGGTTAAATGAACAGTTCAGTATGCACATAAAAACTAGGAAGCCGAGCTGCATGCTAAGGATCAGTTGCAAAATCACTGAACAGTTATGACTAACTCAGAGTTAAAGCTGACAGGCAGGAAGTTGCAGGGCCGGGCCAAGGGGTAGGCAGGCACGTACCTTCTCTGTCTCCTAGTCCATCTCTGCTCTGGCAGATTGTGAGCGTGTGCATGTGTGCAGGTACGCTTCTGTGTATGCATGCTTCTGCACATGTTTGTGCATGCACACTGGTGTGTCCTTGCATATGCAAGCATTTTTTTTTCGTGCATGCGCCCAGTGGGCGCCAAGTACGGCTGGGTCGCCTAGGGCGCCTGGCTGGTAAGGCCTGGCTCTGGGAAGTTGTGTTCTTTTTTATTACTCCAGCCTTTATACATTATATTTTTGACTAACTATATTACAAACATTTAACATTTTTCACAGCCTATCTACAGTAGTTACCCAGGTTTTTTTTCTTACACCAAACTGTTCCTTTAATGCTGCAAAGTAATTGCCTTCACTGCTGTGACAGCCACCCTAGTTTGGGTAGTTGCGAGACGCAATTCAAATATGATGATCTCTTTCACATTGAGTTTCCAGGAGAAGTGCAATGAACAGCAGAGAAACTTGTATCTGAAACGGAGTACAGTAGATCTCTATGCACAAGCTGCAAAATGATCAAAAGCATCAGTAAATACAAATGAAGGAAGAAGAATCTAGTTTGTTTCACACCATGTCAAGTGGAGGTTGTAGGGGCCCCCCTGCTTGGATAGTGGCTGCCAGTTACTGCTGTAGTTTGTCAGCTAAAGGTCTCTCATGAATATCTGGAAAGTGTACTCTGCACCACTAAGCATAACATTGTTTTTTCCTTATATTTGTCTTTTTTTCCACATAAATACACTGTGACATTTCTAAATGGGAACAGTATGCAAAGTTTAATTGCTAAATGTGGTTAATATTTCTCCCACCCTTTTTCAGGAAATGCCTTTTATGACTGCTATGAATTTTCTCTTGAAGGTATTTAATACGGCACATTTAAAAAAACCTGATTCCAGAATAGCTAAAATCAGCTGATAGCTACAAAGTTAATAGACAGCTTAAAGTGGTCCTGTATCATGTGATGGGGAGGGGGGGGGCGTGCAACACCTCAGATCTGGCTCTCACGCTGAGCCTTGCCAATCTCTTCCACACAGTGCTGACATTTTTATAAAGCATTTGCATTTGTCCAAGGCAGGCGTAATCATTTCCACACATCATGAAATTCAATTGGCAGTTTAGTGTTTTCACATGTTTATGGCAAAAATGCATAAATGGGGAGACAAATTTCACGCTTCAAACTTTTTTTGTAACCCTTGTGAACGCTTTGAAAACGTACATTTTTTTTTTTTTAAAAGATCTAAAAAAAACAATGGTGAAACGTAAATAAGCTTTCAGTGACTATCTGAATGGGTCACACTTTTTTATGGCTTAAACATGTCTCCTTCTGTTTAAAGTCTGTGTATTCCATCAAAATACCCTGTTTGACATTAGTATTAACCCTTCGTTTAGGGGAATTTTTTCTATGCTGTGTAAGATGAAATTAGCCAGCAAAAAAACGGTGTAAAATAAATAGAGAATTAATAAAGGTGTGGGTAATTTTACACCATGCCAGATTTGCCATTGTAAATTTTACACTCACTCTAAGAAAAAATGCGTAAAAATGTTTATGTCGTTTTTATGCCATTTTTACACTGCAAAGCCCGGCGATGTCTGGTGTATTATCCTGCTGTTTTTTTTACTCAGCAGAATACCCGATAGTGTACAGCACATACCACAGTGCCAGCTCAATAGATTCAAAAACGATTAAAGCGTATCAAAAGTTTATAAAATGATGTCCTTTTTCTTTTTTAATTTACAACAGTAGCTTGTACTTGATCCCAAGTAAAGGTGGGCATAAACGGGCAGATAAAAGCTGCCAACAGACTGAGTCGGCAGCATATCGGTCCGTGTATGGGGCCCTCCAACGGGCTTTTCCGATCGATATCTGGTCGAAAGTCAACCAGACGGGACTAAAAATCCCATTAGATCATGGCCGCATCTGTTCGTTGATGTGGTCCCGCAATCCGACTGCCCCTATCTCCTCCATTGTGATCTGATCATTGGACCTAGGGCCCACGATCAGATCAGCCTAAAATCGCCCACCTCAAGGAGGGCATATCGGGGAGAGATCCACTCCTTTGGCAACATCGCCAAACGAGCGGATCTCTCCGTGTATGGCCACCTTAAGATATAATTAATCTTTATTGAAAGCAAAACCAACCTATTGGGTTTATTTAATACTTACATTATTTTCTGCTAGAATTAAGTTATGAAGACCCAAATCATGGGATGATCCATTATGCAGAAAACCCCAGGTCTCAGCCATTCTGGATAACAGGTTCCATACCTATACAATGTTGTAAATCAGGAGTCTGTAGCTGTTCAATACTGAACACTTAGGGGAGATTTACAAAATTCGTGTGAAGGATTCAAATATTACGCTCGAATAGTCTCTTTTCGACTATCGAATATGGAATAACTATTTATTCGATCGCTTGACTATTTGCCAGTCGAAGAACTTGCCCTTTAAAATGTTATTCGATTGCCTACTTTGCCAGATTGAACCTACCAAATTGATTTAGAAGCCTATGGGAAGCCCCCATAGTCTTTTTTTCAAGTTTTTCTTATTGAATATTATTCGTAAGATCGGATGCTGCAAATATTCGATTTGTTGAATTTTTGCGCAAAATCGTTCAATCGTATGATTTTGGCAAATATTCGAAAAGCGCTCAAAACCGGCAAATATTTTATTTGATTTTGGCAAATATTTAGTCGCCAATTATTCGACAGTCGAATTCGAGGGCTAAAAGCCCTCGACAATTCGACCATTAGTATGTCTGCCCCTAAACTAACGGCTGTAATAGTAGTAGTAGCTGAGCAATGAGTAGCTAAGCAATGTGCCTATTAGTGCATATACATGAGGCATGTCAAATAACACTGCCTTTCCTTTTTAAACATGAACAGGTAATATTCGGAGTGTCCTACTGGAAATACAATAAAAGCATGAAATGAGTGATGCATCAATCTGTTGAAGGGCAGCAGCCCTTCCCAGAGGAACGTAATAACAGCTGGAATTCCACAGGCTGGACATCCCTGTGTTAAATGCATCCAACAAAATTGCTTGTGACATGTAGGATGTAAAATTTATTTCACTGTCAGCTGCTCTTCCCCATGTAAGATAATAGGCTTCAAGTTAAAGCTGCCATTATTTTTTAAAAATCCGTTTCAGGCACAGTGCAAGGTAAAACCTAGTTAACTTACTTTATAAGTTCTACTTGCATGAATAATAGCTGGCAACATCTCCCTTTTCTGTGTTTTGGCACAGTGCACTCAGTGAATCCGATGAGCCAAAAACACCTTATAGAGAAGTGCTGGACATTTTGCCAGTTAAGATATTTTAAATGACTTCCTGTACAAAAAGGCAGGAGAGTTTTCTGAAAGTGCAGGCTGCCAGCAGCAAGGCAGGTTCATTCCAACCTGTTTTCAGCCTCCTGGAGAATTATCCAATGTATAGTCAGTCTTCTATAATACAAAGGATATGCTTGAAATAATTTTGGTAAAAATTAACTGACTTTCTCTGTCGACTCGGGTTTTTGGCATGGAATTCAGCTTGGCATTGTATTCTACATTTTCTTTTCTGCGCAGCGCAGTTTTTACTTAGTCATGGTAATAAAGAATATTATTGTGCATCATAAAAGTGGATCCCTTACAGTGCAGCAACTGCCTGACTTTTATTATTATATTTAAGATGCTGGTAAAGAGAAAAGCTAAACCCTGAGAATTATTAAGTATTAAAAGCATGAAAGTCCTTATCGTTTTGGAAGAATTGTAGGTATCAACGAATAACCTACTACAAAGTGGAGCAGTACATTAGGGGTCAGATTTATTAAAGTCGAATAGTAAAAATAAATTTTCACATTTTCTTTGGCGTAAAAATTCACACATTCAAATTTTAATCCCCCTGTTCGAATGTAATTTTGAATGTTGATGATGATTTATCCCACCTTCGCCATGGAAACAGTTCTAATTCGAATATTCGCCACCTAAAACCTGACGAATTAATTTACAAGTCGATGACAGAGGTCCATTGACCCATTTGATTATGGTAAAGGGGATGTAAAGGCAAAAAAAATAAAATCCCATTTTTATTTTCTTTAATGGAAAAAGAAATCTCCCACCAATATACTTTAATTAAAAAATGTCTACTGTTTTTATAGGAAACTTCAGACAGTCCCTAACTGCTCTGCAGGGAAATGATTATACTTTCAAACGGCAGGGGGGAATCCCTCCACCTTACTTTCTAGAACTCGGGCAGCTTTGTTTGTCTCCCTGTAAAGCAGCTGCGACCATGTAGAGATTTATATCCACAGACCCAGTGCAGTCTGCATATTCTGATCATCAGTCTTGCTGTATCAAATTCTATGGCAGATATTATTATTTGACTTGTACTGTTTAGATAATTTATGACAATCCCTAAGCTTAAAGGAAAACTATTCCCCCGGAACAATGTAGGTCTTTATAAAAAGATATGTCATAACACAACTCATAGGTAAAACCCTGCTTCATGGAAATAAACCATGTTCATAATAATATACTTTTTTAGAAGCTTGTGCCATTGGGTCATCCTAAATAGAAAATTGCCATTTTAAAAAAAATAAGGACATCCTCCTGGGATCGTATGATGCAACGGTGCACACAAACATACCAAACAGACTATAAAGTTAGGTCACATGAGCCAATTAACAGACAGAGTTGTGTCTTTTGCTTCCACACTTCTTCCTGTTACAGTTAGAGTTGAAATATTTCTGGTCAGGTGATCTCTGAGGCAGCACACAGACCATCACAAAATGGTGGTTCAAGGCAGGAGATGCAAAAGGGCAATATTTACTTAAATATATATTCCAGTTTAGTAAGATTCTTTAATATGCCATTTAATTTGATATAATCTGTTGCTCAAGTATTCATGTTGGGGGTATAGTTTTCCTTTAACCCATCCAACTGAAGCCCAGACCACACTGAGCATGTGCATAGTCTTGGTCTTGCAAAGATGTATAACAAAGTTACAAGATGACAGCCCCCTGTGGCCAACTTTGAAAGCATAAATCATTCATTTAATTAGGCTTGTGTGCCTTGGTTTGTGTCACTGTTTTAATTTATCCAAATGTCACCATACTAAATAACTCCAAATTGCTTTCTTTTGGGTGTGCCTAGTAAAAAAAACTTTATTTACACATTATAATTAAGTTAAATTCTGTTTCCTTCTGTCTTGAAATTTGCAATCACAGAAAGCAGGCAGGTGCCATTTTGTAAACACTTTTATTGAGGGAAGCTTTGCAACATGCCAAAATCTTGTTTATGTGTCAGAATGGTTGACCTGATGCCCATGCACTGGCTATGCAATTAGATGGTGAGGAGGGAGTGGGAATGTGAGGAGTACAATTAAATCTAGGAAGTGCAGAATGGACAATGAAAGTAATTGCCTGCCCCGTCCCTATGCCTAATGCATAGAGGTGGGGCAGACAATATATTATTGACAGCTTACATTTTTAAATATCTTTTAAACAGGCATGGATGTTTTAATCGAAAAAAAATATTTGGGTTCCATATTTAATCTGAAATATTATAAAGCTTTTTATGTCTGGGTAACAGGTCCCCTTTAAAACACTTGTAGCTTGTTGCTTGTAGGGACAACTGTGGATTGTAAATATGGGTGTTCATTACCAGTTTTAGCCAATGCTATGTATTTGCACAATACACACAAAAAAAAAAACCTACAGCTGCCTCATAGTGTCAGTGATATAAATGACTGAGTGCAAATCCATGATTCATTGCTGGGCATTTTACTGTCTACTGGTGTTTTTGATTATGGATCAGCTCAAAAACTAATGGCAATTTCTGGTTTAATCAATAATTTCCATGCTGAGCAGACAGGGCTGTTACAGGGAATCGACAAGCAACTACTGATAGTGACAGAACCTTGTTATTAATCTTTCCACTGCCAGCTTATCAGGCTAACTGAAAAAGCACCACCAAGACAGACTCAGAAGCTTGCTCACTGTCTCTCATTTCCTAAGGAGCTACATTATATTACACACTTTTCTGATTTTCACGGCTGTTATTGCTTATTATGATTGCTGGAATTTTAAAGGAATGTTATCAGTGACTTGTATATAAAAAGCAATTTGTTCTACGCAATTTATAAAGCACTGAAACCTATGGCAGATTAGTAAACCCGTGCTAGCGACTGTGGGCTAATAAATCATAGTTTTATTTGAGATGTCATTTGCCGAAATGCCTTGCAAATATGTTGGCATATGTAATTCAGCGCGGCCTTTTCATCTTCAAATACGATGATTTACACTGATAAGAAAAGTAATCCTCTCTTGATCAAAAAAAAAATCTGCATTTTACCAATTAAAGCTTCTGCCAGGAGCAGCACTGAGACTCTACTGAAGTTTATCTCTGTTAAACACAAGGAGGAATCCAGTCAGAGCTTTGTTTCATTTTCAGCTTGAACACTTATCTCTGTTTATGAACTGCAATATCTAGGCCTTGCGATACGGGGTGGAATGGAATAGTAGTCCCACACCTACACTAGCGCAACTACAGAGACGTCTCCCTGCACAAATGCAGGCACACCGCCCAATCACTTCCAAGATTACAATTACAAACACCTTGAATAGAAATGGCTTGCCCTGTTAAATGCAAATACATATATAACAAAGTAGGGGCATTTGGGAGGGGCATTTGCATGTTCCATTAAGAGCTCTGCAGGCTAAGAATACGGTAAATCACAGAAAGGTAATTCTTTTACAATAAATGACAATTTATTAACAATAACTATACATTAGTAACCTTACAGAGCATTTGTTTTTCAGTGGGGTCAGTGACCCCCATTTGAATTTGGATATGAGCCAGAAGAAGAAGGCGACTAATTAGAAAGCAATAAATAATGAAAAGTTGCAATAATTATACGTTTGCAACCTTACAAAGCATTTGTTTTAGGTGGGGTCAGTTACCACTATTTGAAAGTGGGAAAGAGTCAGGAGAAGAAGGAAAATAATTTCCGCAATCTGGTTGCTAAGGTCTAAATAAACTTAGCAATCAGGGGACTGCAATATGAATAGGAGATGGCCTGATTAGAAAGATGAGCAATAAAAAATATCAATAACAATACATTTGTAACCTTACAAAGCATTTCTTTTAGGTGGAGTCAGTTACCACTATTTGAAAGTGGGAAAGAGTCAGGAGAAGAAGGTAAATAATTTCTGCAATCTGGTTGCTAAGGTCTAAATAAACTTAGCAATCAGGGGACTGCAATATGAATAGGAGATGGCCTGATTAAAAAATAGCAATAACAATAAATTTGTAACCTTACAGATCATTTGTTTTTAGTTGGGGTCAGTGACCCCCATTTGAAAGTGGGAAAGAATCAGAAGAAGGCGAATAATTAGAAAATAATAAAAAAAAAAAATTGGCCTTCTATGACATACTAAAAGTTAACTTAAAGGTGAACCACCCCTTAACAGTAAAAAGCTAGACAGCTATTGCATCCTTGAGAAGCGATACTTTTATAGTCACAATCTAGTACACATTCCAGCTCATTATTATTATTATCTATTCACTATTATTTACTATTCTCATTATATGGCATTGGCAGTATTAAGTTGCACTCTGAACCCTGTGGACTGCATCAGATATGAACCTCATAATGCATCTAATATATATTTAAAATATCACCATAAATAAATAAAAGTATCAAATACATTATTATGTTGAACCTACATAAGACTACTTGACAGGAAGCACAAACAATTTTCAAATACTGTCACTCAACATTTATGTTGTTATTTTCCTCTGATACAATCCATATGCGTCTGAGCCAAGTTCAAATAAGCCAGGAATTCCTGCAGTGCCCTCAATAACTTAACTGAAATAAGAGGACAGACTTGTCAGGATTTAAAAGTGCTCAGCAAAACTCTATAGTTGCTTCTTTTACCCTATTCCATGGAAGGATATCAATTATAGATAGGGACTTGCTATAGCAGGAAGTTGGCAGTGTTACGCATTAGATAGACAACCATGGAGAATCATGAATCCAGCTATTAACTGCAAGGGACAGAGGGAAAGGATAGGTATTATAAATAACACAGGGAGACTGTTGGCTACTGTAACATGAAAGCCTTACCAGGTTAACAGCTGCATTTTTGAAAGAATATTTTACAACTCAAAGTATTATCTGTTTTTGAACAAATACTGACACGTTCAATGTCCTTTTCTTTGTAAACTAAGCAGGGGTCTGTTACACAATGCAAGTGTTTCCTATAAACGTTCGGCTAATGTAGTAGCCAGACAATTCATGATGGGATTTATTCCTAACCGCTGCCTCTTGCTGAGAAGAAAACAATATGTAAATATAAACACCATTATCATATACACAAGAGCCATGAATAGTCTGTAAATGACATTCTTAAAATTATACATGGGGCCCGATTCACTAATGCTTAACCCTTTCGGAATCATAAAGGAAAGCCTGTGTTAGGTAAGGAACTTGGGCAGGGTTACAGGGGAAAAACCCCTCATTGGTTGAGCTTTTTCCCCTGAGTGGGGTGTTCCTAAATAAGAAAAAAATTGGCAGCTTTTCGTGTAAGCAAACGTCAACTAACAAGGAATTTTCCTCGTTGGCCATCGATTTTCTTAGCATCAGAAAACCCCATCCTCCCCAGCCAATCTCTTACCAGTGGCGAGGAAGGGAGACTCGAGTCGACACTGAGTGGGTGGAGTTGGGCAGGGGAGTGGGCGGAGTCGGGGCAGGAAGTGGGTGGGAGGATAGGGGTCCCTCTGAAGATATTTTTGCAGAGGCCCAGTGCACTGAACAAATATCGTGGTTTACGCCCAGTGCACTCTGGTAATCGATTTAATAAACTGGTGGTACCTAACATATTGCCACCTTCTCCATGTCTATTAAAGCTTGTTTCACAGTATGAGATCCATAAGTATTAGGCACAGCAAACTTTGTTTCTAAAAAGTATTGGCAACAAAACTTCTAGAATTGTCTCTCGTCACTTCACATTGTAGACAAGTGGAATCACATTAATAGAATATATACTCAAATTTCATACTTTTACATCATACCACATATTAACTGGTATTTATACAAAAAAAATTACTTAAAAGTAAGAACTGTGCTAACCTAACAAAAGTTAACAATAGCTGTCATGACATCATAGTGCAGCTGTTCTGTGCTCTTGCCAAGCACAATCTGGAGCTCCGAATCCATTTTACAAGAGTAGGAACAAAAATGTTTTATATAACTAGCTTAATAAGTAACATGTTTACTAGAAAAGGTTTAATATTAGCCCATATTAAAAAAAAAGTATAATAAAAGGCAGGATATGGTCATTTTTTTAAATTGCTCTAAATCTCTAAGAAATGAAATACATGCCCTTACATTTGGCGAGCAATGATACTGTCCTTTTTTAATTTAAACAAAGCCAGGTATTAATTTTTTTGGAATCACATGCATGGTACTGTTTTGTTATTAAAGATAAAAGGAAATCATTTTATGCAAATAATTTTAATCGAGTCTATGGGAGACGGCCTTTCCGTAATTCAGAGCAGATGAGGCATTGATCTTCACATTCTAGCTGCAGTTCTGATAACAGGATTGAAACTAGGGGTAGATAGAAGAGGCAGGTGCCTCAGGCACAACAGGGGGAGGAGCAATTGGTAGGGAAGTGTGGACAGAGTGGCAATGACTGGAACGATTAGATAGTAGCAATAGGTAACAAGCAGCATGTTGGGTGGTGGCTGGGGGAGGGTTTGGGGGTCCGGCAGTGTGTTGACCAAGGGGGGAGGAGGGTTCTGGTGGGGATCTTGAACACCAATACTACTTGGCTAGATTAACATTGACAGATAAACTCCCTGCATAATGGACTCCTGCTAAAAAAAACCTGTTACAACAAATGTTAGTGAGAATGGATTGCATTCTGTTATTATTATCTACCTCAGTTTTCTGTTTACAATGTGTAGCTAAAGAAATAACACAAACCATTGGTTTTGTGATTAAAACAAGGAAAAGTTTGTGTTTAGCACAGGCTAAATTATTAATTGAACTCCTATTAAACAAGGGGGTATAGTGCCCTTTCAACAGTGGCGTAACTAGCGTGTGCCGGGCCACCTGCAAGAAAATCTTCAGAGGTCTTTCGCTGCAACTTTCAAGTGCTTTATTAGGAACCTGCATTTACCTTTCATTCATTTACATTTGCGAATTTACTTCATTGGACGGGAGTCGAATGCAAAGGTTAAAAGACTGCTGGAGAATTTGCCTCACTTTTCTACTAAGAAAATCTTCAGAGGGTCCCAGCGCACTCTGATCCCCAGCCTCTGCCCTGCCCACATCCAGCCTTCACTTCGCCCACTCCCGCCCGACTTACTTCCCCCTTCCTCCCCGGTAAGAGAAATCGGCTGGGGAGGAGGGGTTTTTATATTAGCTATAGAGGAAGCAAACTCCACAGTCCAGGCTCCCTGTTCCCATCTTCCTCTATAGTTATGCCACTGCCTTTTAAGTATATTACTGAATGGAAATAGGTTAGAAAAAACTATATATATCATTGCTGAGCCAAATTTTTTGCAGTTAAATGTCTATATACTGTTTGAACATTTTTATATTGGGCCAAAGGCCTTGTTTGCTGAGATAATTGTTTATAGTCACAGTCATACAATACATCTTTGCATATTGATTGTAAAATGAACTTGCAATCATAAATTTGAAATCATTCAGAACAATTTTAATAAAATACACAGTGCGGAAACCCTCATTAAATATACTATGTAGAGCATATTTTAAGTGACTTAAAACATGTTCTACTTTGGGAGGAAACAATGTCAGTTCATACAGTCCACTATACATGAAAGACTGACATATATGAAAAGCCAGCAAGAAATCACCATGTTTGACACTGCCTTTTGATGTTCGGAAACTATTTATCCATCATAGATCTTTTCACATTTATATAGAAAATGTACAGCACTGTACATTACGTTGTCACTCTAAAAATACATGTTATTAATAATAATAATCATAAAATATTTTGGAAAAAAAACTAGTGTAAAAACATTCTTAGTTTTTCCTATAGCGTAACAAATAAGGCTCTTTTAAGCAATGGCTTCTAATTAATCTTTATCATTAGCATTATAAATCTGTGCTTTTTATGTACTTTTTATTATTATTATCATCATGTATTTTTATAGCGCCAACATATTTTGTAGGGCTTGCATTACATATAAAATGCAACTGTGCAACACAGAAGATGTATATTTAGGAGCCTAGAAACTCAACTATGTCAACAAAGATTAACTTCACTGCAATTTTCACTTCCTCTGTGTGTCTGCA
Source organism: Xenopus borealis (assembly GCA_024363595.1). NCBI lineage: Eukaryota > Metazoa > Chordata > Amphibia > Anura > Pipidae > Xenopus > Xenopus borealis. The sequence goes on along the minus strand of CM044441.1, from coordinate 56,905,387 downwards.
TTGCACGACTGAGTAAATGCTGCAGCAGGGTGGTTCCCAAGAAAAAAAAAAACTTTCCGCAAAAGGTAATAATCTTTGTTACATTTTTGGCTGGAAAAAAAAAGAATGAAATACTCTCAGCTTGCTGTAAGCATTAATTCATGTTCAGCTTACTATTACTCAATACATATCAAAGTCTGGTACTGAAAATAATGTTTGCTGGCTTACAAGATCAGAGCCATTACACTCTCTGCTGAAGACTTTATTGAATTTTGCACTAAGCTTTAGCTGACTGAACAGGTCAAGCACCACAGATAAGACTTTCCTTTATTCTTTTAAACTCATAAAGCCTTCTCCAGTCTTCAATGCTGCTGGCAAAGAAACTTGATTCAGCAAAGGGGTCAAGGATCCTGACCTCTGTGAAAAGAGGTTGCATTGCTTAAAAACTCTAGTTCCCAGATTCCATTAACTTACATGCACTAGTTGTTCCTGTGTGTCAAACTCTCGCGAGCAGCCTTCCCAATGGCAGTTTGTCTCATAGACCACTTCAGGCTCTTGTTTACTTTCATCTTTGTCCCCCTCCTCTTTCACCAGAGTCATTCCATCTGGCTGATCCTAAACAGGGTTAGAGGGGAATGTGAATTTAGGAGATTGATAGGTGGAAATGGCTGAGAAATGAACAGTTCCCAAATCATTTTTCCAAAAACAAAAGATTGCAATTGCTTACATGAAATGGAAAAACTTGCAAAAAAGTTTGCAACATTACAGTGATGAAAAATATATTGGTTTGTTAAAAATACTGCAAAACCTCATGTTACAGAACCTTGCAAGCAAAAAATAAATTGCATTTAAATGCAACACTTTTGTCCTATCACATAGCTCTTCTCAAGTTACCTATATGTTGTGGCCCCTCTCAGCTTCACATTTAAATTTGTATATTACTTTGTTTATTGTACATGTATATTGAACTTAAATTGCTTGCATATTATATTATTTTTTACAACATTTTAAGCAAGTCACAAAATAGATTTATTAACATATATTTTCAAGTATTTATTGATTTGGAAAGCATTGCCAGTAGAGTTTTTTTTAGGTGTGGCGGGCGTTATATAACATTTCAGTAAACTACGTCTGATGTAAATGGTTGTGCAAATTGCAATTTATTTAATGTGTTCATTGATGAAAATACTAGTTTTCATTGATTTATTCATTATTATGTATTTCACTGTATAAAAAAGTAGGTTTATTTATTTTGTAAACACAAACACTTTGCTGCATTATGAAAGAGTACTTATATGTAAGCTTGTTATATAGTGTGGTACAGAAGCTGGGAAAATTCTATAAAACAGAACAAATGCACAGAATAACAGTGAATGTGTTCACTGAGGCTGGAAAAATCAGTACAGGTTTTGGTGAGTCATCACCTGTGAAAATGAGGAAGGGCTGTGAGTGAAAAGGACGAAGGAACAGGATCTGAGGTGGTACAGCTGAGAGAGCTGAGGAGAATAGAAGCTACTAAAATGTAATAGAATTTAAATATCTGTATTTCCTGATGCACTTTCCAATAGAATAGTTCCTATATCTATAGATAATGGACCAGCCAATGGTTTCAGAAGAATAAAAAACTAAGGAATAATAAACAATGTTTTACCACATCACAACAAAACTGCCAAAAATTTTTTTTGCATATACCAATGTTTTTCATGTGTATCATAGGATAGTCAGAATAGTCATCAGCTCAATAACATTCTACCAGTAATATTCCAGAAACGAAATGACTGCATGTGTTCTGTGTATTCTGTTATGTTTGATGAACATTTTCAATTCTTCTTTTGTAAAATGTGTATGTGCTTTATATTTAGTTATTGTATGGCAATAAGTGTAGAATGTTTAATTTACAATTCAACGTGACTGTTATTACCTGAATGCACACTGCTCCAGGGCTTGGAAGATCTTCTTCAGGCTTTACCTTAGAGCGCTTGTTGTGCAGTGGGTCCCCTGTGCTGCTGACTGCTGACTCACTGGTCGGCTTGTTCTGCTGAACATTGGATGTAACATACAAGAAACGCCACGTTAATAATTGTTGTTTGCATAACAATATGGAGAAAGCCTGTATTTAAATAATTATTGCATACTGTATTTCAGAGGATACTGTAAATGGTTACTGTATATGTTTATTAACCTTACGCAGATTTAAGTAATATTTTATAGGTCTGATTTATGAAAGACTGCAAGACCATATATTTTTTTCCATTGTGACCTCTAATGAGCAGGATCCTCTTTAACTCCTTTTTGTATATCATTTGTATGAATACTCTGCTACTAATACAATAATTATGTCCACCTTTACACTGTATGTCCCATTCAATTAGCAAGATCTGATTTGATTTAAAAAAAAAAGTTGCAATTGTCATACTTATATGGTACATACTACAGTGTATATAATTCTAGGGCCTCTTTCTCACCTGTGCAGCCTCTGATGGGCCAATGCTGACCTGCACTGGATTCAAAACACTGGGGATACCAGGAATGGTCCTTTGAGAAGGAAACGTTGGTGCTGGGTGAAGAAGTGGAGGGCTGTGTCCAAAGGCTGAACCTATGCTATGCTGTCGACTCATAATCTGTTGATGCATTTGCTGAAGAGACACTGGGGTAGGCTGGTATGCAAAACTCAAAGCTGGACTGAAATGGATACAAGTCAAGAGGATTAACATTTCACATTGCAGAATATTTTTTACAATACAGTAATAGTAAAAACAAGAAGCCTAATACTTTAAAAATATACATACAAATTAACAAGGCGAGAATAATTCCTGTCCCACAGAGCTTACAGTCTAAGTGCATTCCCTTCTATGAAAATGCATGCATACAAAAACCCAAACTTGGTGAGCACCTTTAAAGGGGCAGTATACTCCCTTGTTCAAGATTTCTTTAGGGAATAGTGCTCGTGCTGAACTTTTTATCTATTTTAATCATTTAAAAAAAATTGTCTAGCTTATGAAATAGGTGAAATGTATGTTTAGCAAAAGCCCTCATTATCAAACTCATGTTAAACAAGGGGGTATTCTGTCCCTTTGAACACTTTCCATCCATGATCAATATTAGAGCTGTTATTCCACATCTACCTACATTCTTATTTAGCTCTTGTTGCCTAATATTACTGTTAAGATCTCTATGGTTAAACATATAAATATGAAATGGGAAAATAACAATGATAGGAAATAGGGCTAACTAGCATAGGTTAAAAAACATATAGCTCTACATCTGCTGTGTAACCTGAGCCTTTGCTCCTTTGACTAGCTGCCCCAATAGTTACACAGCATCTTATATTTATTCTACTATATAGCTATTACATTGGATGAATGCAGCAAAACTGGACATAGCAATGTATGGCGGTTCCATGCATTCTTTGTGTAATTAATTCCTTTCATCTTTGGAAGTACGAGATCCTTCATATGTCTCAAGATCGCATTACTGGTGGAGAGAAAATCAATTGCTTAATGTGTTTTGAACACTGTACTTGTCATACCATTCATTTATTTGCTCAGCTCATCCTGTGTGTCACCTAAAGAATTTCTATCAATGCTCTTTGCACTGCAGCCTCCATCCAAGAAAGCTGTGATCAATGATTTTTTCAGAACAGGGATATTTCAACAGGAGGGCAATTGTCTTCCTTAGTTTAACATGATTAAATGTCTATTAAAGCCCATTATGGATGCTAATACCTGTCATCACTTTATTATTCCTCTGTGTTTCTGAGATTTGCAGATCAGTTCTGAACCAAATTCAGACTTTAATCTGAAAGCAGGAATTTCCAAACCACTTCTTATAGCCTGATTTTCACATACAATGCTCCCAGTGAAGAAGTCTCAAAATAAAGATAAGAATAAACAATAAGAAATAAACTGTTGTTTCCACAGTCAGAATCCCCTCATTTATCCAACAGCAAAGGGATCTAAACTCTGAAGGCTTGGAGACAGGTCCCGCTTATCATATTTCCCCTACTGATACTCTTAGCATCATTCATGAATAAAACAGACCTAGGCTTATATACTAAAATAAGTTAATATTTTAAAGGGCATGTAAAGGCAGAAAAATAAAATCTAATTTTTACTTTAATGAAAAAGAAATCTATCTCCAATATACTTTAATTAAAAAATGTGAACCGTTTATATAAGAAACCTGACTGTATGCAGTTAATTTCTCCCTTCAGTTACTTGCTCTGACTGTTGTGAATTGTCAGAAGGTACCTAACTGCTCTGCAGGGCAACAAGCATACTTATGAACAGCAGGGGGAGCCCCCACTTTACTTCCCAGCCATGCAGAACTCGAGCAGCTTTGTTTGTTTCCCTGTAGAGCAGTTGGTGACTGTGTAGAGATTTGTATTGGATTGTATTTTTGCCTTTACATCCCCTTTACTTTTTCCAACTCCAGCTGCAGGGACAAAGATCATGGAGCTAGATTTGAACAGATAAACTGAGATTCTATTTATTTTGTTGCAGCCAATGGTTGGAGCTGGAGTTGGAGAAAGTTTGTATTAAACAATACAAAAACCATAAAATTGACATTAGATAACATGACATCACAGGTCAGGACAGTCTGCCTATTCTGATTATTAATCAGTCTTGGTGTATTGTTTTCTATGGCAGATATTATTTGACTTGTGCTGTTTTGACAGCTTATGATGATCCCTAAGCGCCCGAGACCACACTGTACATGTGCACAGTCTTGGTCTTGCAAAGATGTTTAACAAAGTTACAAGATGTTGATCCCCTATGGCCAACACTGAAAGCATAAAGAATTTGTTTTATCAGGCTTGTTGTGCAGTAAGTTCATGCTTAGTATACAAAATACAGCATCTTTAGCCTTCCTCTATTTTAGACTTTACTTCCCCTTTATGTGTAGTAACACCTCAGACTATGGCTTACATATCTCAAACTGCAGTAGACAGATCAAGGTTAATTGTTGACTGATTACTCTGTGTTACCACACTGTAGGATATGTGCATCCATAACCCCAATATTAATTGAGTCAAGTAGCTGCTACCTGTAGGTAATTACAATGTTAATATAAAATGCAATACATATAACAATGCTACTGTATGAGGACTACCACACTGCTGCAAACCATGAAACATATTTGTAACCAATAAAAAGAACCTGACTTGCACTAGTGGATAAGTGTGTCCTGCTTGTAAGTGTGTGAAGCATAAGTATTATGGAGGTGAGTCACATGAAAACTATTTGAGATTAGTATTTAGTATGCTGCATTGTCATGGAGCTATATATCTACTTTATAGATAGATAAAAACAAGAGGGAAGGCACAAATGGGAATATTAATATTATTGTACAAAATTGTATAAAAATACAATGTAAAGCATAAATTGCGGATTATGTGCATAGATTCTTATATAATTCTATATTTCATTCATGACTATTTTGACGTGGAAAGTCCTTTCAAAAACTGTAAGCAAATCAGTCAACTATAATAGCCAAATTATCATAAAAATGAAAGAAAATTTCTTTCAAACAATACCTACTGGGATCAATATCACCCAAGAGTTCTTTTGTGTTAAACAACATGGACAACTGTGCATCGCTTATTTATTTCTAAGTGGAGCACTGGTCATTTCAAAGTCCTTTAATGTATTTCCATGTAATACTAATAGACATAGAAAAACAATAATAATATTGCTGTTACTATTCCTAAATCTTTTGTGCATGGCAATGGTTTTGCTATTGTGGTATAAATATTATTAGGTCTGAGAACAGCTCTTTGTATTTTGCAATCTAGACTTCTTTAAAATATAAAGCCCTAACACTGTGAACATAAGTAATTGTTCTCAGCAATAGTCAGTAGGAAATCAGTAATAATGTTTGGTTATTACAAGCCCATATCCCTGCCAGTGTTCCTGAAAGGAACTGTATGAATGATTACAAGCCAACTTTGCTAAGGTAACCACTATGGATGATTGATAGGGCATTAATCAAAAGATGCATATCAGCCTTAGAATTTGTTCACAAGCTTCCTTCTAATAGCTGATTTCATGTTCACTGAGCTCTATGCCAGTTTGTTCAATTTATTCTTCAATGTACAGTACAAACCATTCATCACACAGCACAATGATTTAATGCTCTTTCTTCCTTTCAGTGAACATATATTACACAATGTAACTACCCTATTCTGTTCATTAAAACATACAGAAACGGTGTTACTGGTGCCTACAGATGATTACACTACACCAAGAAGATAAATCAGGAAGAAAATCTATATCTAAAGAGTATATTACTATATTTAGGGAGCTATTAAAGCATATCATTGTGTAATCCATATATACTGTACTATTAAAGAATTCCATGACATTAGGCAATGACCAGTTTAAATACCTAACTGTTATTCTTAATTCGCTAAATGCTATAGCAATCATTGCACTTAACTCCTGTAGATCAGTGATCCATTTTCATTCATCATCTTTATCATCATCACTTATTTATATTGCCCCAGAAATTCACACCATACAATAATTTACAATAAACAGTGGTCTTACAATAATTTAACAAGGGTTACACAGTAAAAATAGAATTGGAGGACCCTAATGTAAAATGTCAGGGGATTTGTTACCAGTACATTTCATGGCAAGACATGACCTAGAACAGCTACTCTAGACACTGAGCGTGTAATTACCTCTTTTTATCTCAGTGCTTACTAGCGCATGGGGCAGATTTTGGGCCCAAATTGTGTGTATTTTCTGCAGAGGTTAATAATAAGTAGTAAGTAGCCACTGTTTAGTGATCCGGTTGCCAAGTACAACATTAAACACCAGTGCATACTTTCCATTAGTGTATTGTCATGTCACGTGGCACCACACATAACTAAGACATGAGAGTTTCAGCTATTGATGATGCAGAAAATATATTTCAAGTCCTACTTTTTCTGCACTAAGGCAAAATAAAAGTTAGGTTTATGAACTGTACATCATATAAAGAAAATAAGTCTCTTTTACTAGCATCGCACATGAGAGTATATAGAGATATAAAAAAACCAGCAAGTGTATTTTTTAGTTGTAATATTGGTGTATAGGCAGCCATCTCAGGTCATTTTGCCTGGTCATGTGCTTTCAGAAAGAGCCAGCACTTTAGGATGGAACTGCTTTCTGGCAGGCTGTTTTTTCTCCTACTCAATGTAACTGAATGTGTCACACTGGGGCCTGGATTTTACTATTGAGTGATGTTTTTAGATATACCAGGCAGCTGATATCTTGTGTTAGGGAGCTGCTATATGTTACCTTCCCATTGTTTTGTTGTTAGGTTGTTGGGAAGAAAGGGAGGGGGTGATATTACTCCAAATTGCAGTACAGCTGCAAAGAGTGACTGAAGTTTATCAGAGCATAAGTCACATAACTGGGGGCAGCTGGGAAAGTGACAGTGTCTTGCCTCATGTCAGATTTCAAAATGAAATACAAAAAAAAGTTTGCACTTTAGGGAAACAAATCTGTTTTTCCCATGACAGTATCCCTTTAAAGTGACAGTGAGATATGCTAAAAATTAAAAAATGAGTGCCTAAATGCCTCGTGTAATTTTCAAGTTCAAAGCAAATGCATTTTGAAGACATAAGTCAGAGAAGTGCCCAATCCCACAACAGAATATAGGCCACAAATAAAAATATTGTTACATTACATTTTCAAACTGAAGGAAAGTATGGTTTGGAACATGGTGTTAATCCAGGGAAGCTCAATCATACTTTCATATCTTGGAAGAGACAGGCAGCTCATTATTGTTTTTCTGACAGCTGCTGATGAGACATATTTATCAAGATAATCTAGTTCTGAGCAAGCATTTTCCTAACAATAATAGATCATTTACATTGCTGCACAGAGTCGTCTTAACTGAAGTGCAGTGCATACTAAAAAAGGGGAAGAAAATACTTTTTACTTCTTAGCAATATAAAAAGATTATTTATTGATTCTAATGCTGAAAATTATTTTGAAGTTTATCAGCAGTTATATTTTATAAACGCTTAGGGGTAGATTTACTATTGGTCGAATTTCGAATTGAAACCAATTAGAAATTCAACCATGGGAATAGTTAGGGAATTAAAATCCTTCCAATTTACCGCAATTTGATCGATTCGAACGATTTTAACCATTTGATCAAATTTTTATAATACGATCAAAATTCGGCAAAGACAATTAAGTAGTTTGAAACTGGCGAACTAGGCAGTCAAATAAAAATTTAAAGGGGAAGTAATTCGATTCAAGTCAAATATTTGAATAGATTTTTATTCGAATTATTCAAATTTACAGAATTCCCTGGTCGAGGTCACCTAATTTGCATATACAAAATTCGAATCTTTTTGTAAATTTGATTGAATATCGAATCATTCATGTGAATTTAGTAAATCTGCCCCTGAGTCTAACTGAAGCAGACAGTCTGTGATAATCAAAGACTGATTGAAAGGTTAAAAAAAATTAACTGCTGTAACGTTACATGAGGAAGCCAGATGCTTATAAAGTGATTAAGAATAAACAGAATATGATTTCAGATGAACATGGCTTTCTCCAATGAAACTAACGGGTGTTTCATGTCATGCATTTTTTAAACTCTGATTTACTCCAGATTTATGTTAAAGGAGAAGAAAAGCTACAGAAGCCGTTTATTGCCAATAGATAAGCCACAATAATGCAAGCTATAGCACTATATTTATTCTGTAGAATGTTTTTCTATACCTGAGTAAACAGCTCTAGAAGCTTGCTCTGTTTGTTTAGGATAGCATCTGCCATATTAGCTTGTTGTGACATCATGACTGAGTCTCTCCCTGCTCCCTCAGAGCTCTGGGCTCAGATTACAGCAGGAAGGGGGGAAAGGGACAGAGAAGCAAACTGAGCATGCTCAAGCCCTAGACCTGAAGGTTTATGCTGAAAACAGGAAGTCTGATACAGAACACAATAGAATGAAACAAATGCTGTGATTCTTTTGAAAGAGGACTCAGAGCAGCACTACTTTGAGGGGTTACTGGTGTGTTTATATAGACTGATATATATATATATATATATATATATATTTTTTTTTTTTTTTTTTTTTT
>CM044441.1:56885633-56896056 GCA_024363595.1 Xenopus borealis | reverse complement strand
TGTCAAATTATCGTGCGGTTAGTGGGATACAAACGATTGTTCGTCTTACGATTTTTCGTCAGACATTGGTCTGATGATTGATCGGCCAGGTCAGAAAATCTTTATCGTTCCCCATGCAATCTACCTATGGTTGCAGGGCCAAGCAGGCTGTGATCCTTCAGTTTTGCTGCAATATCGCCTGAAATGGTCTTTTTAGTTGATGGACACGTCAGGCATTTAAACGATCGTTTTGAGACAATCGTGGTCTCACGATAACTATTGGATCTTTCAAAAATCTTTACGTCTATGGCCAGCTTAAGACTCATGCCCCCATATGTAATATAAGGCACTAAGTTTGCCCAAGAGCAGTAACCCATGCCAACCAATAAGATTCTTGCATTTAAACAGGTGACTAGTAAATGCTTTCTGCTGACTGGTTGCTATAGGTTACTGCCCCTGTTCAAACTTAGTGCCTTTTATTACATAACCCCATTAGTGTCTCTGCAATGATGGTGCCTTGTACACCTGTAACCCTTGGACCTGTTGAAACATACAGTACTTACATACCACATACCTAATCTACTGAAATACATTCTAGCTATCCCTTTGGTTTGTAGGAGCATAACTAAATATACTACAGGACAAAAAAAACTACCTATAGATGTTTACTTGCAAGCAGGGTCTTACAGACTGCATGATTTTGGACCACTGCTTTAAAGGGCCGCAATAAAAAGCCATTCTTATGGTATTCTGAGATATACTAGACAGCTTCACTTTGGTTGATGACAATTGCTGTATGCAAAACAATATATAACCTCAGATTCAAAGCCCCAATTTGGCTTTTTGGCAGCTGCTTTAAAAGGGAAAAGAATTTCCAAACTGTGACTTATTTAATCAATTTCCTGGAATTATTATTTTTATTATCATTTTTTCATCTCAGCACATTATATGTACAGATAACATGCCACTCTGGCATTTGTTAAATCTTAAATCACATTAACTGCTACTGATCAAAAGTTGTTTGTCTTTCAGAATTATAGTTTGGCCATCCCGCAAAATTCCATTGTTCCCCAATGCTAATGAATCCCACTCACAAAAACACCAAGCTAGCTCACTGCTAACATTGCTGCCCATGAACATAGGATTCATTTCAGACTGCAAAATGGCATCACATGGAATGTACAGCAAAGAAAAAATGTCTATATTTGCAATGTCACAGAGACATAGAAATGACAGCAACCCCTTTCATGTGGTCAGTAAACTGCACTGTAATTTCATTAGGATGTAAATTCTTAAATAACTAACTGGAAAATAAAAAAATAAAGGCTCTGTAATGAAAACCAAACTTTGTGGAAGTCATGCTAGCAAGGTCACAAAGTTTCTGGTCACATCTGTGGAATGTACCCAGAAACAGCTGTGATTCTAAGCTAAACATCTTCCATGCATTCCCCTGTTTTCTGTATAGTTCTGTATCTTTCCTTGCTTTTTTTACTGTCTCTTTCCTTAAAACTGTGCAGAGAATGAAATATATGTTTTAGTCTGAATTCACAACAGGTCATAGTTCCTATGTCACTGACCAAATTCCATGTGCCAGTGTATATAAGTACAGTGTAAAAGCCACAGTACACAGTCTTTAGTTCAAAATTATTATTATTGCCCTTTTCCCAGCTGATGTAAATAGTATTCTGCGATGCTACATCTGCTCTTTTCTTTTTTAAGGAAAACAACAGGATATTCCCCAGGTAGTAACATGCAAGTGGTATAACCACATTAACAAATTCTAGTTCATAATTATAATTTTCATCTTACCTGATGGCACTGGCTGCTAGATGCCCATAAGAGCCACTAGCAGATGAGCTGCTGCGGGAGTTGTTAAGGATAGTAACAAGAGAATTTGGAGAGTTGCGAATCATTGTTTGGAGATCAAAGCTATGATCAGAAAGGGGTGATATAGACAGCGTTCTCTTGCGACTTGGTCGTGCTGACAGTCTGGGACTGGGAAACCGTGAGCCTGTGAATATATATCCAACATTATTGCTTCTGCACATTTCCTACTATTTGAATGGTAATGGCATAATATTATAGGACTTCATGAATGGCAAATACAGTAGAATCCCCATTTTACATGCCCTGAGTATAAGTTTTCCCTTATTTTATATTGTTGTTTTGTGGTCCCACATATATATACATATATATAAAGCTTTCAATGGGAAATCCGCATTCCAAGGCAAATCCACTTCAATGAAGGGAGGGGTGCACGGTAATTAAGTATACATTAATCGTTTCCAGACCAGCAATCCCTTGTGTGAAATATTATCTTTTATTGTTGCATGATATCAATCTCCAACGTTTCGATCCCCATTGGGACCTTTTTCAAGGATCTATATATATATAACTGCTGCAAATTCCAGCAAAAAAAAGCACTTACCTGTATGGGACTGAAAAAAAAGGAGACAATTCTAGGAAATGATAAAATCTGGGTATGGAAAATCAGGGTTCTACTGTAAAGAGTTTCTACTGAAACGTGAAGTCAGGTTTTCTAATATTGAAATATCAAAATGTAAAAAGGGCAGCTTTCCACCTCCTGTATATATATATATATATATATATATATATATATATATATACAAACATCCAACGGGGAGTCGGCACTCTCGACACATTGACTTAATATGCCTGGGTGCAGTGTCCAAAATAAACAAATTTGTTGAAATTGGTTGAATTTGCCTAATTTGCATATTCGAAATTCGAATCTTTTGAAAAATATTCGAATCCTTCATGTGAATACATGTGAATTTAGTAAATCTGCCCCATAGTTTTAGAACTCTCATGTTACTTCTAATTTAAACATGTGATGCATTATACATACATATTTAGAAAATGCTGCTTCTAGTTAATAATAAACACAGGCTCTGTTTTTTTTCTCTCTTGCCTAAATCCGTAAGCCAAAGGAGGGACTGCATGGGTTCTGCCGCTGGGATCATAAGAGTTTTCTAAATGTACAGATGTAAAAAAGTGCTGTATAGATAAAAGATGTTATTACAGAGGAGCTGCTGATTTCTACACACAGGACTCAAAACAGCTAGTGGTTATGACAAGCGCCTTTACTTTCCACCTGTGATCTACTGGCTACAATTGAGGAAAATTAGGAAGAAAAATGTATCATCCTGTAGCTTTCCTCAGGGGAACTCTGTTTATTAATGTGCAAGCAACATGATAAATTGCTAAACAAAAGGATAAGACTTCTATGTATTAGCCCTCTCATTTCTGGTGATTTATGAATCTGACAGGTTTGGAGACATTCTCATCATTAATTCAGAACAAGCCATGAGACAGTGCTCGAACCTAAATACCAACAAACCCTTGCCTTTCTGGTTAAATGAATGGGTTGAAAATAAACTCACTTTAAGATTGAGTTACTTGCTGCCTTATATTAATCACCGCCACATTGTATTTTAAGTGTCAAGATTTTAAAACAATAAACAATAACATAAAACCTCTCTGGAAGTCTGATGTACTGTTAGTTGTTTGTTTGGAATAACTTAGCAACAGTATTTATGTGCTGAAGTAGAACATTTAAATACAGTAGAACCCCCATTATACATTTTTCAAGGGACCAGAAAAAAATCATGTAAAATCAGGGGAGAATGTAAAACCAGGGAAAAGTATTACAGATAGGGTAGGACGACTATACCATAGAATAAGCTGGTGCTTTTAAATAGGAATTCTAAGTGATTCTAAAAGCACCCTAAATAGTTAGGATGCTAGAGTACTCCGAATAGGCTTTTATTTAATCCATTATTTGATATGTAAACGATTTATGAGTGTTTTCATAACAACTCAACTATCTTATTTGTTAGTAGTACATTGCTTACTAATGAAACAGGCAGAGACCCGGTACCCTGGTATGTTTTCTGCAGCCTGAAAAAAAGTAAGCCTGAGGAACTCAAAATAATAAGGATAAAAATAGACTATATTATTATACACATATTTATATTACAGGGAAAACATATTGTAAGTCAATATATATATATATATATATATTATGTTGTGTACATCTATCTATCGATTGAATAGTGAATAATAGCGAAAAATTCGATTGAACGATAAAATCGTTCGAATCGAACGATTTTATCCATTCGATCGAATTTTGTTATTCGATTTAAGATAATGCCAATTCGGTAGGTTGAAACTGTCGAACTAGGCAGTCGAATAAAAATAAAGTATTCGACTGTCGAATATTCGAATAGATTTTCCAAATTCACTGGTCGAAGTGGTCTTCAAAAACATTGAAAATTCTAAACATTTTGAAAATTCGATCGAATTTCGAATCCTTCATGTGAATTTGATAAATCTCCCCCTTAGTGTAGTAAAAAATCTTTTCAACACTATAAAATCCAATAAGATTGTTTTGCCAGTAAGGGTTAATTATATCTTCTTTGGGTTCAAGTATAAGGTACTGTTTTATTATAAAAGAGTAAAAGCTCACTGAAACTTGTCTGTTATAAAAGATATTTAGATGGCCCCTTGATATTCCTATTACCTAAATAAAAGCAAAATACAATTTGCTGTAATGTTGTGAAAACTGTTTTGCCTCAGCTCATTTTCTGAGCATTTATTGATTAGGAAGCTATCTATCAATGTATAAAGTGCATATAAACATTGTTACTGTTATCCCTAATATTATAATTTCACATGTGTGAATTTAGAACATTTATTGGCCACCTGTTTGCAAATATGTTTGCTATGGATACTGTACCTGTGCAAACATAGTACCTTTTATTACATGGGTTAGAGCAGTGATCCCTAACCAGTAGCTCATGAGCAACATGTTTCTCTCCAACCCCTTGGATGTTGTTCCCAGTGGCCTCAAAGAAGGAGCTTCTTTTTGAATTTCAAGCTTGGAGACAAGTTTTGGTTGTATAAAAACCAGGTGTACTGCCAAACAGAGCCTCAATGTAGGTTGACAATGTACAAGGCCTACCAAATGGCCAATCACAGCACTTATTTGGCACCCCAAGAGCATTTCTCTTGCTAGTGTTGCTCCCCAACTGCTTTTTCTTCTGAATGTTGCCCACAGGTTCAAAAGGTTGGAGATCCCTGGGTTAGAGTACGTGTATTTATATTTTATATTTATATAGACATACCTGGTGTATCCCTAGTAAAATAAACCATCCTTAAAAAGGCAGTAAACCCCCTTTTTCAACATTAAGGCATGCGCTAAAGAAGCTTTTAGCCTATAGTTTTAATTATAAAATAATCTATGGGCTTTGTTATCTTTTGGATTAAACAGGTCAAAATCTGAAAATGATTAAAGTCGCAGTCTATTTTCTGTCCCTATGAGCATCAGAAGTTTGGATTCCCTCTTCAGGGGTAAGAATACAACATTTTATTGCCTGTGCTAGAGGCAATGTAGCGTGAACGACAAAAGAAATCTGAAAATACATTTGAAGTGAAGCAAATCTAGATTGGTCCTGGTAAAACAGTTTACTAGCACTGAAACGACTGAAAAAGGAGGAGGAATTGTGAGCGATTATGCAAGTAAACTCTTTCACTGGCAGCAATACTGATTTCCATCAATACAAAGGTATTTTCGGATGTTTCCTTGCCTGCAGGTGACAAAACATCCTATGGGTTATTATCCTTATAAAGAAACTTTTCCTCTGCCCCAGCTGTACATTTTACAGAGGGTTTTTTTTTTGTGGACTGCTGATATATTTTCTTTGCTCACAGGGACAGGAAGTAGAATGTGACTTTTAATTTTCACATATGGCCCTGTTTGGTGTAAAGGATAATAACCCCCCACATCTTATTTTTAAACAATAGGTAAAAAGTATGTTTAGCACAAGCCCTATTCACTGCACTAATGTTGAAAAAGGGGTATTAATCAGCTGGCGAGATCCTTAGTGACTCCTCCTCACTCTCCTGACATCACAAGTGTGCTCAGAGCAGCCTTTCCACATCGTGGGCATACATCACACTATAAGATTATGCTCACTCCAGAGATTCTTGTCAATACAACAATGCAACACTCTAAATCATCCAAAAGGTGATTAATGGTGTTGTACAGCATAATTTTTACAGACTGCTGAGGCAAGAGTGTTCATGAAATTGATACATGTGTTATTTCAAAGACAAAATAGAAAACTCTGAGAAATCCGTTTTTGGTTTATTCATTATGAAACAATGTAGCCTTCCAACAGACATAGTTGCAACAAAGTTATTTCTCAAACTGCATGATTGTACCAAATGTACAGTAGTGCATATACTAGGAGTGATACAGAAATTATATATATATATACACACACACACAAGTCTGATAATGTGCATTTCTTCAAACTTCTCTGTCTTTGATTAAATATATTTCTAAAGGAAACGTGAGATGTTTCATTTCGTTCATTTTTATTTGATTGTACTCTCTATGGGGCAGGGCTATCCTTGCACTTAAAGGAGTGGTTCACTTAGGGGCAGATTTACTATTGGTCGAATTTCGAATATAAAAAAATTGGAAAATTCGACCAAGGGAACAGTGGGGACGTAAAAGAAGGATTTTACCGCAATTCGATCGATCGAATATAGAAAATTCGATCGATCGAATATTCAAATCGAATTCGAATTTTTTTATATTCGATCTTAGGGAAGGATCCCCATTTCGGTAGCTTTAATCTGGCGAAGTAGGTGGTCGAATAAAAATTTAAAGGGGAAGTATTCGCCCATCTAATTTTTTTATTAAATTTTATTCGAATATTCGAATCATTCGAATATTCGAATCATTCGAATATTCGAATCATTCGAATTCGAATATTCAATGGTCAAATTTTCCTAATTTGCATATTCGAAGATTCGACTTCGAATTTGATACAAATTCGATCGAACTTCGATTCTTCATGTGAATTTAGTAAATCTGCCCCTTAGTATGTTATAGAATGGCTAATTCTAAGCAACTTTTCAACTGGTCTTCATTACTTATTTGTTACAATTTTTTTAATTATTTGCCTTTTTCTTCTGACTCTTTCCAGCTTTCAAATGGGGTCACTGACCCCATTTAAAGACCAAATGCTCTGTAAGACTACATATGTGTTTTTATTGCTACTTGTTATTACCCATCTTTCTATTCAGGCCTCTCTTATTTATATTCCAGTCTCTTATTCAAATCAGTGCATGGTTTCTAGGATCATTTGTACCCTAGCAACCAGATTGTTGAAATTGCAAACTGGAGAGCTGTTGAATAAAATGCTAAATACCTCAAAACATACAATTATTAAAACATTAAAGCCAATTGCAAATTATCTCCGAACATCATCCCTCTACATTATACAAAGGGGCAGTTTTATCAAGGGTCAGATTTTGAGTGCATGGGAGTTATTTCAAACTCCCATAAACTAGGAATTTGAGAAAAAAAATGACCAATCAAAATTTATTAAAAAATTAGCATTTTATTAAATTCGGGTGAATAGGATGTACCCAAAAATTTGACTCAAATTCGATTCCAGGTTTTTAAAATGACTCCAAATTGGTTCTAGGAGGTCCCCCATAGGCTAAAATAGCAATTTGGCAGGTTTTAGATGGCAAACAGTCAAATTTGAATTTTTATAGAGATAGTAAATGATTAATTGTGGAGTGATAAATCTGCCCCTAAGGGTAGAGACACACAGTGCTATTTCGGGGGGATTAGTCGTCTGTTGACAAATTGCCTCTTCCTCGGGCGACTAATCTCCCCAAACTTACTCCCCCACCGGCTAGAATCTAAATCCCTGGCAGGATGGCACTCGGAGTGCTTTGTTTTCCGAAGCTGCCTGAAGTTTCCTGGTGAGGCGATTTTGGAAAACTGAATGTTCTGAGTGCAATCCCGCCAGCATGGAGGCAGCGGAGATTAGTTGTCTGAGGAAGAGGCGATTTGTCACCAGGCAACTAATCTCCCCCAAACAGCTACATGTGTCTCTACCCTAAAAGTTAGCTCTAAGGTGAGCAACCCCTTTAACATTTGGCACTTAAATTAAAAAATAACTGTACTTTGTGTTTATTATTATTTTATTATTATTATTGTACTAATCTCTGTTCTATCAATTTATTGTTCAGCTGTACAGTGCTGAGTACATAAATAGTGCTATATACTGTAATTAAAAATATACATACATCGTGTTCTACATCCAGCACTGTACAAATCTCACCCTGTGTCACTTTTCTATGGAAATGGCACTGATAAGATCACCATTTATAGCTAGGACTTAGTTATGTGAACAGTTATAAACTGTGCTTAGTGATACTTAGGTGACATGTTGAATCTTGATTATTGTAATATATAACATACCCATCACCAATGACCCGAGAAAAAGAAGGATGCCCACAGCCTTTTTCCTTTATATGGTCATGGAACTTCTGAAATACCTTGTTCCTTTATATGGTCATGGAACGCCTCAAATACCTTGTTCCTTTATATGGCCATGGAACGCCTCAAATACCTTGTTCCTTTATATGGCCATGGAACGCCTCAAATACCTTGTTCCTTTATATGGCCATGGAACGCCTCAAATACCTTGATCCTTTATATGGCCATGGAACCCCTCAAATACCTTGTTCCTTTTTATGGCCATGGAACACCTCAAATACCTTGTTCCTTTATATAGCCATGGAACGTGATAAAATAGTAAAAAAGAACACTCTTTAAGAAAAACATCTGGAAGTCCATAACAGTATTAAATTACATTCTCCAGAATGATGATTTTTTTTTTAAATGTATTTTTCATAACAAACATTTTGAGGCCCATTTATCAAACTTAGAATGTATCTCATTATTTTCTGAAAACTTTTTCCCCTTATTTATCAATACATTTTCCCGAAAAATTTCCTGCGCAGGAAAAAAAACAAAAAATTTGTGAAAAATTCAGATTGTACAAATTTTTCTAATTTTACAGAAGGAAAAGAGGACCCTACTCAATAGATGAATATGAAGTGACTTCCTAAGGAAACTGAGGCAGGCTAAAATACCTGTGTCCCATGGGCATCTTGGGGAAGTAAAATGAACATATATTCATCTTAAATTTGGGGTATAATTTATCTTCAATGCATAAAATAATAATAATATCACTCTCTAAACACAAAGGTATCCCATCTGGCTACCAGAGTGCTGCTTTACAAGAAACATAATTAAATAATAAAATGTAACAATAAATGAATAATTCAAAAAAACAATACAAGTAAAAAAAGATAACACTAAGCAAAAACACACTGATTTCTTTTCTTTCCCTTGATAATGATGTAGATCAGTTAAGAAACACAAAATTGCCTAATAATGAGTTTTAAATAAAAGTTTACTAATTTATTAATTTGGCGATCCTCAAGTCAACAGAGCTTTATAAAATGTGAAATTTGGATTATGGCTCTGTGAAATGAATAAAAGCTTTCAGCTGGATAAATGAATGTTTTCTCATTTAGGCATTGGCGATTTTGTGACACAAAAAGTATATGCCGTAATTTGTGTTCTTCGGTAATATTATCTTCTTTTGTTGATTTAGGATTCTGTCACTTTAAAATGCTTGTATGTTTAGGGTGATTAATGATAAGGCACTATATCCCTTTCATTTTTACAATACAGTAATTAATTCACTATATACAAGGAACTAGTTAGGACAATTTTAATTGGGTTTCCCACTGAAAGGGTAACTTCATATTTTCTCTTTATAAAAACATCCATTACTTGACAAAACAGATTTTTCGCAAACAAGTTTTGAAGGGCTATGTGACCTGTAAGGTCCTCAGTTTTGTGAAATCTTCAGATTGTTCAAAATTCCTCATTAGGGAAACTTCACAGCATAATAGATACTCATGGATTTTTGACTGGAAGTTAATGTAAACATATTTATTTAAATGAGATCTATCTTAATTCTAGCATACATTTTATTAAATTAAAATTAATCTTGGTCTTTTCTTTAAAATGCTAATGTCCAATTGCTGTTTTAGCAGAAGGTCTTATCCTGTTTCTGGAAATGTATCTTTGGGAATATGTTTCCCCCAAGTTCCTAAGGTCTTGTACAATGCCTATGCATTGCATACACAAAGATCTGATTGTACGAATCCTCGATTCGTATGAATTTCGGGCCGTGTGTGGAGTGTCCTGACATTTGTCCTGCCATGCCAACAGGCATGTTAGACAGGTTAGAAAATTTCTGTTGGCTGCCAATCATATCTCATAATGTATTTCCAAGCGGACGATTTTCAGTGGGAGACGGTCACCAGCTTTTGTCGGACATGAACTTTTGAACGATTGCTGTTAGGGGCAGAACATTGGCTGATCTTTTCTTTTATTAATTTATTTAAATTGAAGGTTAGTGGCAGATCGGGAGATGGGTACACCCAATCGTTCGTCTGATATTGCAGGTTAATCTGCACGTCTATGGCCACCTTTACTGGCCTGATGCTTCCCAGCTGCTGGGGGGGGGGGGGG